>CM055124.1:180309066-180659066 GCA_029206835.1 Rana muscosa
AAACCTTTATTAGATAATATATGGGGGTACCCGACGCTATAAAAACCTGTCTGCGAACCTAAAAAAATAACTGGCTACCTAGCGGCACCAGCGACACTAAGACATCGATCAGAAAAACGATCGCTTAGTGACACTGGCAATAGGGGGTGAAAGGGTTACCTGGGGGGCGATCAAGGGGTTAAACCTTTATTATGGGGGGTTAGGGGGCTACCCTGGACCTAAAGGGGCCTAAACCTAACTGCCCTGCAACTTTTTACTGTCACAGATGACACTAAATGCAGTGAGCAGTAAATAAATGATCACTGCAATCAGTGATACTGTGACTGGGGGCTGGGGGGTGACCTGGGGGTTATCTGGGGGTGACTGGGGGGTGATTTATGTGTGCTGGTGTCAGTGTAGTGTTATTGCACTAACCTGATGACTTCTCTCCTCGGCGCTCCGGACAAAAAGAGCGCCGCATTGAGAGATGACATCACTTTCTCCTGCCTGTGTTTACATTACACAGGCAGGGGGAGCATCTCATTCGCCAGGAGCGATCGTGAGGGGGTGGTCAGAAACCAATGGCCGCCCCCTCATCACGGATCGCTCCTGAAGCGAAACGGACTGCCGCAGGCACCGGGGGGGGGGGTCCGATTGGACCCCCACCCGCGAGAAGGCAGGGACGTACAGGTACGCCCATGTGCCCACCCATGCCATTCTGCCAATGTACATCGGCGGGCGGCGGTCCTTAAGTGGTTAAAGTGAAACAATAAAAGTGAAATATTCCTTTAAATTTCGTACCTGGGGGGTGTGTATAGTATTCCTGTAAAGTAGTGCATGTTTCCCGTGTTTAAAACTGTCCCTGCACAAAATGTCATTTCTAAAGGAAAAAAAGTAATTTAAAACTACTCACGGCTATTCATGAATTGCCGGGTCCCAAGGGCCTCATCCCCACAACCCTTGCCCGGTGGTTGTGGGGGTCTGCGGGCGAGGGGCTTATCAGAATCTGGAAGCCCCCTTTAACAAAGAGGACCCCCAGATTCCGCCCCCCCTATGTGAATTGGTAACGGGGTACATTGTACCCCTACCATTTCACAAAAGAAAGTGTCAAAAATGTTAAAAACCACACAGACACAACTTGGGATTAGTCCTTTATTAAAAATAAAAAAATCTTTCTACGGCAAGCGGGGGTTACCCAATGACGTGAGCCGGTGACCCGCCCCCTCATGCGCGTCATGGGGATTTCGTGTGGAGTGGAGACTGGAGCATCGCTGGAGAATAGATTACAATGCTGGACAGACTAGATTACATTGCTGGAATTTTTTTTTGTTTTTTTGTTTTTGTTTTTTTTTAATAAAGGACTTATACCAACTGTGTCTGTTTGGTTTTTAACATTTTTGACACTTTATTTTGTGAAATGGTAGGGGTACAATGTACCCCATTACAAATTCACATAGGGGGGTGGAATCTGGGGGTCCCCTTTGTTAAAGGGGGCTTCCAGATTCCGATAAGCTTCTCGCCCGCAGACCCCCACAACCACCGGGCAAGTGTTGTGGGGATGAGGCCCGTGTCCCCATCAACATGAGGACATCCTCCCCATTTTAAAGGGCATGTGGCCTGGTACGGTTCAGGAGGGGGGGGCGCTCTCTCGTCCCCCCCTCTTTTTCTGCGGCCTGCCAGGTTGCATGCTCGGGTAAGGGACTGGTATGGATTTTTGGGGGGGACCCCACGCCATTTTTTTAAAATTTTGGTGCGGGTTCCCCTTAAAATCCATACCAGACCTCAAGGGTCTGGTATGGATTTTTGGGGGAAATCCCACGCCATTTTTTTTAAATGGTGTGGGGTTCCCCTTAATATCCATACCAGACCTGAAGGGCCTGATATGGAATTTGGGGGGACCCCCACGCTTTTTTTTTTTTCAATGACTTTGATCTGTATTGCCAGGACCCAACAATTCATGAATAGCCATGAATAGTTTTAACCCCCTTAACGGTAATCCCGAGTGTGGCTCGGGGTGAGTTTTTCATACCAAGAGCGGTAACCCAGAGCCAGACTCGGGCTGCATCGCAGTATCCAGGGAGAGTTACTTACCTTGTTCCCTGGATCCTGCGATGTCTCCCCGCAGTGTGTGCGAGCTGTGTCTCGCTCGATTCACACTGCCGGGTGCCGAGCTCCGTTCCCTGCGACGTTGCGGCGCACGGGGATGGAGCTCGGCGCCAAATTCAAAAAGTTAAAAATACAGTATAGATACAGTATACTGTAATCTTACTGATTACATTACTGTATCAAATAATTACACATCCCCTTTGTCCCTAGTGGTCTGTCCAGTGTCCTGTATGCAGTTTTATATTATAAAAACGGTTCTTTCTGCCTGGAAACTGGAGATTGTCTATAGCAACCAAAAAGTGTCCCTTTACATCAAAAGTGGTTTTAGACCAGCTAGAAAACAGCGATAATAAATTAGAATCACTCGCAGAATTGAGCGATATCAATTTGTGGGGAAATTTGGCATCAAACACTAAATCTAATGACAGCGACAATTCTGCAAGTGAGCAAATTTCAGTGTTTTTGATTTGATTACATTAGTGAATAATTTTTATTATAATTACATTACTATTTGTTATAATTATTTATAGTTATTTATTATATTATAATTTATGATTTTGTGTTTCAAACTTTATCATACCCGGGATGTCTACTAGACTCTTGTTTGGTCAGGTTTAAGTAAGTAATTACTAAGAATTGCAGGCCTACAATACATAACACCAAATTTCCATGCAAAATAATTGTACCGCTTTTGGTACAAAATTCCAGACATAATCATACCGCCAGGGAGGTTAAATTACTTTTTTTCCTTTAGAAATTACGTTTTGTGCAGGGACAGTTCTAAGCACGGGAAACATGCGCTACTTTACAGGCATACTATACACACCCCCAGGTACGAAATTTAAAGGAATATTTCACTTTTATTATTTCACTTTAAGCATTATTAAAATCACTGCTCCCAAAAAAACTGTAGTTTTTAAAACTTTTTTTTGCATTGATACATGTCCCCTGGGGCAGGACCCGGGTCCCCACACACTTTTTATGACAATAACTTGCATATTAACTTTTAAAATGAGCACTTTTGATTTTTCATGTTCGTGTCCCATAGACTTTAACGGTGTTCGAACAAATTTTTTGCCTGTTTGCATGTTCTGGTGCGAACCGAACCGGGGGGTGTTCGGCTCATCCCTACTCTCTGTATTGTGTTTTTACAAAAATGAAAAAAATATCTGCATGGTTGTTCCAAATCAGATTCAGGTAGTGAAGCCAGAGAATCAGCATCCCAGCCTTTTACAAGATAGTCAGCAATGGGGGCCCACTATAATTAACTCCTGACTGACCATTTAATATGGTCCCCTAACATTAAAAAAACCCCAGCAACAAGCAATTACCCACTTACCTGTTACTTAACCTCCCTGGCGGTATGATTCTGGAAGATTTTAGGTGCTGAAAGCGGGACCATTATTTTGCATGGAAATTTGGTATTTTACATTGTAGGCCTGTAATTCTTAGTAATAACTCACCTAAATCTGTCCAAACCAGAGTCTAGTAGACATCTCGGGTATGATAAAGTTTGAAACACAAAATCATAAATTATAATATAATAAATAATAATTTAATAATAATAATAATAATACTTTTTATTCAATACATTTTAGTAAATAATATAATCCAAAACACTGAAATTTTTTTTGCTCAAACAAGGATGCAATATTAGAAGTCATATTGCTTCAGTAAACGTCTCGGGTATGGAAATTTTTAAAACAAGGTACAGCACAAAGTCCTACGTCGCAATCGGGACAATAGAACCGCGTTTCTTTACGGATTTTCCTTCCGATGTCGTCACGCTTGGAGCAGCAAACCACACACATCCCTGTGGGTGCGTTCTTCTTTTCAGTAGGTGGAATGTGGTCCATAAAGTGACGACCAGTCAGGTGTTCCGGGTTCACAACGCCAGCAGCCCGACGTCCAGTCGTTGGCGTCTGGTGCTTTAGGAAAATTAATTCGGCAACCTTCCACACAAAGTCTGCATGAATAATAGGCCTATCACTATTTTTTTCAGAAGAATGAAAGCATTCCACAGGCACTGTTCCAGAAGATGCCCGAAGATTTTTTTATAATATTTCTTCTGTTGCTTCCTCATCGCAGGATAAAAGGTCATGGCCTGGTCAGCCCTGTCCACACCTCCCATGATGGTGTTGTAATCCAACACGACCTGTGGCTTCATGACATCTTTTCCACCATTGGTATGTACCATTACAGTAGAGGTGTTGTGGATGGTACTCATAAGGCACACGTTTTTTTTTGTCCCGCCATTTCAGTGCCATCATTTTGCCTTTCTGCCAGGCAACTATTTCTCCTGCCCTGAGCTTTTTATTGGCAAAGGTTGGTGGCATCTCATGCCGGTTAGGCCTAATGGTCCCATAGGCATCCGTTTTGTTCAGGAGAAGGAACTCAAAGAGTTCTGGGGACGTGTAAAAATTGTCTGTGGTGACACAGTAGCCCTGATTCAGCAATGGCTCAATCAAAGAGAGAACCGAAGCGGTTGCCATTTCAAAACTGCTGAATCGATCGCTGAATTTGGTCCCTTTCCCAGGGTATAGGAACAAATTCCAGATGTACCCAGAGCTGGATTCACACAGCATAAATGACTTCATGCCAAAACGAGCTCGCTTTGATGCGATGAACTGTATCCAGCTAAGTCTACCTTTGTAGGCCATAAGACTTTCATCGATACTTATATCTCTGTCCGGTACATAGGTCTGCTGGAAATTCGTCAGAATAAGTTGGTAAATCTCCCAAAAAAAATTCAGCTTAGGAGCTGGATGAGAACTCTCATCAAAGTCTTCATTATTTGCAAAATGCAAATATTTCATGATAAGCGAAAATTTATATTCGGACATAACGGTGCCAAAAAAAGGAGTGGCCAGCAATTTGTTGGTTGTCCAGTACCATTTCTGCAGGGGTTTCCCCACCACTCCCTGTAGAATTATAAGGCCCAAAAAGTTCCAGATGTCCTCTCTGGTTACTGGCTCCCATTTTCTGCTCCTTGAAAAGCGATGATGGGTAGCAGCTTGTTGCTCCTGGTAGCGATTCGTCTCCAAAACAATTTTGGCAATAACTTCATCCGTCAGAAAGAGCTTGAGGTATGCCAAGGGGTTATTGTCCTCAACTTCCACTTTGATCCCAGGTGCTCCTGTAAACGGAAATCTTGGTGGCGCTACGAGCACCAAGTCCGCACATCGCTGGGCACAGTCGCAGGATCGTCGCTAAAATCAATTTCTGCGTCCGATGAAGAACTTCCCCATGAATTGCTGTCACTCAACTCCTCTGCAACCCATTCTGAGTCGCTGTCACTGACTTTCAGCAGGTCATATAGCGCCTCCACCTCAAAATCGCGTTTTTTGGATGCCATGGTCGCTGTGCAGTTTACAGATACAAAGTATAGTAAAACTGCAGACAAGGGCACTGGAGAAAGCACTGGGGGGCAATCTAAGGTCACTTTATTTTATTTTTTATTGTAATCCAATAGGATTACATTGTATCAGTGTGTTTGTGCTTTACACTTTTGAATTTGCCGCCGGTTCCGCCCCCCTGCATTGCGACGCTCGCAGGGAAGAGAATCAGGGGAACACACAGTGCATCGGGCGGAAGGTCTGGCCGCCGTACACTGTGGGAATACATCGCGGGATCCCAGAGACAAGGTAAGTCCCCTCTTCCAGGATCCAGTGAGGCAATCCCGAGTGTGGCTCGGGGTTACCGCTTTAGGTACAAAAATCTCACCCTGAGCCACACTCGGGAATACCGCCAGGAAGGTTAACACTCAAGCCAAACTTCCCCCTATTCATAGGGCTTTATGTATGTGCGGTAAAACAACAGAATCACCTTAATTTCAGTCTTTACAGTTACTAGTTATCTTCCCTTCGTTCCCCCACTGCTCTGTTGGAGAAAGGAAAAAACCCTTGTGAAAGCCCCAAATCACCACTTAAAGCTTCCACAGTACCTTGGATCACCTCTTCACTTCCATGTGACAACCACAAGTCCCAAAGCACTTTCCTGGGTGAATAGAGAAGTGTGGGAGTGAAAGGAAGGTATGCCACACCACTGAATGTCAAGGGTATGATAATAAACATGGGGGCACAAGTGGAAAGGGGAAAAAGTTTTTCAAAAATCCTTTAATAAAAATAAAAAAAATCCCACGATGTACATGTTCCATCTCTAAAGTCATCCAAAAATGTAAATCCATGTAAGCCATGATGTTAGGCACCCGCCAACACAGCAAAAGATAAAAAGGCAACCTGTCAACACACATCTGATCTTGTCACTTCACTCTTTCTGATTAATGGATCCAGCTGATTACTATTGACAGTGGAAAGTGTCTATGTACAGTATATTAGTGGAGGTAATACCACTATTATACATGACATACGGTTCTCGCAAACAGCTAGATGTATGGGCGTGCACCTGCATGCCCAAACAGCAAAGGTTCTGCCTGAACATGTGTTCAGACCGAACCTAAAATTTGATACTCCTTGTGTACCCAATGTACAGATATACAGATACCTAATTTCCAACATTGAGTGTAAAATTATATAGGTATTTTACTCCCAGTATTCAGTAGGCCACATGGTAATGTGTCCTGGAGCCAGCTCTACACCATTCCGGGACCATGAGTCCCCCTTTTCAGGAGCAACGGAATGAAGAGATACATTCTATAAGTAAATATACACAAATCAATATATGATATCTCAAGGACATTTCCAAGTCCTTACAACAGTTTACACAATATATACTGTTACGATGAACACATTTTATATCACCTTTCACATTATTGAACCAACATCCACCATTAATAGAGGAGGATAGGACTGCGAGCAATCCTTGGGGGATTTTTACTCATGACACACTACAAATATTTTTATAGAAAATATATATTTAGAAAATGGGTTGATCTTATAGAAAGGGCACTTACTAAAGCTTTCTATGCTACATCTTCCCTTGGGAGATCATGCACAGCTCTGCTTTTGTGCCTCACCCTCTCCTCCCACAGCACAGATCAAATGCAGTGGATAGGAAGAAGGGGGATAACACCATTGGGGGTTGGTGTCATTGGAAACAGACAGCAACTTCAAATGCTGATAGCATAGGAACAGAAACATTGATGGAAATAAAACTTGCAAGGATGCATTTGGAATGGCAATAGGATTTCTTTGCTGTTTATAACGCAGTTAATATGCACAAGATGAACTTCCTCTTAAAAATAAAAAGTTCTCTTCAGGTCATCTAAATGCATTGCAAGGGTTTTACAGATCTAACTGAAAGTTCTTGCTTGTTACGTTTTGTAAACATTAAAAATAGTTAATATTAATTTAAGCACTTGTCATAAGAAACACTACAATCCCAAAATTTCTACAGATATGCATTTGTTTAAATCACATTTTAAACTCATTGCATTTAAGCTAAGGCTAAGGATATTGCCATGCCATATACCAAATACCATATTACCTGTAATTTGACATCATGCTATCTCCATATTTCTGTGAGCTAAATATAAGGCCAGGGGGATGAGTATTGTGCAAAATCTTGTCTATTATCTCAATACTGTTGCCAGGATTGCAACCAAAATTATATCTGGTGGCAGGCTGAAACAAAAAGAAAATTGTAATAGTTTGTGTGACAATCCTGTAAAGAAATTCACATTTAAAGCGGTATGTTGCAGTTAGTGCTTATTTACATAGAAGCAGTTACCGTATTTATCGGCGTATAACACGCACTTTTTTCCCCTTAAAATCAGGGGGAAATCGTGGGTGCGTGTTATACGCTGATCCCCACTGTCTGAGGGCAAGAGGAGCGCCGCCGACATAGACCGAGCCGAGCCGAGTGTACTGTGTATTCGCTGAAGTCGCCTCCAAATTGCCTTGCAATGTCGCGCTGTAAGTCGGGTTGCCCCTGTGTGAACCGGCACGTAGATGTGATGGCTGTATCTGTTTTCTTATTTAGGCTTTCTTCTATTTTCATCTGGTGATTCAGGACGCAAGTCTGTTGTTTTCCACAAGATCAAGCTCTGTAGCAGAATGTATCAGTTTACATGGATAATACAATGAGACATACCACTTAAAGTAGAACTATAGGAAAAAAATGTTTTTTTTTCATTTTGGATAGAGAAAGGGAGGGTTATTATAACAACTGTAATGTTTACTTTTTCCATCTTTGTCCCATAGGGGACATTTACCTTCACTTCCTGTCCCATAACCGGAAGTGATAGGAAATCCCTGCAAATTAAGGGAACTTCTTGGGAACCCCCTCGTCACCAGAACTAGTGTCTCCATTGGAACATTTTTCCTCTATTACTTTTTTGGGGACAACCCAACATTTAAGATTTTCTTTTACTTTCACTTTCAATGATAATGGTAAACAGGACAAATAGAGAGGGTGTATCTCCCTAATGGGGGCACAGGCGGCAATAAAAACCCAATAGGTGTTCCAATCCCTTTCCACTCTGTCAAAAACTAAAAAAATTGTTTGCCTTTGTGTAGCTGACATTCCTCCTCAGGGTGCAGGTTACTAGGCATAGTGGGTGTGGTGCAAGGTAAAAAGATTGGACGCCAGTTACTTTTTGTAACAAATGAACAAAGAGAGTTTTTTTTCTCTTAACAGGACCAGTGGGGAGTGAGGGTTTAGGGCAAAGGACACCCCTAGGCAAATGCAATAGCAATTAAGGCAAACTCCGAAGACAAAAATAGAATTAGGCAGACAGCAGTACAGAAAGAGGGCCTTTAAGCTGAATGCAGCAATCTGTATCTTGTAGCAACTGCTGTCTCCTATGGCAACAACTTTTATCACAGTATCCTATCTTCAAGTTTACCTTACAGTAACCCACTGTAGATCTTCCAGCATAACTCACAGTATCCCACTGTAGATCCTTAAGCTCAGCTCGCTGTCTCTCTCACTAGACATCTTGGACTCTCAGCCACCCGCTGGATTCCCAGAGCTTACCCCACAGCTAACCACTGTACTTTATCTTCAAGCTTTACTTACAGCTACCCACCATATTCCTTCAAGCAGCTACCCGCTGCCTTCCTGGATGAGTCTCCACTGAAGCTTTCCCACTACTTCACTGTCCCCGGCTAGTGAAGCGTCTGTTCTGATACTCCTTCAGAACTTCATCCCTTTAAAATTTGCCTCTGGTAACAGGAGTGGTCGTCCCTTTGTGGCAACTGCTTCTCCTTTACCTCCGACAATGATCAGGCTCCCCTCGGGCCAAGCCTCTAACACATGTGGTCCCCTCTCAAGCTTCGGGCTTAACCTTGGCTGCTCCTCCTTTGCGGAACCCTGAACTGCTGTATAGTTAAGTGGGCCTAGCAGCCAACATGCCTGCTGGATAGGCTTCAGGCCTAGCAACCAGGAAATTCTCAACACACCCCCATCCAGGCCGCAGCCTTGGGCAGGAAGAACCTAAATAACCTGACTCCTCCCAAATAAATAGCCTGTCCCAGCACACACAGCGGTCAAAGAAACTCCTGCTGATTGGCTGAGACAACCTAGTTACCCATTACTTGAATTTATGGTAATCCATCATTCTAATGCCAAAATCAACAGTGCCACCTATTGTCAGATGAGAGAGACTACACCAAACTCAGACTTAGGACAAGAATCAGTGGATCAACCTACCAATTAGCCAGGCTAGTTACCACCTAGCACAACTGGATTTATTAGCAGCCCTGTTTAGGACCAGGGTGCTACATTTGGTTAAACTTTAACACTGGCAATAGTAATTAAAATGATCAGCTTTTATGTATTCATGCAAAACCTTATCTCAAAAGGAAAAGCATTGTTTGCTTTAACTGATTATAAAGTATTAGCTGGAGTTTGGCTTAAATTTGGTAGTTTATCTAAATCTGCTAATACATTTAACAATATTCTTCCCCCAGACTGACAATGCTGCAGTCTTCTTTGCCTCCTTTGCTCATTTCACCAGACTTTTATCTCATTGACCTCTTGGCGCTGAAAGCACGCAAATATGCGGCCTTTCGGTGGGTGGGCCTTGGCGCTGAGCGGCCGCATATTTGCATGTAATATTGCAAAAATAGCTGTGCCAAAAGCATGTATCTTGTATACTCCCGACACAGTTATCAGCGGCTAACGGAATGTTCCCAATCACTGCTTGCGATCGGGGGCTTTCCAATCATGTGACTGCAGTGACAGCGAATCACTTTATCATAAACTCTGCCCCACCTCCTGGCACCTTAAACCATTCAAAGGGCCAGGACTCAGGAGGTGCCAGTGCCAATGGGTTATTACAGGAGGTGTGTTGCTGGCCAGATCACAAGGTGAAAATAGAGGGAAGAAAAGCCAAAGAAAAGAAAACTGATGCAGCCACCACATCTAATGACTGCAATATAATATATTGTTGGTTTGGGGTTCAATACCGCTTTAACCACTTCCCACCCTGGCCTATAGCAGAATGATGGCCAGGCGGTGGTTCTGTTATCCTGACTGGACGTCATATGACGTCTTTTTTAAGATAACAAGCCAGCGCTCGCCCGCGGGGGTGTGCAGCGCGGCGATCGGTGGTGTGGTGTGTCACTCTGACATACCGCATCTTCGATCATGATCTCTGACGGAGGCTCTTTACCACGTGATCAGCTGTGAGCAATCACAGCTGATCACAGCGTGAACCAGGAAGTGCCGGTAATCAGCTTTTCCTCGGTTCGAGCTGACAGGGAGAACCGATCGGTGACTCTCCTGTAAGAGGGGGGGTGTGCGCTGATAATAAGCACACAGTGCAGCCCCCATCAGAGGTGCTCACCACAGCTGCAAATCAGTGCCCCTCAGCTGCCAGTCAGTGGCCACCCAAATTGCCAATTAGTGCCCATAAAATTGCCAATCACTGCCCATAAACACCTGTCAATGCCCTTCAGATGCCCATCAGTAATGCCTGTCAGTGACATCTATCAGTGCCCATCAGGGCCATCTATCAGTGCCTATCAGTGCCCATCAGTGCCGCCTATCAGTGCCGCCTATCAGTGCCGCCTATCAGTGCCTGTCACAACTGCATATCAGTGCCACCTATCAGTGCCCATCAGTGAAGGAGAAAATAAAATTTTAGAAACAGAAACAAAGAAAAACATTATTTTTTTCAAAAATCTTGGTCTTTTTTAGTTTGTTTAGCAAAAAATAAAAAATAAATAAAAACAGAGGTGATCAAATACCACCAAAAGAAGGCTCTATTTGTGGGAAGACAAGGATAAAAATGTTGCTTGGGTACAGCATTGTATGACGTGTATGTATGGAAGCTGAAAACCTACGCTAGACTTAAGCCGTGTACACACAATAGGTTTTACCGATGAAAACAGTCCGATGGACTGTTTTCATCGGACAAACCGATCGTATATAAGCCCCATCGGTCTTTTTTCCATCGGTGTTTAAAAATAGAACATGTTTTAAATTTATCCGATGGTTAAAAACCGATCGCAAATTACTATCGTCTGTGGGGAACTCCATCGGATAAAAAACCCACATATGCTCAGAATCAAGTCGACGCATGCTCAGAAGCATTGAACTTCATTTTTCTCAGCTCATCTGAGTGTTTTATGTCACTGCGTTTGAAACGGTCGGTTTTTTGACTGATGGTGTGTGGGCAAGACTGATGGAAGACAGTTTCATCGGATTTCCGATGGAAAAAACCATCGGATTAGAATCCATAGGATATCCGATCGTGTGTACAGGGCTTTACTGGTAACAGTATTTCTACGAACCTTCCAGGACAGCACATCTGAGAGATGAGGGCTCCTCCCTACAGAAAACACTATCAATTGACAGCTTGTTATAAGTCCCCACCCTTCCCCTTGATCCCCAGTTTGTAATAAAGTAATCCCGAACTGGTTCACAAGGAGAATCACTCCACATAGTGTGAGGGGGTTAACTCGGTAGCGGGTGTGTGTGACCCCCTGGTTGGGCTCCCCACACAAAAACAGGGCCAGCAGACGGAGGTTGTGGTTTTCAAAATCAAAAGGTGCGGTTTATTTCTCTATGTACAGTGACAAAAACACAGCAAAGCCAAAAAGAAACATAAACAAAATAAATCCTGGTCAGCTTGACCTCTGACTAAACATGCAGGTTTCCTAACTAACAACTGGGATCAGCCTGGTGCTGTCCTAGTCCCTAAGTCCCTGGTTTAGTCAATGTCCAAACAAATAGCCACACAGGCTTTTTCTCACCGCACAGGGGTTCACTCTCCCTAGACAGTCCACACAGGTCTGGTTCCAGGCATGAGCAAACACCTAATGAATCTGGGAGTTTTTATAGAGGCCTTAAACGAACTGACAGGCTTCAGATGGTCTCATCAACTCCCTGCCTGCACGACGCCCAGCCCTCTCCCTAGAGGTATGAGTCATCCATGAGCCCACTAGCCTCAGCTGGGCTTCATCAACTCCCTCCCTAGTTGTATAAGTCGGCATAAAGCCTGAATCTGGGAGAAATATATCTACCCCCCTGGATGCAACCAGGTGACTTTACCTTCCTGCTGTCACATACCCCCCCCTCTTGTTTTAACCTTGGGGTTGGAACACCAGCAATCAGGCATTCATGTACTCTAGACAAAGCATCCACATTCCCCATTTGAACGCCAGGGCGATGCTTTACTGTGAAGTTGAATTCCTGTAGGGCCAGGAACCACCTATTCACTCTTCTATTTGTCTCCTTGTTTTGAGCCATCCACTTTAACGGAGCGTGATCCGTAACCATGTCAAAGTGCCTACCTAGCAGATAGTACCGAAGGGAATCTAGAGCCCACTTCACCGCTAAACACTCCTTTTCAACCGTGGCGTAATTTACCTCATGGGACTTCAACTTCCTGCTGAGGTAAATGACTGGGTGCTCTTCCCCGTTCCAGACCTGGGACAATACTGCTCCTAACCCCACATCTGACGCATCACTTTGTACGACAAAGTCTTTAGAGAAGTCGGGTGAGTACAACACTGGCTGGCTACATAAGGCTTGTTTCAAGAATTGGAATGCTGCCTCAGCCTCGGGGGTCCATTTAATCATGACCGACCCTTTCCCTTTCGTCAGGTTGGTTAGGGGCACAGCCTTAGAAGCAAAGTGGGGAATGAAGCGCCGATAATAACCCGCGATTCCCAGAAAGGCCCGTACCTGCTTCTTGCTGTTGGGACGTGGCCAACTCTGGATGGCCTCGACTTTGTTGAGTTGGGGTTTTATCACTCCCCTGCCAATGGTGTACCCAAGATATTTGGCCTCCTCCTGCCCAATGGTACACTTCTTGGGGTTAGCCGTAAACCCCGCTTCCCGGATAGAGTCTAGGACTGCTTGCACTTTTGGCAGATGTGAGGCCCAATCTGTGCTATGGACAATTACGTCATCCAGGTAAGCTGCAGCATACTTCCGATGGGGCCTCAGTATCTGGTCCATTTTCCGCTGGAATGTGGCCGGCGCATTCTGTAACCCGAACGGCATTCTCTTATATTGGAACGCCCCATCTGGGGTTACAAATGCGGTTTTCTCTTTGGCCGACTTGGCCAGGGGAATTTGCCAATACCCTTTTGTGAGGTCAAGAGTCGTCATGTATCGGGCTGTTCCCAGCCGGTCGATCAACTCATCTATACGTGGCATGGGGTAGGTGTCAAATTTTGTAACTTTGTTCAACTGACGAAAATCGTTACAAAATCGCCAGCTCCCATCCGGTTTAGGCACCAACACAATGGGACTAGACCAATCACTTTGGGACTCCTCTATCACCCCTAAGTTCAGCATTTTCTGTACTTCCTCCCGTATTGCCTCCCGTCGGGCCTCTGGGATCCGATAGGGTTTTAACTTCACCCTTTCACCGGGCGGGGTAATAATATCATGCTCTACCCCAGATGTTTGTCCCGGCAGCTCAGAGAACACCTCCTTGTTGCGAAGCACAAACTCCTTAACCTCCTGTTGTTGGGGTTGTGACAAGGTGGCTGCTATTCCAACCTCCGGAATCACGCAACCAGTTTGAGCTGGTGACCAAGTTTCTGCGACTAGGGACTCTCTATCCCTCCAGGCTTTCAACAGATTAACGTGATATATCTGTTCAGGCTTTCGCCTTCCTGGTTGTCTGACCTTGTAATTCACTTCGCTCACTTTTTCCATTATCTCGTAGGGGCCTTGCCATTTGGCAAGGAATTTACTTTCAACCGTAGGGACAAGTACCAATATCCTATCCCCCGGGGAAAAGGTACGGGTCTTGGCTCCACGGTTGTACACTCTCTGCTGTGCCAACTGCGCTTGGGCCAAATGTTCCTTCACGATGGGCATTACCTGTGCAATTCGATCTTGCATCAGGGCGACATGCTCAATCACACTCCTGTGGGGAGAACTCTCACTTTCCCAAGTTTCCTTGGCAATATCCAACAGCCCTCTTGGGTGTCTCCCATACAGTAACTCAAAGGGGGAGAATCCCGTAGAGGATTGGGGCACCTCCCTAATAGCAAACATCAAATAAGGAAGTAGACAGTCCCAATCCCTTCCATCTCTATCCACCACTTTCTTCAACATTTGTTTTAGGGTTTTGTTGAATCTTTCAACCAGCCCATCGGTTTGGGGGTGATACACAGATGTACGCAATTGCGTCACTTTGAACAATTTACACAGCTCTTTCATAACCCGGGACATAAAGGGTGTACCTTGGTCCGTAAGCAGTTCTTTACAAATACCCACCCGGCTAAAAACAAGAGATAGCTCTTTGGCTATGGTTTTGGCCGAGGTATTTCTGAGAGGGATCGCTTCTGGATAACGGGTGGCATAGTCCATTATAACCAATATGTACTGGTGCCCCCTAGCGGACTTGATTATAGGACCTACCAAATCCATTGCGATTCTCTCAAACGGGACCTCAATGATGGGTAGAGGGACCAGCGGGCTACGGAAATGTGGCATCGGGGCCGACCTCTGACACACAGGGCAGGAGGAACAATAATTTTCTATGTCCTTCATCACCCCAGGCCAATAGAATCTCTGTAATACCCTCTCTCGGGTTTTCTCTGTCCCCAGATGACCTCCAAGAATGTGCCCATGGGCCAACTCCAACACCAACTTCCTGTAAGGTTTGGGCACCACAAGCTGCTCAACGGTTTCTTCTGCCCTTTTTGCCACCCGATACAGTAGGTCCTTCTCTACGCTGAAGTATGGGTAAGTGCAGGTATTATCTGGGTTCACTAACTCGCCATCTATTTCCACTACGTTTTCCCGTGCCTTTATTAGGGCGGGGTCTTTTAACTGTTCTGTGGCAAAATTTTCCCTGTGAACCTCCAGATCAGAAAACTCCACAGACGGTAGGTTTTCGTCTGAGGAGGTGGGCTCCTCTCCAGTTTCTTGAGTCTCCCCTGCCAATACTGACAAGGGAAATTCTGGAGAGTCCTCACCACTCTCAGAGGAGTTCTGGCTATCACATTCCTGGTACATAGGGGCACCAGTGGGGGGCTCAGGATCATCCCACAGTTCCCAGAACTTCGGAAAATCCCTTCCCACAATGGCATCATGCGGTAATTGAGATACTAACCCCACTGGATGAGAGAGGGTACCTTTGGGGGTCTCGAAACACACTGTAGTCACTGGATACTCTCGGGTGTCCCCATGCACACAAATAACAGCTACCTTGCTATTCCCAGAGACCTCTGTTTTAACTAATTCAGCCTTTATCAGGGTCACAAGGCTACCTGAATCCAGTAATACCCCAACATTTCTACCATTAATACACATTTTGCATAAATGTTTCTCAGTTCCCCGAATGGCAGTGCATGCGACTGTCGCACACAGCGACTGACGTCGGTCCGTCAGAAAGTCACATTGCATGGGTTCCTCCACAACCGGGCAATTTGCTGCAATATGTCCCGCTTGCCGGCAGCGGTAGCAAACAATCCATTTGGCTGCCTCTTGAGCCCCTGACTTCCCAGGCTGTTCTCGCCAAACTTTGGGTAGAGCTCCCACCCTCTCACTCTCTCCACCCTCACCCCTTGGAATCCTCTTATCCGCCCCTGGGGATGATCTGGTCTTAGGGTGGAAAGTCCGAGAGTCTCTGGAAGAGGCCGTCAGGTTCTCTGTAGCCAAGTATTTCTCTACACGATCCACAAGACCACCGGCCGTCTCTGGGTCTCCATGGCTTACCCACTTTTGGATGGCAGTAGGAAGAGCTCTCAAAAACCGATCCATTACAACACGTTCCACAATCTCTGGTGCGGACAAAGTCTCTGGCTGTAGCCACTTCCTGCTCAGGTGAATGAGATCATACATTTGAGACCTGGGGGGTTTTCCAAGCTGGAAAGTCCAGTTATGCACACGCTGAGCCCGGACAGCCAGGGTGACACCCAGCCTTGCCAATATTTCAGCTTTTAGCATCACATAGTCTTTTGCTTGGTCAGGCTCTAGGTCATAGTAAGCCTTCTGCGATTCACCAGTTAACAGAGGAGCCACCAGTCCAGCCCACTGCTCCTCAGGCCACTTTTCTCTTTCAGCAGTCCTTTCAAATGTGGTCAAAAATACCTCTGGATCATCCTCTCCAGTCATTTTTGTCAATAAACGACTCACCCCAAAGGACGCGGTATTAGTGGGACGGCTTTCCTCACTGGTCTGCGGACGTTGCTGCATTACTGCTTCCATTTGTTGTAGTCTCTGCTCTTGCTTCTGTAATAGGTCTATGAAGCGGGCCTCAGATTGCTGCTGGGCTTGTTGCTGAGCTTCCAGACTCTGTTGGTGAGCTTGCTGCTGGGCTGCAAGGCTCTGTTGATGAGCTTGCTGCTGGGCTGCAAGGCTCCTTTGTAAACCTGCATTTGTCTGCTGTTGATTGGCATTTGCTAGAGCCAGCTGTTTCAGTATCTCCTCCATGCTGGCTTAAAAAAACTGCCACTGGTTCTCCACCAACTGTGAGGGGGTTAACTCGGTAGCGGGTGTGTGTGACCCCCTGGTTGGGCTCCCCACACAAAAACAGGGCCAGCAGACGGAGGTTGTGGTTTTCAAAATCAAAAGGTGCGGTTTATTTCTCTATGTACAGTGACAAAAACACAGCAAAGCCAAAAAGAAACATAAACAAAATAAATCCTGGTCAGCTTGACCTCTGACTAAACATGCAGGTTTCCTAACTAACAACTGGGATCAGCCTGGTGCTGTCCTAGTCCCTAAGTCCCTGGTTTAGTCAATGTCCAAACAAATAGCCACACAGGCTTTTTCTCACCGCACAGGGGTTCACTCTCCCTAGACAGTCCACACAGGTCTGGTTCCAGGCATGAGCAAACACCTAATGAATCTGGGAGTTTTTATAGAGGCCTTAAACGAACTGACAGGCTTCAGCTGGTCTCATCAACTCCCTGCCTGCACGACGCCCAGCCCTCTCCCTAGAGGTATGAGTCATCCATGAGCCCACTAGCCTCAGCTGGGCTTCATCAACTCCCTCCCTAGTTGTATAAGTCGGCATAAAGCCTGAATCTGGGAGAAATATATCTACCCCCCTGGATGCAACCAGGTGACTTTACCTTCCTGCTGTCACAATAGGTACTCACCACCTAGTGTTCAGCAAATTTTTGGCTCCACATAGGGCGGGAAGTAGGCCTGCCGTCCTGGAAGGTTCGTAGAAATACCATTACCGGTAAGTCTAACGTAGGTTTTCTCCTATCACCTTCCAGGACGGCACACCTGAGAGGAAAATCAAGTAAACACAGGCCTACCTTCAGGGTGGGACCACAGCTTGTAGGACCTTCCGGCCGAAGGCCAAGTCTTGCTGTGACAACACTTCAACACAGGAGTGCTTCAGGAACGTATCCTGACTGGACCAGGTGGCCGCGCTGCGGATTTGTTCCCTACTTTTTCAGCCCAGAAAGTTGCTAGTGACCTGGTTGAATGGGCCTTAACCTTTGCTGGTGCTGGAACTCCAAAACTCTCATAAGCCCCCTGATCCATCTGGAGACTGAGGCTTTAGAAGCCTGAAGTCCCTTCCTTGGCCCAGCGTATAAAACTAGTAGGTGATTGAATCTCCTAAACTCTTTTGTCTCTGTAAATAGGTAAGGAGACACCTTCTTACATCCAGACAATGACATTTCTTTTCTTTATCGTTTTTTGGTTTATCACAAAAGGACGGCAATGTTATATCTTGCGTCCTATGAATTAAGGATGCTACCTTTGGTAGATACAAAGGGTCTGGCCTGAGGGTGACTCTATCTGGCTATATCAATAGGAAGGGTTCCTTCATGAACAGCCCTTGCAAGTACCCAACCCTCCTGGCCATGGTAATTGCTAACAGAAATCATATTTTTAAGGTTAGAAACTTAAAGGGAACCTCCTCTATAGGTTCAAATGTTTGTTTAGACAACGCCTCTAATACCCTTGTCAAGTCCCATGGTGGGAAACTGCCTTTGGAGACCGGGGAGACTCTTTCCCTGGCCACCAAAAAACGTTTAATGAGGTCTTCCTTTGCCAGTCTTGTATCGAGATATACCGAGGGGGCCCCTATCTGAACCCGAAGATAGGCCCTTGTCTACTCCTTCCTATGGAACTTTCCCCAGGAACAGAAAGTCTTCCAAATTTTTGAGTAAATCTTTTTAGTCACTGGTTTTCTGCTCAGAAGGAGGGTACTTATCACTCTTTCTGAACAGCCTTTATGTTTTAGGATCTGGCGCTCACTAACCAGGCCATCAGCTGGAAAAATTATGGCCTTGGGTGTAGTACTGGCCCCTGCCTGAGAAGATCGGGAGCTTCCATGGCTCTGCTACTGTCATGGATCTTAAACTTGCGAACCAAGCTCTCCTTGGCCACCAAGGTGCTATTAGGAGGAGCTGGCCTGGGGACTGGCTGAGCTTCTGAAGGCCTCTCGGAATCAGTGCTAGGGGTGGCAAGGTGCATCTAAGCCTTCTGACTCCCTCTCTTGGGAAATATCTCTTTACCTTTCTGTTTTGCCGGTTGGCGAACAGATCTATTTCCGGATTTCCGAAGTGCTGCACCAGGGTTTCAAAAACCTTTAGGGTACAGTTCCCATTCCCCCTGCCTTATTGGCTGACGGCTGAGGAAATCTGCCCCGGTATTGCTTGCCCCATTTATGTGGACAGCTTTAATGGAGAGAACTTTCCCCTCGGCCCAATCCAAGGTAAGCGACAGCTTTTCCTATCACTGATGGGGAGTCAATGATATCATCCGATTCGGATTCCTGAGACAGGTGCTTGGTCAGTTTCTCCATCTAGAAATCTGCATTCCTGGCTACACAGGCTGCTGCTAAAGCTGGACCCATGGCTGACGTGTTAGCATCCCAAGCTTTTCTAAGGAGGGGTTCTGATCTATGGTCCATCAGATCCTTAATGCTGCCTGCATCCTCAAAGGAGAGGTCAGACTGCTTGGTGACTTGAGACAGAGCAGCATCCAGGTTTGGGAGCTTAAATAATGTCTCCTCATCACTCTCTTTGAAGGGAAACCTTTTCCAGGTTTTTTGTCTGACAATTCTCATTTCAGGCTCCCTCCATTCCCGTAGGACCAGATCCTTTAGGGATTGATGGAGTGGGAACACATTGGATTGAGACTTGCTCAGCCCCCTGTATACCTTGTCCTGTGCGGAGGTTACTCTAGGGGCTTCTGGAATCTCCTCAGTGGCATATTGCCTGCAGGAGCCCATCCAGATCCTCTAGGGTGAAGAGGTGTCTCCCTAACCTTGCATCCTCCTGTGTCTCGCTTAGCTGGTCTGGATCCACCTCCCCACCTGAGCTGTGGTCTGACCTGACCTGGCTTTCTATTTCCCCCCCAACCCTCTCTTCCTCCTCTACCTGAGCTAGAGGGAGTGATTGTGAGGGCGAGAGGAGAGCACTCAGTGCCCCCCCGGAGACGCTCTCCTGGGAGGATGTGCCTTCTCTAGGGACAAGCTCCTCTGGGTCAGGGCCCTGGGCTGCTGACTGCCAAGCGGCTTCACGAAAAGATTTGACTGTTGCCAGCATTTTCGTCTGCATAGATGAAATAATTTTTTTCATCAGGGTAGAAGCCTCTTTCCCTGCTAATTTATTAATACATTTATAGCAGAAGAGTTTTGAATGGGACTTTGGGAGATTATCCTTACAGTTCCCACATTTTTTTGAGGAGCTATGCCCTGTAGCGGCAGGAAGCTGTTTATCTGGGGGCTCCTGGGTTCCGTTTGGGGATTCTGTAAGACAGGAGATGGAACATACATGTAATATTACTCTGCCTTCCCCCTAACTGCGGGCTTGTACTGGGCGGGGGAGGGTAAGGCGATTGGTGAAGCCCAGCCTGTTCTGGCCAGCCCAGGAATTCTCAGACCCCTAGAAGACAGGACCTCTCACCCCTTCTCCCTTTCCAAGGGGGGTTTGTACTCCCCGGGCCCTGACCTGGATCTGCCCACAGTTGTAGATGCCTTCCCTTCCTCCTATTTCATGAGGAGGTTGGCTAGGTCCTGGGCTGCTGGTAGTGCTTGTGGGGCTAGTACAGCGAGCCAACCGCTGTCTGCCGCCTTGCTCTGTCTCTCCACGCTGCTCTCCATGCTGTTCTCTCGGCGTTTTCAGCACTTCCGGGTTGCGCTGTGCCTCTGGCACCGCCCACTTCCTGTGATGTGGCCGTGTACAAGAGTGAGGCTTGGAGTGCAGCAGTTCCTGCAACATGATTCCTGGTAATGGAGAGAGTGGCTGGCGGTGGTGTTTCATGCACATGCAGCGATGGCGCGCACTCCCTGTGGCCAGGGCGCTGGTGCAGCCTTGAAGGCGACCTGTGAGAAGGACAAGCCTGCAGGTTAGTTCAGCCCTCCTTGGCTTTCCTAGAACCTGTCTCAACAGGGGACCATTCGACCCTCCCCGGACATTTTGTCTTTAAACAAAACAAACATGCTGCTGTGTTCGGGAGAAACACAATCAATACTGGGGATTAAGGGGAAGGGTGGGGACTTATAACAAGCTGTCAATTGATTGTGTTTCCTGTAGGGAGGAGCCCTCATCTCTCAGGTGTGCCATCCTGGAAGGCAATAGGAGAAAATTGTCCTGGGCAGGGAAGGGGGGGAAGTTCCCTATATTGAAGTGGTTAAAGTGTTACTGAAAAATGAAATGTCTGTTTTGCATAGACTGGCCCCAAAAATGATTTTCTTATTAAAAAAAACAATTGCCAAAATAATGCGATTTTAATTGTCCTATAAATGTGTAACTTTGATATTTAATTTTGCCTTGTGCTCTTCTCTTGCATGCTCTTGGCTGTAACTTATGTTCCATCCTTCTGCTCTGACTATTTCAATAGAATGAAAACGGGTGCACACATGTTTGCTGTTTGCTTGTGTCTTTTATAGAAAATGCCTGATTGGAGGCGGATGCTGTTTAGTGTGTTGGACAAGTTTAACAAGAATAGCCTTGTAAACCCTTTTTTCTGATCAGTTCAAGCATTTCGCAATTTGTCAACAGTATATCTCACTCTACACTTTATAATTGTAACTTATCAAAACAATATAAAATATGTTCAGATATTATTTAATTTCACTAAACAAGAAGCACAGTAATTGTTTTTGAGCGCAATCAGAGCAAAACAGCCTGATACACAACCTTAATTTACATTTACTCAAAGGCTTGTGCTCCACCTCCTACTCTTAAAATGTTTGACTCTACTTGGAGCGGTATTTTGCTAGGAGTACAGGGAAGCATGTACTGAGATACTCTACATAGTGCAACCTCCCAGGGGCAAGTAGGGTTGCCACCTCATCCCTTTAAAACTGAACACATTAATTACACAGGTTCCGGGCTTATTTAATGCAGATAAGGCACCAAGTGAGTTTAATTACCACCTTATTTAGCCACAGAACTCGTGTAATTAATATGTGTTCAGTTTTCAAAGGGAGGAGGGAGAACCCTAGGGGCACTGGGAACTTGGCAGAAGTTTAAAACTACTGCATAGTGTGCTTTTTTGGCAGTTCTGTGAACTTCACCATATAGGTAAAATCCATCCTGAGTTTTAAACTTCAGTGGGCCACTTAACTGTAATCCAAAGGACAACATCACACTGGTATATGCCACTGCAATAATGTGGAAGCTCAACTTAGATCTTCCTATTCCATCTAGAACACACTCCTACTTAGGGTTGCCATCTCACCCCTTTAAACCAGAACACAAATTAATTACAAAGGTTCTGAAGCTAATTTAATTCATATAAGGCACCACGTGAGTAATTACCACCTCAATCAGCCACAGAACCTGTGTAATTAATATGTGTTAGGTTTTAAAGGAATGAGGTGGCAGCCCTTCTCCTTCCTTCTAGTCTGTGTTCGAGATCATCTAGTTTGGAAGTGCATTTATTTGTTTAGAACAGTTCTTTAATTACAGTGCAATATAAGAAATAAGATGTATAATTTATGTAAAAAAAAAATGGAAAAATGTGACAGACTGGTAAATTGCTAACATTTCCAGAAAAATATGCAAATACATAGAGTAATGCATAAACAATGTAATAGTTTGTCCAGGGAGAAAAATCTAGTGCACTGTGCACTAACCTCACATTTAAGCTGGCAATAGATGGGCTAATTTTGAGAAGATTCAACAAATCTTCTATAAGTAGTGTTGGGCGAACAGTTTAGGCTGAGCAAAAGTTTGGCTCGAACATCGCCTGTTCGCCCATTCGGCAAACACCCGAATTTGCAGGGCGCTCAGTAGGATGTTCACCCATCAAGCGCCCCACAATGCACTGCATGTTGCACAGTGCATTCTAGGGCCCTAATTGGATGATGGTCAGGTGCAAGGCTTTGCCAATTAGGGCAAAGAGCACTGTCAGAGCCCTGATTGAACAAAGTGATGATGCCCCGCATAGGATAACAGTGGAAGCATTAGAGGCAGACTCATTTATTCATAGATGCCCGACTATAAAATTCATTCGCAAAATATGGCACGCAACAAAGGTATTGATGGGCTATAGGGGAGTAACTGTGTATGCCCCCCTTGGTTCAATAAAAAGTTGGGGGAGGTAAAGGGAATAGAGAGACCTAGAGAGTGGGAGAGACAAGGTATCAGCTGGTTAATTCAATTGTATTATGGTGACCGTATTAAGTCTTTCTCAGATTTAAGGCTGGAGTTCAACATAGCAAATAACTCGTTCTACAAATACCTCCAGATCAGGCACGCCATTCAAGCTCAGTTTAGGTCACAAGCAATTGAATGGATTCAGATTCCTACCCTCCTTAAAAAAATAACTCCAAATAACACTAAAGGCCTGATTTTCGAGCTATATGCTAGAATAGGAGCTAAAACAATAAGTAGATCAGGGCCCATTAAGAGCAGAGCGGGATGGGAGAGAGATGTGGGCGTAATGACCACAGAACAATGGGATGCGATCTTGCAGCCGGGAGTATTGGTTTTGATTTCTCTGTCGCAGAAAGTATCCCACTTGTTCCTTGTACATAGAGTTTACTACACTCCAAGAAGAATGTTTAATTTAGGGTGGAAACAAAATGACAAGTGCCCATAGTGTAGAGCACCAGGCGATCTAATACATATGGTATGGAAGTGCCCAAAGTTATTTAGATATTGGGTGGAGGTGGCGGACACGATAAAAAATTTTTTAAGACTAATTTAGAACCAGAGTCCAAGACATGCCTATTGGGGAGTATCGAGGAACATAGAGCCCCACCGGGCTCCATTGAAGTGGTGCTGCAATGCCTCTTCCAGGCGAGAAAATTAATCACACAGAGGTGTCAGGCGCAGACACCACATACCGTCAAATTCTGGGTTGAAGTTTTTAACTCAATGATTTGGAGTGAGAGAGTGACACTTACTAGACAGGGCAACTATAGGAAATTTGAGAGGATGTGGAAACCTTGGCTAGATGAAATGGGGCGTCCCATATAAGAGAGGAGCCTTTCGCATTAACTCTCCAATGCCAGTCTATAACCCCTCTCTCCGATTGTGCATCGCCCTCCATCTTCCAGGGGGAACTCAATCAATAAATACATTAGTATGAAATGCATGATAGTGGTGTGGGGAAGGGCGGGTGGGAGGGCGAGGGAAGGGGTGAGAAAGAAAAGAGAAAAGACAAAACGGGAACAGGGTCTCTTTTTTTTTACACTGTATAACACTGGTTTTTATTCAATATGCTGTTTTTGATATGGTAACAACAATAAAAATGTATGGAAATTAAAAAAAGAACAAAGTGATGATGACTTTGTTCAACCGAAGCTTAGTGCTCATAGTCCCACCCACACTATAAAAGGTTCCTTCCCATAGGAACCTTTTGCAGTGTTGTTGGAATGGAGATAGATAGAGCAGGGTTCAGTTTGCTACTAGCGAGTTAGTATGTTCACCTAGCTAGTGTGGAGTGTTAGTGTAGTGTTAGTATAGTGTGAGTATAGTGTGTCGGTATAGTGTGTCAATATAGTGTAGTGTGTTAGTGTAGTGCAGTATTTAACACAGCATTACATAACATTTAGTGCGGTATACAGTGCTGTATATCCTTTTTTTTTTTTGTCCCTGGCCTGCCCCCTTTTTTTTAAATTGTCAGCCACAGTTTTTCTGACTACGACGCTGGTGTTCCCCCCTTTTTATTTTTTATTTTATATAGATTTTACCTTTCTGTCAGCGTCAGTATTCAATTTAAAGCGCACTAAACACCACTTTTCATTCAATAAAGTGCATCAAATCACACATTTCCCTGTTTCTATTAAATTTGTGTATTAAGCCCCCCTCATCATGTCTGAGAGGCCAACAAGGAGAGGCAAACATTGCCATGCCACTATGAGAGGGCCAGCAGCATCTGTGTCCACAGACAAAGATGGACGTGGTCTGTCCTCAGGCAGAGCACATTTGTCTCTGTTTAATGATGTTGCCTGTACTATCCAGCCACAGCATGCAAAGGAGGTGGTGGACTGGCTTACTAAACCATCCTCATCCTCCATCACCCAAGCTGAGACAAGTACATAGTCCTCCACAGCTGCCAGTCAGCTGAATTATTTAACCACTTCCCGCCCGGCCTATAGCAAACTAATGGGCGGACGGTGGTTCAGTTATCCTGACTGGGCGTCATATGACGTCCAGCAGGATAAGCTGCGATTGCGCGACCTAGGGGGCGAGCAGCGCGGCGATCGGTGGTGCGGCGTGTCAGTCTGACACACCGCATCACCGATCTCGGTAAAGAGCCTGTGACAGAGGCTATTTACCACGTGATCAGTCGTGTCCAATCACGGCTGATCATGATGTAAACAGGAAGAGCTGTTTATTAGCGTTTCCTCACTCGCATCTGACAGACGTGAGTAGAGGAGAGCCGATCGGTGGCTCTCCTGACATGGTGGGTCTGTGCTGATTATTTATCAGCACAGCCCCCGCTCCCGTGGCCAGGACCACTAGGGATTGCCATAAAGGACACCCACCAGGTATGCCACCCTAGACCACCAGGGATATGCCAATCAGTGCCCAGGCAGCTGCCAATTAGTGTTTCCTTGCAGCTGCCAATCAGTGACCATTAACAATGCCTGCCAGTGCCAGTGCCATCAGTGATTTGAGGAGTCAGATTGCACCGAATGTTATGAACCCTCCAGTGATTCCAGTCTTCTTTCCACATCTTAAGGCCTACTACTCTTGTAGAAGATGCAAAGTGTGCCAAATCAATATATGTGGATGGGGAAAAACTGATACTTTTAGTTCCACATCTACTGGTGTCCATTATAAGATGAAACAATTCATGACTTGTGCAACCAGGTACATTGTGTACCTGATTACCTGCCCTTGTGGAAAACAATATGTGGGACGCACTATTAGAACTTTTTCCATAAGGGTAGGGGAACATCTAACCAGTATTAAAAAAGGAAAAACTAACCACAGTGTCCCAAGGCACTATCTGGAGTTTCATAACAAGGACCCCACCGGTACCAAGTTTCAAATCATAGATAAGTTTGTCCCCAATCGAAGGGGCAAATCTTGCCTTAAGGGGGTCTCTAGGTTAGAAACCTACTGGATTTACCAGCTCAAAAGTTGCAGGCCTTATGGCCTTAACATAGATTGGGATATAAATGCTTTTATTAACCAAGCTTAATTACCATTCATCACTAAGGTATATTTTTTGGCATTGTTGATTACTGAGAGGGTGTCTCTCCTCTTGCACTATATTGACATTGTCATTAGATTCTTCACTTTTCCCACCATGATTTGGAGTGGGTTACCGTCATATTAACACGAATCATGAGCACTCCACCCAGATTATGGCTTTGCCCATTAGGTGGCTTTCCTTATTATTATATAATTTTATTGCCATAGCCGTGTCTTCCTTATCACCTGTATTAGTCGTGATTTCAGTCAGATATATACATTCAGATAACTTTTGATTATGCCTCTACACATTTTTTGCCTTGAGGGTAACTTTAATTTAATTTTGTATACTACAATAATATGGATGTTCTTGTCATTTCATAATTTATAATGTATACGTGTGGCGCATTATTCTTATTGCATTCTGTGACAAGTGTCTTTATAATTGATATACATTGTCACAAATTTCACTATTTGATTTGTAGAGCACTGCACTGTGATCTTGGTCACTATGCTGAGTAACACTGTTTCTGTTTTTTTAGCCATACGGCATACCATGGAACTATGTGTCCCAGCATGCTTTGCCCTCTTTCCCCCTCGTGACTATGATATGCTGACGCGGAACGCTGGACTTTACGGTAACACGCTGGTTGGCTAAGTTCCGGGATTCTTGTAGCCTGTGCGGCATATTCCGGAACTACGCGTCCCAGCCTGCCCCGCGTGAGGCTTCGGAAGTCATGAGGTGCGGTAATACAGCTCCGACTCGCCCATGAGATGGAGGCTTGGTTAACAACACTGCAGAGCTCCGTTGACGGTGACGTATGTTGATGGTCTTTTTTAAGCAAAAGACTCAGATTGGTTGGAATGCACATGTGACCAACGGAATACGTCATTACACCTCCAACATGATGCTGTGATCCCGGAAGCATGACTCGCAATGGGACACACATGTTGATGATTACATTTTATTATATTTTAATTCTCTTCCTATATAAGCATGGGGGTTAACGGGCTGAGGTGTACCCCAGTTGAAGTCTTCCTTAGACGAAACGCGTCGGTTTTACACGCCAGCTCCAGCTGCCCATACCACGCTTTTTGCCTGTATATTTGTGTTTCAATCTTTTTATTCAAGTTTTGTCATACAAAATGTATAAAAGTCGCCACATAACATTGTACAGTCACAATCAACATTTGGGGTAACACAATGAAGATCACCAAGTGTAGGGGTCCTTGGAGTAGTCCGAAGCTCCGTAGAGCCGTTAACCCTTATTAGCATCGCAGATCATATCTGAACCGTCCACCCAGATGAGCCGCCCCCCCATCCATCTATCGGGGGGGCGCAACTCAGCCGGCCGTGTGGGCAGCCCAGAGGTCTGATCAGACTGACAATGGTCCCGTAGGAGCTGAGAAAACAGGGAGCAGCACAAACCTCTAAGGTCTGGATCTGACTCCAAAAATAAACAATAAACAAATTTCAAAAGAGAGGAAAGAGGACAGTGACAAAGAATAGAAGGAAGGAGACAGAGTAAGGAAAGGACAGTTGAGGAGGGGGGAATGGGGGGAGGGAGGGGGGGAGGAGCCCCGATTCAGCATCCAGACATCTCAACCTAATCCCCTAGGCTATGCTGTAAACATCCCCGGGTCATTAGTTAGGTAACGAAGCCATGGGTCCCAAACTCCATGAAACAGTTTCATTTTATCTTGGGCCAGAGCGGTCAAGCGTTCGTTTAGCATCAACCAAGACAATTTGCCTTTAAGCTGATCGAATGGTAGAGCTGCCGATTTCCAGTTCCTAGCAATAGTGATTTTGGCTGAAATAAAAATAAATGTCAAGAGCCTCTTGCAGGACTTGGAGGCTTCCACATCCCCTCCCCCCAGTAGTGCTTGCTTAGCTGATTTAGTTAGGTTTAGTTGGGTAAGGGAGTAAACTAAATTATACACCCTGATCCAAAACCTCCGGACCTTTGGGCATGTCCACCAAATATGATAGGTGGTGCCCATCTGGCCACATCCTCTAAAGCACAACGGGGTAGCTCCTGAGACAAAAGTTGCCAGTCTGACCGGCACCATATACCACCTCAGTAGAACCTTATAATTGGCCTCAATTATTGAAGTATTGACGAGCGAACGAGATGCTGTCTCGGCTATCCTATGCCATTCGTCCAGATCCAGGGTTTCCTGCAAGTCGGTCTCCCATTGGACCATATAAGTCAGCTTTGTCGATACACTCAGCAATATCGAATATATAGCAGATAAATGTCCTTTAATTTTATCATAATTTTTGCATAGATGTTCCATGGGAGTTTGGGTTGCTAGGTTGCTCTTGCGAGCCAGGGTTTGTACATAATGTGAGATTTGGGCGAACCTATAACCCTCCGCTGGAGGCATTTGATGTCTGTCAGCCATAGTCCGTTCGGTCAGCATACCTCTATGATCGCACAAGTCAGCAATACACTTAAAACCCTTATTAGTCCACCATTCGAACGCTAGTGGAGTGAGACCCGGGGTGAATGCTTTATTTTGAAGCAGAGGTGTCAGTGGAGAATGAGGAGATTTGAATTTGTGAGATCTGGAGAGTCTGTCCCATAGTTCCAGTGACATGGATAAAGTAGGGCAAAGTATAGGAGGTCGCTCCTTGATAGGGAGCCATAAAACATAAGAAATAGGTTTGGGACGGCAGGAATAAGATTCCA
Organism: Rana muscosa; assembly: GCA_029206835.1. NCBI lineage: Eukaryota > Metazoa > Chordata > Amphibia > Anura > Ranidae > Rana > Rana muscosa. The sequence continues at coordinate 180,337,790 of CM055124.1, forward strand.
TAGCCATCCAAATGGCCTGTGCCTGTTGGGAGTGAAACCTTGTAAGTTGTGCTATCTGGGCAGCATAAAAATATTTTAATAAGTTTGGAAGACCAAGTCCTCCTCTCCGCTTCAACGTGTATAGAGTGCTCCTATTCACCCTGGGTCTCTTATCACCCCAAATAAACTGTAGTACTTTATTCTGGAATCGTTTAAGGTCATCACGGGCCAATGAAACTGGCAAGGTACGGAAGAAATACAATAATCGAGGTAGAACATTCATTTTAATTGAGTGAAGTCTGCCAAACCACGATGGCGGGTGAACCTGCCACTTAGCCATGTCAGCTGTTAGCCGTTTGAAAAGGGCTGGATAATTCTCTTTGTACAACTCACCAATAGATGAGGTCAGCTGTATGCCTAAATAAGGGAGAGCTGTGGATTCCCATCGGAATTGAAATGATTTTTCAAGCGTAGCCTGAGTGGAGCTTAGCAAAGATAAGTTCAGTGCTCTTGACTTACTATGATTAATTGCCAACCCGGAAATGTTGGAGAAAGGCTGCAAAATAGCATACAAGTTAGGCAGGGATGTGATCGGTGAGGTCAAGGTCAGCAACAAGTCGTCCGCAAAGAGTAAACATTTGTGTTCATAGTCTCCGCAATAAATGCCCTGTATATCTCTGCAGGCGCGAATTTTGAGCGCTAGTGGTTCAATCGCCAGGGCGAATAATAGTGGCGACAACGGGCAGCCCTGTCTAGTTCCTCTCCTGATAGGAAATGTTTGGGATGTATATCCTCTGAGCATTAGCGAGGCACTGGGGGAATCATATAATATGTGAAGGAGATCCAGAAAGCGTCTCCCAAATCCAAAGCGTGTAAGAACATCAAAAAGATAGTCCCAGGAGATAGAATCGAACGCCTTCTGGATATCCAATGAAAGTAACATTCCCCTCCTAGTCCCCTTTCCATCCCAATCAGACCGAACCGCCGAGATAAGGTTAATTATCCGGCGGGTTTGGTCCGATGCCTGTCTTGTCGGGACAAAACCTGCTTGGTCAGGATGGATATAACACTGAAGAAAAGTATTAAGTCTCTGGGCCAGTATTTTGGTTAGAATCTTAAGATCCGTATTGATCAGAGAAATTGGGCGATAATTGGAACAGTCTGTATGGTCCTTTCCTGGTTTCGGGATAACACTTATATAGGCTACATTTTCATGGCTGGGGAGCTTGCTGCCGCTTCTCAGGTCATTAAAGTAAGTACAGAGATGTGGGGCCAGAAGATCGTGATATTTCCTATAGTAGTGACCCGGGAATCCATCTGGCCCAGGGGCCTTGGTAGGGTGTAGGGTTTTGATTGCAGCCCTGACTTCAGGCTCTGTAAGAGCACCGTCCATCAGTTCCGCATGGGCTTGTGTCAATTTAGGCAGCTGTAAGTCGCGAAAGAATGTGCTCGCTTCAGATGAATCGAACTTGTCCTGCACTCCATACAGCTTAGCATAAAATTTGTGAAATTCTCCAATTATCCGTTCGGGGTTCTGGGAGGTTAGGCCCGTGGATAGTCGTAGTTTAGGCAAAGTCGGTGTGTACGGTCGAGGAACCAGTTTTCTAGCTAACATTGTGGTAGGTTTATCACCCATCGTATAGAACCTGTGCTTAGACCAACTAATATGTTTCTCCGCTTGAGTAGTCAAGCTAAGATTTAGTGCTAGTCGAGCCTCATCAATTTTATGCCTTATATCTACCAGGGGATTTCTGTGCTGTTCACTAAGTAAGTTATCTAAGTTAGTTTCCAGAATCTTATTTGCCTGTTCCCTATTGCGTTTAATCCTGGCTGCCACTTGTAACAATATGCCCCTAATCGCTGCTTTATGAGCTACCCAGTTAATTGCGGGGGATGTGTCCGATGCCTTATTAAGTCTAAAGTATTCCTGTATTTCCTTTTGAATCTCTAAAAAGATTGTAGGGTCATTCAGCAAGCTCACATTAAGTCTCCACGGGGAGGGTCTAGATTTAGTCCATAGCCCTGAAGTAGAGAGTTTTATCGGGGAATGATCAGACCAAGGGGTAGATAAAATCTTAACCGACTTAATAAATGGTAGCAAAGGCGTACGTACTAGAACGTGGTCTATCCTCGAGTAAGTGTGATGGGCTTGTGAAAAGTGTGTAAAGTCTCTGACCGTAGGGTTATTTTCTCGCCAGGCGTCGATGAGGTCATAGAAATGAAACAGACGTGCAACCTTGCTGCTTCCAGTCGGTGGGCGTTTCAATGTTGGTCTAGAGGAGTCCGATTTATCCATAATTCTGTCCAAGGGAATATTACTATCGCCTCCCATAATGACCTGACCCTGGACTTTGGGCATAAGAATCTTCAGCATTTTGCTAAAGAATTCCGGCTGTCCAGTATTCGGGGCATAGTATGATATAAAGGACACCTCCTGGTCATGGAGCCGCCCCACTGCCATAATATATCTACCTCTCTTGTCCTTAACGATAGCGATGGGGGTAAAGGGGGTCCGTTTCGAAAAGCAGATGGCTACACCGCCCTTCTTTTCCCGACCCCCTGCCAAGTAAAACTGTGGATACTTCCCATTGAGGTAACGGGGCGCTGAGACATTGGAGAAATGAGTTTCCTGTAATAGCAGGACTTCAGCCTTCTGTTTATGATAAAACTGGAAAGCCTTAGTTCTTTTAGTAGGGGAGTTAAATCCATGTACATTATGGCTAACTATCGAATAGTCTGTGTTATATGTGGTGGCCATCGTGGTGGGGCAGAGCACTCTTACCTTGCATAATGAATGAAGCGAGAAGGGTCCCGATAATGATGACTGTTCGGCTATGTGACCTCTCAGACCATGACATAAGGGAAGGGCGCTGAACCGAGGCTCCGAAGAAAGAGGGGGAAGGGAGAGAAGGAAAAGGCATTAGAGAAGAAGAGAAACAAAAATAAAAGCAAAAAAACATATACATAGGCCTTAGGCCCAAACAACCAATATAACTCAATCCTAGCTGATGAATGAAGGAATGGGGAATAACCCCTGCCGGAGACAACATCCGGCAAATTAGGTGCAAGGGTACCATCCTTGTCGTAGGACAGGTAGTCTTGCAGTTGGGTGGCAAGCATGACCACCCCGACCCAAATATGATTACACTCTGTACGAGCAGGCTATTCGAGGTCATATCGGAAATGACAAAATCAATCAATACAGTTTTAACATAACAGGCTGTCTATAGGAACATGCATTCCCAAGGCCAGTGGCGCCGGGGCCGGAAGGGTCCCCATCGGTCGTTCCGGCCCCCGAGCCACAGCCCAACAGGGGAACACATTGCGGTCCGACTAAGGCCCCCAGACTGCTAAAAAGCAAAAAGCAAAATTTCTTCGACCAGGTTGGGCCCGTCGGGGTTGTAAAATATTCGGCTGGCAGCCAGTCCGAAGAACCAGGAACTCCAGTAACTTTGTAACCCGTGACTTTGTAACCTGTGAACTGTGAACGGTAACGATGGCCCCATCAGGCCCATAGTCCACCATGGGCCCAGGCCAAATCCGTGCAATCAAGCACTAACAGTTCCCAAAAGGGGGCAAAAAAGCAAAAAGAGAGAAGAGCAATAATACTCAGGTATTCCGGCGAGCATTTCTGGCCTGTGAGCGTGTGCGATCCTGCCATATCGGGGAGAGGGGACGATGATCCAGACGAGGGGGAGATGAAATCGGAGTCGGAGAGTCCCGTGCAATGATGCCGAGACTAAGCAGTAGGTCTTCGCCTGCTTGGAACGTGGAAAAGGAGTGGGACTTTCCGTTGTAAGTGAATGATAACTTAAAAGGGAACGACCATCGATACTTAATCTGTTTGGCCATAAGTTGCTGGAGTAATGGCCGTAGGTTTCTGCGTTTCTGGACCGTTGATGGCGCCAAATCTGTAAAGAGCTGTATTGGTGTTCCAAATAGCGACAGGTCCGGCCTGTTGCGAGCCGCAAGCATCATCTTGTCCTTAATGCGGTAGTGATGTGGCTTAACAATAATGTCTCGTGGTAGGCCGTCGGCCCTTGGGGCTGTCAGTGCTCGGTGAACGCGATCAACTTCCATGTGGTGGTTGGCTATATCAGGGATAAGGGTTTTCATCAGGTCTTTTACAGCCCCCTCTAGATCTGTGTGAGTTTCAGGGAGGCCACGCACGCGGATATTGTACCTACGAGAACGATTCTCCAAATCTTCAATTTTTGTGAATGCCTCTTCTAATCTATCCTGGAGGTCTGTCACCATGGCTGAGTTCTGGTTGACCCTTTTGATGGCTCCATCCACTTTGGTTTCAATTAGCTCAAAACGCTCTCCCAAGCTATGGATGTCTTTTTTCAGGTCAGTGGTGATTAATGTGCAGGCCTTAGAGAGCTCCTGCTGCAGCATGGTGGAGAATCTGCCCAACAGTACAGCATCAGGGGAATAGTGTGAGAGCTGGGGAATTGGCATATCCTGGCTGGATTGGCTGGATTGGCTAATGAGGACTTCTGCTAAGTCTGCCATGTTCCTATCCATGGAGGAGGCAGGGGAGGCAGGGGAGTTTGGAGAGTCATGTCTATCAGCGTATATGGCTGGGGATGGGGGATGTGATAGTGACTCACCCCGCTGTCCGGTCTCCACCTCTCCCGAGGATTGTGAGGAGAATGGATCCCTAGTTGGCTCCAGATTTAGCTGCCTGTCTCCTCTCTGTGTAGCGCCGTCGGATCTGGCTGCTGCCGTGCTGCCTCGTGTGTCTGGCTTACCCGGCGCCATCTTGGATCGCGGCTGTGCTGTAGGGGAAGGCCCTGCTCTCTTCTGGGCTGTAGTTTGCGTATCGTGTCCTTTCCGCGGCTGCCCCTGTGCCCTACGGTTCATCGCCACTTCGGGGCTGGTGTGGGATCGGTCCTGGCTCACGGACCTCAGTGCCTGCGCTATCGTTAGCTCTGGTGGGTCGGGGTGCCGGGAGCTCGGTCAGCACACGTCCTTCTCCGAGTCCCCGCGCATGCGCACCTTGCCTGTATATTTGGATTTTATATCTGTTCAGTTGTTTGAACTTTTTATGGATTTTTAATAAACTCCAAAATCATTTGGATTTACACTATGTGGAGGATTTCCCTTTTTTATACATTTCATGCCTGGTGGATTCAGAATTTGGACTTCTGATTTCTTCACACTTGGTTCCTGCTTCCTGCTTTGGAGTCACAGATCCGGTCGGAGGTGCTGCCAGCTGAGAGAGGAGGCAATTCGTGGACCCCTTTCCCGTGAGTCCACACAGTGGACATAAGCACAACAGATTCACCACCTTACGGTGAGCTGGGTCCATACTGGCTGGTAAGAGTATTTATTCATTTTTTCCCCACTGGTCCAAGGTGAAGGCACTCCCGGGAGATACTCCAAATCGCATAACATATGTGTCTACAAAAGACTATTTGAGGCATCTGTTACCATAGCATGCTAGCATTGGATGTATGTTTCATTTTGGATGTCCAGCGATGAACTTTATAGGGTCAGATATTATTGATGTAATGTGAAAAATCCGCGCTAGCTCCCTAGATTATACTGGTGCCCAAGTGCTAATACACTAAACCAAGAAAAATAATAATTACTTATTCTAATATAAGTATATATGTCAGTCATACAATGAGACTATAACACAAAAATGAATAACAAGTGATGGTGCTGCAAATAAAAATTAGCTGGAATATACAGCTAGAAACATATGCAATAAGAATAAAAATAAATGCGCAACCCTATAGGTGGCAACCAGTGGCGTCACTAGGGTTGGTGTCACCCGGTGCAAAAAAAAATGGTGTCACCCCCCAACAACTATAGTCCCCCCTCAGTACAGACCCCCCTCCACTAACTACAGACCCCCCTCCCACAGTATAGATCCCCTCCCTCAGTACAAACCCGCTCCACTAAGTACAGACTCCCCGCCATCAATATAGACCCGCCTCCCTCAGTATGAACCTCCCCCTCAGTACAGACACCCCCACCTCAGTGCAGACTGCTCCATAAGTACAGACACCCCCACCTCAGTGCAGACCGCTCCATCAGTACAGACACCCCCACCTCAGTGCAGACCCCCTCAGTTACAGACACCCCCTCAGTTACAGACCCCCCTCGTACAGACACCCCCCTCAGTAACAGACCCCCCTCAGTAACAGACCCCCCTCAGTAACAGACACCCCCTCAGTTACAGATCCCCCCTCAGTTACAGACCCCCCCTCAGTTACAGACCCCCCTCTCAGTACCAGACCCCCCCTCAGTACAGACACCCCCCTCAGTACAGACACCCCCCTCAGTACCAGACCCCCCCCTCAGTACAGACACCCCCCTCAGTACCAATCCCCCCTCAGTACAGACACCCCCCTCAGTACAGACACCTCCCTCAGTAACAGACCCCCCTCAGTAACAGACACCCCCTCAGTTACAGATCCCCCTCAGTTACAGATCCCCCCTCAGTTACAGACCCCCCCTCAGTACCAGACCCCCCCTCATTACCAGACCCCCCCTCAGTACAGACACCCCCCTCAGTACCAGACCCCCCCCTCAGTACAGACACCCCCCTCAGTACCAGACCCCCCTCAGTACAGACACCCCCCTCAGTACCAGACCCCCCTCAGTACAGACACCCCCTCAGTACAGATACCCCCCTCAGTACAGACACCCCCCTCAGCACCAGACCCCCCTCAGTACAGACACCCCCCTCAGTACAGACACCCCCCTCAGTACCAGACACCCCCCTCAGTACAGACACCCCCCTCAGTACCAGACCCCCCTCAGTACAGACACCCCCCTCAGTTACAGCCCCCCCCTGGTGCAAACTCCCTCTTGTGCAGACCCCAGCAGTACAGACACCCCCTCCCCCATCAGTAAAGATGCCCCCTTACCTTTCAGACCTCAGAACAGAGCGGCAGATACACACAGCGGTGTGTCTCTCGAGCGCGGGCTCCTCCTCCTCCTCTGTGGATGTAAACATAGAGGAGGCAGAGGGGGCGGCGGCTTCCTTCCGCTCCGCTGAGGGACACAGCCGCAGCGTGAGCCTAAGGCACAGGGCAGCGGGCGGGCGATGTCAGTGTGGCCGCTGCGCTACCCACGGGTGTCACCCCTCTGGTGGGTGTCACCCGGGTGCGGCCCGCCCCCCCCGCACCTGGCTAGCAACGCTAGTGGTGGCAACCCAAAGTGATAATATATATACCGTATATACTCGAGTATAAGCCGACTCGAATATAAGCCGAGGCACCTAATTTTACCACAAAAAAATGGGAAAACTTATTGACTCGAGTATAAGCCTAGGGTGTCCATCTGCATGCCTCACTGTGCCTCACTTTGCCTCACTGTGTCCATGTGCATGCCTCACTGTCCATGTGCCTCACTGTCCATGTGCCTCACTGTGCCCATGCCTCACTGTGCCCATGCCTCACTGTCACTGTGTCCATGCCTCACTGTCACTGTGTCCATGCCTCACTGTCACTGTGTCCATGCCTCACTGTCACTAGACTGACGTTTAACATGGGAGTCTATGGAAGGGGTGCCCGGGTTTGAAAAATCGGTGCTCCCCGACCGTAGGTCCCCCAGACACCAAACTTTGCGCACTTGTAGAGGAATAGTTGGTCTACATGTGTGCCAAGTTTGGGGTCCAGGGGACCTAGGGCCGGTCGGTACCGGGTCCATAAAAATCACTGGAGAAATTACCGTTTAACATTGGAGTCTATGGAAAGGGGTGCCCGGCTTTGAAAAATCGGTGCTCCCCGTCCATAGGTCCCCCGGACACCAAACTTTGCACACTTGTAGAGGAATAGTTGGGCTGCATGTGTGCCAAGGTTGGCGTCCAGGGGACCTACGGATGGCCGGAATCAGGCGCACAAAGTTGAAGTCGGAAACAGACTCGAGTATAAGACGAGGGGGGCATTTTCAGCACAAAAAAATGTGCTGATAAACTCGTCTTATACTCGAGTATATACGGTATGTGAATTAGACACAAAAAAAACCACAATAGGTGGACTAATATGTGAATGTATATAAAACACACTTGTAGGAAGTCCTATCACTTCTGCTGCCCAACTGTCACAGCAGCTGAGAAAACAAAGAAAAAAACTTTACACAAGCAAAGAAAGGAAGTGTCCATTGATGTGATTGACAGCCAACTTATAACAAAGGATTGTAGATCTTCACAGGTTAAAGTTCAATTTGGCAGATATGTACAAACAGGAGGCTTACCAGAGCAGGTGGGTCCCTATTACGGGGACCAAACGGGCTCAGCAAATGCAGGTCCAGATGTCAGCGATGCAGTCCTAGGGGTCCTCACTCCACTCACAGGTCAGCGATTTAGTACACCCCTGGTCCGTAGGAACGCTCGTACAGCGCGATAAGTACCAGTTTAAAGGAAGAAATAAATAAGCTTCATAGTGCAGTAAGTCCGTAAAAAAGTGAATACCCTTTATTGAAACGAACGGGTAGGCTGACATCCATGCACAGGAAAAATACAAAACTTTTCAAAATAGCACTGCAACCCCGCCGCGGCGTGCGCCAATCAGCTGGGGGCGTGATGACACCAGGATCCTTGGCTCCACCCTACGCTGCGTTTCTCCGTAAGAGGCATCGTCTGGGAAAGGAGGCTGGATGCAGACGTCACACACCACGCTTTTTATGTGAGAGCAGGAGAGTGACACCGGAAGCCCTGATACTACTGATAGTTCATCAGTTCCTCGGCGCACAAGACTTTATACATAGCAGGCAAACACCAGAACAGCGAAACCATCCTGTATGCGGGCCATGTATGTCTTATCTATCATAGATAGACGCATGTTTATAATCTATACTCAAATAAAATTACAAAGTATTAAAAAACAAATTACTAAAAAACAGAGAATACAACCTAGCACCTATTATTAACGGTACCATTTGACATAAATTTGTTGCAACCTCGCTCGCAGTACATATCAGATATGCAACAAGGCATTAATATTTAAAAATATATTAGCAATATAGTACGCAATGAAGCATTATATAAAAAATAGGAAATTAAATGAAAACTTCCTGCTCACCCACACCAGTGTCCGTAAAGTAAAAAGGGCACTGGGAGGGTGTATAAAATACCATATGCATATAAAACACACATGACACATATATCAATATCTCAGATAAAGGAACAGAAAAATCTGTATATCCTCATATGTCAATGTGCAATACATAACTCACAGTAAAATTAAATAAAATGAGGAAATATTATATTATTGAACCCTGGGAAATTTACATAAGCCCTAATACTCATCTGTGATTGATTTTAGAACTTTTTGGGTTTCATTTATTGTTATGGGTCACTCCATATCACTTTTTGTGTTTAAAGTACACTTTTTTTTGTGTTTAAAGTACACCCTATTTGGTTATATGTGTGTTTCATATTCCCAACATGATCTCAGGCTCTTTGGGATCACATATAATATCATTCCATATATGTTTTGATATTTTTTACAGGCTGTTGCTTGATGTTATAAGTTGCCACCTGCACTTGTATAGCTGATTATATTGCACTTTATATAGGTTAACACCTTATACTATCATATATCTTTAGAGTAGGGCAGTGTTTCTCAACTCCAGTCCTCAAGGTGCACCAACAGGTCATGTTTTCAGGATTTCCCTCAGTTGAAACAGCTGTGGTAATTACTAAGGTAGTGAAACTGATCGAATCACCTGTGCAAAATAATGGAAAGCCTGAAAACATGACCTGTTGGGGCGCCTTGAGGACTGGAGTTGAGAAACACTGGAGTAGGGTATCCTACTCTTTTTCACTTATAGCGCCACACTTTATATTTCTATGCCTATTAGTGCCCATAAGTGCCGCCTATCAGTGCCCATCAGTGCCGCCTATCAGTTCCCATCAGTGCCCAGCAGTGCCACCCATAAGTACCCATCAGTGTCGCCTATCTGTGCCCACCAGTGCCCACCAGTGCCACCTATGAGTGCCCATCAGTGCCACCTATCAATGCCCACCAGTGCTACATATCAGTGCCACCCATCAGTGCCGCCTATCAGTGCCCATCAGTGCCGCCTATCAGTGAACATCGTCAGTGCCCATCAGTGCCATCTCATTGGTGCCACCTAATCTGTGCCACCTTATCAGTGCCCATCAGTGAAGGACAAAATTTTATAACAGAAACAAAGAAAACCATTTTTTTTAAATTTGTCTAGCAAAAAAATAAAAACCACAGAGGTGATCAAATGCCGCCAAAATAAAGCTCTATTTGTGGGAACAAAATGATAAAAATGTTGTTTGGGTACAGTGTTACATGACCGCAAAATTGTCATTTAAAAAGTGACAGCGCTGAAAGCTGAAAATTGGCTTGGGCAGGGAGAGGGATAAGTGCCTGGTATTGAAGTGGTTAAACACAACTTCAGCCACTTGCTTCTTGACGATGCACAGCCATTAATTGAATCTAAAATTGGTTCTGAGGCAGAGGAAGGGAGTAACATGAGCCTACAGTGAGTAGTTGGCTCTAGTGATGATGAGAATGGAGGGGATGATGATGATGAGGTCACTGACTTTATCTAAAAAAAAATTGTTAATCTCGGCCTGAGTGTACTATAATTTGGCTTCTTCACATAAGGCTTGCTCACTGTGGTGCAAAAGCTTGTTATTTCCATCTAAAGTCTTCCAAAGAGACACCAGAATGTATCCAAAAAATCTCTAATCTTGTTTTGAGTTCACTAAATTGTGGCCTCATCATATAGAATGGCTTCCCAAGTCGTTGTTTACAAAATAAAGAAATCTTAAATTTAAATGTATTTTTTTTCTTTATATATGTCAGTTTTGCTGCAGTAGGTTCTATACACAGTACAGATGCACCACTTTACAAGCAGACTAAGGGGACCCCGAGGCACTATATTTAATTTTAATTTTTATTGTTTCACTTTAACCACTTGCCGACCAGCAGCAATCATTATACGGCGGCAGCTCGGTTCGTTCCCGCAAATCGCTGTACTGGTACGCCGGCTCCTTTAAGAGGCCACGCTGCACGACAGGGAACCCAATGCCAATGGCCGAGAGCCAGAATGGGGATCTGTGTATGTAAACACACAAATCCCCATTCTGACAGGGGAGGAGAGACAGATCTGCTGTTCCTAATAATTAGAAAAAGCAATCTATCTCCTCCTCCAGTCAGTCCCATCCCCCACAGTTAGAAACACACATGCGAGAACACACTTAACCCCTTGATGCACAATATTTATGTAGCGGCCTCACCCTCTCTCCAACTTCTTCATCTGTTACACGCCAACTCATGTCTAGGGGTTCCTGGGTTGTGAGAGTGAGATGCGCCACGGCCCATGTCCTCCCCATTGTAGTAGGGAGGTGAAGGCCACTTACTGATGTTTCCTCGGGCCGGTGTGTTCTGTGAATGCACTGAGTCTGTAATTGCAAGCTCACCAGCCTCCCCTTTGCTTCCAGTAACTGGAGTTCACACACCGGAGAAAGGTCCAACACTTGTTTATTTGACACTCCAATACGCAAAGCACAATAAACAGTTCTTTTGCAGCAAACTGGTTGGGACCTATAACCTTGCCAACGGTGGGCCGAGCAGATCAAGGCACTTCCTAAAGTTTCAGTTCTATGCCACTGTACTATGACCAGCGGCGCCTAAGCCAATCCGGCTGTTACAGAACAGGAAAGATGGGGTCTCTTCCAGCAACCCCTATGAACAGCAATGGAGCCCTCTTCGATGCGCTGTGGCCCCTATCAGGGGGATGTGTCCCCCCAAGAGAGTTCCCAGAGGCCCACTGTCACCGGGTTGGTGCTGCTCCGGGTCTCCAGTGGGTAACCTCTCTGGCCTCCTCACCTCAGGTACGAGTCCCTCCGCTCAGGGACCCTCGGACAGTCCACCCTAGCGGGACCCAGTCGAAGGTACCGGGCCCCAGGCCTCCTCGATAGTACCTCACCCCAGGCTGAAGGTGCCTGGGATGGACGCCAACGTGACTCCGGACCAGGCCATGGGCACCTGGACCAGACTCCTGGATCTTCAGCACCCAGGCCTAAGGGCCCTGGGTGCAGACCGCAACCCTCCTCCTCCGAGGACCTCCTTCTCCGCCAAGACCTCGTGGCAAGGGCGTCTCCCCCTTTTATCTCCTCCCATCAACGGCCCGGCGGGTTCCCCGCCCCAGCCATACCATCTCCAGGAAGGGACAAAACAGGGAGCACTGCGAAGATGATTCTACCTGAAGCCTGTGGGTACCTCGCCACCCACAGGCAAAGGAGAATATTACATCCTCCAATCCTCCACGAAACAAAAAGGGGTCTGAATCCTAACACAATTATACACCTGGGTCACACTATTGCCCAGGTGTATCCCATCAATTTGAGGACCCCGCTACACACTCCCCCCTGTAATTTGACGCTGGTCCCCAGCGTCAGGTGCACACCCATACCTCCCATAAAGTGGTGGCATGGAGTGAAACCCCTGAAGCAATTCCTCTAAAAAAAAATTCCCAAGTGCCAAGACCTGCTCAGGGAATGGGGAACATATAAAACAACTTATGTCATAAAACATTTTTAACATCTGCATAATCACAACCCCTCTCCCACACTGTCTAAGAGCCACCCACTCTCAATGATCTTGACTGACGATTCTCCTGCAGGGGAAAGAAAAACAACATCCTAACATAATTTCGTGTCATTTGGGATGAGTGGGCCCGTCAGCCGAGAGACCCACTCACTCCAACAAGCAAGGTGATGTGTGGGTGAAATATTTTCAAACATTTTTTGCTCAACACTGCCACCTGGTGACAGCGCCGCGGTCATGACACTCAACGAATCTTCGTTCTTCCAGCTTTTCCCTACTCTGCCACTATTCCCAAATGTCCTTGCCTTTGGCACATGAAGAAAAGGGGAAACACGAAAACACAACAGTCCCCAAGTCTCCAACGAGAAAAAGAAAAGCCCAAACAAAAACAAAAACAGGGCACAGTCCTGCGTGTCTGGGAATGGCTCTTCCAGAAAGTTCAAGTGCACAAAAGAAATAAACAGGAGTTCTTTTCTCCTATAAGTAAAACTTTGGATCCGGCAGGTACAGGGGTTTCAGGTGTTTGTCAAATGCCTCTATCGAATACTCGACATCTTCTCCTTCTCTTCTGCAAATGACTATCTTGTCAGCATGGATATGGCGCCCCAATTTCCATTCAGCTTTGCAGTCCTCAAACCTCTTAGACACTGCCGGCACACATTCCAGGTACCTGCGAGCATGGGGCACCTTCAACTTGTCCCACACAAACTCGTCATACCATCTTGTTCTCCAGACTTCCACCTCATACAGCAAGTCCCGGGGTAGATACGGGTACTCCCACCCATATTCCCGAGCTACTTTATGGCAAAACAGTCTCTGCAAGCGGGCCAAAGGTGGCATAGTGGCTTTCTCTCCAATTCCAGGCAGCACAATAGCTTCCGGATGCCGAGGTACCTTTACCAGCTCCCTGGAAATGACTTTTGGCGCTCTCAGAGAAGCGCGGGGTGTCCCCACAACCAAAATAGGTGAGGTAACAGTAGCTGAGGACACAGGTGGAGGGGTAGGTTCCCTCGTAAGCTGCGGGTCTTCCACCCGAGGCGTGCTGTCTCCTGTGTACATAGGTGAATCCCGTACCGCACGGGAAGCAAGAAGTGGCACTCTATCCCAGCCCTTGCGGCTGAACAGTTCGTCTATCTCGCCATCATCTCCGCAATCAGACAGCGACTCTAGGTCGGAGGTGTCATACATCTCCGCAGGCAGATATCTTCCGGTGGACACAGAATCAACCTCCCTGGGGGGCTCCACCTCCAATGGGCCCCCGACACCTCCAACCACCACCACAGTCCCAGCCCCTGGCTCACCTGACCCTTGTAGACTGGGATGTCCGGGACTTCCTTCTCGACCGGCGCCATCCAGGCCAGGCAAGCAGCGGGGTGAAGCTCGACCACGTCCATAGGATGCCTGTACTAGGCCAACTTTCCTCTTCGGGGGTGGGAGCAGAGAACTTGTGGCGACCGAGGCAGCATCCTCGGATTTTTCTCTGTTGGGCAGTCCATCGCCCTGGTCAGCGCGCACGGGAACCTCGACAGAGGCCTTGACCTCCCCTTCCGGAGTAGCAGTACCCGTGAGGTGGTTGAGGCGAAGGGCCCGGGGCCTTGCTGTGGACGACTCAACCTCAAAAAGGAATTCTCTGCACTCCTCACATCGCCCGAATGGCTTCAGGGTGACCACCAGTCCCGAGCAGCCGGGACAGATCACACCGAGGGCCTCCGTGTCTCTGCAAGTGTACAGAGCCAACCGCCCTCGGGGCCTAAGTCTTATCCCCGTGTCTGTGATGGGGGCAGCAAAGGAAGTCATTCTCGTGGGGTGAGGAACCATAATCCACGGGGCACTTGAGGTCATCCTGACTGTCTGCTGCTCCATCATGCACTGACCCCACGCCGGAGTCTCCACGTGTATCCCCACACTTGGCCAGACTCCTCCCATGAGCTGTACATTTTCGCGGGCTTCTTCTTGACTCCGCCCACGAACGATGTCGCCATGGGGTGCCTCGTGGCGCAGTGCGTTAACAGTCCCCACGTGCAGTACGTCACACGGCTGGACCTCTCCCTTTTTCCGCTCCTCCGCATGGGCCTTTCCCTTGTTAGGGTCATTTCCACAACTCCGAGCAGGGACGCACTTTGGCCAGTAATATGGCCGATCTGCTCGGAACTCCTCTGGGCAGCAAAGTTCAAATGTAGACATTCTCAAGTCCATCTTTAGAACACACTCTATCCCGGACTCACGAGCCCCCACGTGTAGCGGCCTCACCCTCTCTCCAACTTCTTCATCTGTTACACGCCAACTCATGTCTAGGGGTTCCTGGGTTGTGAGAGTGAGATGCGCCACGGCCCATGTCCTCCCCATTGTAGTAGGGAGGTGAAGGCCACTTACTGATGTTTCCTCGGGCCGGTGTGTTCTGTGAATGCACTGAGTCTGTAATTGCAAGCCCACCAGCCTCCCCTTTGCTTCCAGTAACTGGAGTTCACACACCGGAGAAAGGTCCAACACTTGTTTATTTGACACTCCAATACGCAAAGCACAATAAACAGTTCTTTTGCAGCAAACTGGTTGGGACCTATAACCTTGCCAACGGTGGGCCGAGCAGATCAAGGCACTTCCTAAAGTTTCAGTTCTATGCCACTGTACTATGACCAGCGGCGCCTAAGCCAATCCGGCTGTTACAGAACAGGAAAGATGGGGTCTCTTCCAGCAACCCCTATGAACAGCAATGGAGCCCTCTTCGATGCGCTGTGGCCCCTATCAGGGGGATGTGTCCCCCCAAGAGAGTTCCCAGAGGCCCACTGTCACCGGGTTGGTGCTGCTCCGGGTCTCCAGTGGGTAACCTCTCTGGCCTCCTCACCTCAGGTACGAGTCCCTCCGCTCAGGGACCCTCGGACAGTCCACCCTAGCGGGACCCAGTCGAAGGTACCGGGCCCCAGGCCTCCTCGATAGTACCTCACCCCAGGCTGAAGGTGCCTGGGATGGACGCCAATGTGACTCCGGACCAGGCCATGGGCACCTGGACCAGACTCCTGGATCTTCAGCACCCAGGCCTAAGGGCCCTGGGTGCGGACCGCAACCCTCCTCCTCCGAGGACCTCCTTCTCCGCCAAGACCTCGTGGCAAGGGCGTCTCCCCCTTTTATCTCCTCCCATCAACGGCCCGGCGGGTTCCCCGCCCCAGCCATACCATCTCCAGGAAGGGACAAAACAGGGAGCACTGCGAAGATGATTCTACCTGAAGCCTGTGGGTACCTCGCCACCCACAGGCAAAGGAGAATATTACATCCTCCAATCCTCCACGAAACAAAAAGGGGTCTGAATCCTAACACAATTATACACCTGGGTCACACTATTGCCCAGGTGTATCCCATCAATTTGAGGACCCCGCTACATTTAATTTGTGCAAGACTTGTGCAGTGATATAGTATGACAATTTAAACAAAAATAGTGTTGCGCTAATATGACAGTCCATCAACAATAAGTGATTTTCAACTTTAGGCGAGATGCTCTTTTGTGGTACTAGGCTTCAGAACAAATGTTAATCCTGACATTAGCCTATAAATCCCCTTATTTTAATCAAATGCTATTTAAAGACCTCATGAAACAGTAATTCATATCAGGGTTTTTCATTGTGATTTGTTATTGAAAGAAAACTCTGTGGGTGATTTATCTGCTGTACAAAGACTAACAGATCTGTAGACTCTAGGACAAGAAAGTAGATTTTGCCCTTTCTCTGATGTTGTTAATCTAAAAAAAAAATCACATTGTATGTATTTAGCGTTTACCCGGTCTTTTGTTTTGTTTTTAAAGCAACCATTTTATAGTCTGTCTATTTTCTATGTGTATTTAAGCTACCAAAGATTTTACAATATTTGTATTCCTGATTTGTGCACTCCCCTGCATTCAGTATACATGATTTGTACAGAACCAAGTAGCCCAAGGTACCCAAGGTAACTGCTGCTACTAGATAAGCTGTAATTGGCCGGTTTGCTCCTGCTATACTGTTATGAAAGGATACAGCATTCAGTTGTATCACTGCCATAGGCTTTGTTCATATTTCAAAGCAGTCCAATGTAAAGTTTATTTATGTATTTTAAATTTTTGCAAATGTGCATGCTGTAGATTAGAATAATATTATGTTCAATACATTGTAGATGATTAAGTTAATTTCAGATTTGCCTCAGAATACCAGATTTCACTTATTGTGGATCTTTTGCTAAAAATTATTTTTAAAGTTGTAAAGGCAGAAGGTTTTTTACCTTAATGCATTCTATGCATTAAGAAAAAAAAAAAACTCTTTGTGTAGCAGCCTCCCCAGCACCCCCTAATTACTTACCTGAGCCCCATCACTCTCCAGTGATGTCCACAGGTGTCTAAGCCATCTGGGACACTCCTCCTAATCAACCAACATGGCGGAATTAGAACTTCCTGATGATGACGACACACTTCTGCCTAAAGGAATACCTGGGAATCAAATTGAACGCCGAGAGCGGTGTCATCCTTTGAGTGGGCCAATTTCCCCTTAACAGAATCACATGCTACACATGCCAGGTGCCAAGACTATAGGCACCTTAAAATGTAAGTGGCATTTTTTTTTTTTTTACAATAAAACGCATTGTTTATTTTGAAGAGTAAAGACATACACGGTATTGGCATTGGTATCAAAAGTACAGAAAAAGAAATTGTAACATAGGGGTCCAATTGAAAAACATATTCAACAAGGCTCATACATTCGATTATGCAGTAGATAAACATGAAAAATAACCATAGGACCAGAATAAATCCAACATCTGAAATCATGACTGTGGGGGAATGGCTGACCATCAAATTGAAGAATCAACATACAGAGGATCAATCGGGTATCTCATTGCATGTGGCTGCGTTGCCTAACCAAGTGTCCCAAATTTTACCATATTTGGTTGGGCAGCCCCTATGGGCATAAATGTATTTCTTATAGGGTAAAACACTGTTGACCGCATATATCCATTCCTGAATTGTCGGTGGTGTAACCCTTAACCATTTTCTTACTATGAGTAATCTAGCTATAAACAAAGATTCCTGCAGGAATATTTTATGAAATTTGCCTGAGTCCAGGTTTGGGAACACACCCAGTAGACATTGTTTAGAGCATAATGTCAAGGGGGATCCCATCTCCTCATGAATAAATTTCACTATGTGGGACCAATAGTCCTGTATTACTGGACATGACCATATGAGGTGAAAAAAGGGTGCTGGACGGTCTGTCACATCTGGGGCACAACCAGTTAGTCAGGTGTGTATCTGACCAGGCGGAGGGGGGTCAAATAAGATATGTGCATGATATATAAATGTGTAAGGCAGTCCGAAAGCCTAGTCAAGACCTTCTTACTGGTATCTAGGGTGTCCTCCCATTCGTCATCCTCCATCACCCCCACATCACCAGCCCAACGATCCTTCAGTTTATATGCAAGGCTCGCCGCAATGGGACGAAGAAGAGAGTTGTAAAACACTGAGATAAGCTTAAGCGAATCTTGTCCCAAAATAATACAAAGGATATCCAATTGTTCTAGATTAGGAGGGGTATCGTGAAATTAGGCCTGGAGAGTGTGGCAGAGCTGGAGGTAACAAAAATGCATGGAGTTAAGGAGATTGAATTCCTCTTTGAGTTGTTGTAACGATTTCAGAATAGCCCCACAATAAACATCAGATAGGTTCCCCACATCCTGATTTAGCTATAGGACATGGTCCGGTAAATGTGTGGGTGGTGCTTTCAGTCAAATTCTGCAGTGGTTAAACAGTAGTTCCTTTTGGTTTCCCAACACCCAGTGGTCCGTAATGTCTCTGAAGAGAATTTGGAAAGGGTGGGTGTGTCCACGCAAGTAAGGGGAGCACACCAGCGCCAGGTAACAGTCCCTGTCATGTTTATCTACGTAATAGAAGTGGGACAGTTGCGCTGCTAGGTAGTAAAGGTTGAAGTCAGGCAGAGCCGCGCCCCCCCCAACTCAGTGGGGTTCTTCAGCACTTGCCACGAGAATTTCTGTTGGGTTTTACCCCACACAAAAGAATTGAGGATAGCTTCAATGGACTTAAAAATTCTGAGAGGTAGGTAAACCAGAGCATGCCAAAAGACATACAAAAACTTGGGAAGTAGGACCAGTGAGTGGCATTTTAATATTGTTTTAACAAAAAATTTCATAAAATTGCATTACGCAATGAGGATTTCTTTCGGTCATTTCCATCCATCTACATGAGGCATTTTTCTACATGAGACGTCAGCCAACTGACTTCCACAGGGGTATCCCCACACACTTAAAAGACCACATTAGAGATAGGTGGTCAACTTCTAGGGGTGAGTGCACATCTATGTGCGGCACCCAGTCTGAGCACATCTGCACACGGATTCGTTATTGAGCACGAGTACTTTATATCATCACCATTTGGGACTGTTTAAGATATACAGGTCCTTCTCAAAAAATTAGCATATTGTGATAAAGTTCATTATTTTCTGTAATGTACTGATAAACATTAGACTTTCATATATTTTAGATTCATTACACACAACTGAAGTAGTTCAAGCCTTTTCTTGTTTTAATATTGATGATTTTGGCATACAGCTCATGAAAACCCAAAAATCCTATCTCAAAAAATTAGCATATTTCATCCGACCAATAAAAGAAAAGTGTTTTTAATACAAAAAAAGTCAACCTTCAAATAATTATGTTCAGTTATGCACTCAATACTTGGTAGGGAATCCTTTTGCAGAAATGACTGCTTCAATGCGGCGTGGCATGGAGGCAACCAGCCTGTGGCACTGCTGAGGTGTTATGGAGGCCCAGGATGCTTCGATAGCGGCCTTAAGCTCATCCAGAGTGTTGGGTCTTGCGTCTCTCATCTTTCTCTTCCCAATATCCCACAGATTCTCTATGGGGTTCAGGTCAGGAGAGTTGGCAGGCCAATTGAGCACAGTAATACCATGGTCAGTAAACCATTTACCAGTGGTTTTGGCACTGTGAGCAGGTGCCAGGTCGTGCTGAAAAATGAAATCTTCATCTCCATAAAGCTTTTCAGCAGATGGAAGCATGAAGTGCTCCAAAATCTCCTGATAGCTAGCTGCATTGACCCTGCCCTTGATAAAACACAGTGAACCAACACCAGCAGCTGACATGGCACCCCAGACCATCACTGACTGTGGGTACTTGACACTGGACTTCAGGCATTTTGGCATTTCCCTCTCCCCAGTCTTCCTCCAGACTCTGGCACCTTGATTTCCGAATGTACTTTGGACCACTGAGCAACAGTCCAGTACTGCTTCTCTGTAGCCCAGGTCAGGCGCTTCTGCCGCTGTTTCTGGTTCAAATGTGGCTTGACCTGGGGAATGCGGCACCTGTAGCCCATTTCCTGCACACGCCTGTTCACAGTGGCTCTGGATGTTTCTACTCCAGACTCAGTCCACTGCTTCCGCAGGTCCTCCAAGGTCTGGAATCGGTCCTTCTCCACAATCTTCTTCAGGGTCCGGTCACCTCTTCTCGTTGTGCAGCGTTTTCTGCCACACTTTTTCCTTCCCACAGACTTCCCACTGAGGTGCCTTGATACAGCACTCTGGGAACAGCCTATTCGTTCAGAAATTTCTTTCTGTGTCTTACCCTCTTGCTTGAGGGTGTCAATGATGGCCTTCTGGACAGCAGTCAGGTCGGCAGTCTTACCCATGATTGCGGTTTTGAGTAATGAACCAGGCTGGGAGTTTTTAAAAGCCTCAGGAATCTTTTGCAGGTGTTTAGAGTTAATTAGTTGATTCAGATGATTAGGTTAATAGCTCGTTTAGAGAACCTTTTCATGATATGCTAATTTTTTGAGATAGGAATTTTGGGTTGTCATGAGCTGTATGCCAAAATCATCAATATTAAAACAAGAAAAGGCTTGAACTACTTCAAGTTGTGTTTAACGAATCTAAAATATATGAAAGTCTAATGTTTATCAGTACATTACAGAAAATAATGAACTTTATCACAATATGCTAATTTTTTGAGAAGGACCTGTATATGTGTGCACATTAATTTGCTAACACTAAGCGCAGTGGACTGTTTATTACTCCTCCTGATTGGCTGAGACACAGCAGCAGCGCCATTGGCTCCCACGGCTGTTAATCAAAGTCAGTCAGCCAATCAGGGGAGATGGGGTGGGGGCGGGGCCAGGTGGGGGCTCTGTGTCTGAATGGACACGGGGAGCTGTGATTTGGCTCCAGTGCCCCATAAGAAGCTGCTGGCTGTGGGGGCACTTGATAGGAGGGAGGGGCCAGGAGCAGCAAAGAGGGACTTGAAAAGAGGAGGATACGGGCTGCTCTGTGTAAAACCAACTGCACAAAGGAGGTAAGTATAAGATGTTTTTTATTTTAAAAAAAAACAACAAAAAACAAGACTTTACAATCACTTGAAATTAATAAAGCTATTCACCACAGAATACAAAGTGCCTTGAGGCAATTTAGTTTGCATTTGTAGCGATATACAAGTTATTCACTCACTCACTATACAGTGGGGCAAAAAAGTATTTAGTCAGCCACCAATTGTGCAAGTTCTCCCACTTAAAAAGATGAGAGAGGCCTGTTATTGTCATCATAGGTATACCTCAACTATGAGAGACAAAATGTGGAAACAAATCCAGACAATCACATTGTCTGATTTGGAAATAATTTTTTTTGCATATTATGGTGGAAAATTAAGTATTTGGTCAATATCAAACGTTCATCTCAATACTTTGTTATATATCCTTTGTTGGCAATGACAGAGGTCAAACGTTTTTTGTAAGTCTTCACAAGGTTGTCACACACTGTTGCTGGTATGTTGGCCCATTCCTCCATGCATATCTCCTCTAGAGCAGTGATGTTTTGGGGCTATCGCTGGGCAACACGGACTTTCAACTCCCTCCAAAGGTTTTCTATGGGGTTGAGATCTGGAGACTGGCTAGGCCACTCCAGGACCTTGAAATGCTTCTTACAAAGCCACTCCTTCGTTGCCCGGGCAGTGTGTTTGGGATCATTGTCATGCTGAAAGACCCAGCCACGTTTCATCTTCAATGCCCTTGCTGATGGGAGGAGGTTTTCACTCAAAATCTCACGATACATGGCCCCATTCATTCTTTCATGTACACGGATCAGTCGTCCTGTTCCCTTTGTAGAGAAAACAGCCCCAAAGCATGATGTTGCCACCCCCATGCTTCACAGTAGGTATGGTGTTTTTTGGTTGCAACTCTGCATTCTCTTTCCTCCAAACACGACGAGTTGTGTTTCTACCAAACAGTTCTACTTTACTTTGGTTTCATCTGACCATATGACATTCTCCCAATCCTCTTCTGGATCATCCAAATGCTCTCTAGCAAACCTCAGACGGGCCCGGACATGTACTGGCTTAAACAGGGGGACACTTCTGGCACTGCAGGATCTGAGTCCCTGGCGGCGTAGTGTGTTACTGATGGTAGCCTTTGTTACGTTGGTCCCAGCTCTCTGCAGGTCATTCACTAGGTCCCCCCGTGTGGTTCTGGGATTTTAGTTTACCGTTCTTGTGATAATTTTGACCCCACGGGGTGAGATCTTGCGTGGAGCCCCAGATCCAGGGAGATTATCAGTGGTCTGTATGTCTTCCATTTTCTAATTATCGCTCCCACAGTTGATATATTCACACCAAGCTGCTTGCCTATTGCAGATTCAGTCTTCCCAGCCTGGTGCAGGTCTACAATTTTGTTTCTGGTGTCCTTTGACAGCTCTTTGGTCTTCACCATAGTGGAGTTTGGAGTGTGAGGCCTCGTACACACGACCGAGTTTCTCGGCAAGAACCAGCAAGAAACTTGCTGGCAGAGATGTCTTGCCGAGAAATTCGTTTGTGTGTATGGTTTCTCGTCAAGAAAACCGACAAGTAATCTCGACGAGAAAATAGAGAACCTGCTCTCTATTTTCTCGTCGAGATTCTCGTCAGCCTGTTTCTCGACGAGAAAAGTGAGTGTGTGTACACTTACCTGTCCTCCGGGAAGCCCGCGCATGTTCGAAATGAATTTGACGCATGCGCGGTAGCTTCCTAGGCATAGGTAGGGTATACCAAGATGGCGGCGACGGCATCGAATGTGATGAGCGCATGCTCGTCGTAGTCGATGACGTCACCGCGTACGCTCCATTCAAAGAACCGCGGGTTCTTTGAATCGAGCGTCTGTACACTCGGCCAGGACAAGTTTCTTGTCCAAGGATCTCGTCGAAAAAAACGACGTGTTTTTTTCTACGAGAAACTCGGCCGTGTGTACGAGGCTTGACTGTTTGAGGTTGTGGACAGGTGTCTTTTATACTGATAACAAGTTCAAACAGGTGCCATTAATACAGGTAATGAGTGGAGGACAGGGGAGCCTCTTAAAAAAGAAGATACATGTCTGTGAGAGCCAGAAATCTTGCTTGTTTGTAGGTGACCAAATACTTATTTTCCACCATAATTTGCAAAAAAAAAATATTTCCAAATCAGACAATGTGATTGTCTGGATTTGTTTCCACATTTTGTCTCTCATAGTTGAGGTATACCTATGATGACAATTACAGGCCTCTCTCATCTTTTTAAGTGGGAGAACTTGCACAATTGGTGGCTGACTACATACTTTTTTGCCCCACTGTATATTCCAGACTGCCTTGTTAACTTAGCAATCATGTGTCATGTTAAACACAAATTTTTCCCAGTATGGATTATTTTCTTTTTAGATAACTGACATGGCGGTTAATTTTTTTTTATTCTGTTAATTGGTGCCTGTAAACTGGGTTGAGTGTTAGCAAGACCTAAAGCCAGTTGCAACCAACCCGTAGTGATCTTTGATTTTGTGTACATTGGTCACAACAAGTCACACCTATGATGGCTGGTATTTTTTTTTTCTATACAAAGGTGGTAACTCTAATGTCAGAATGTGAGGAGTGGGGCATAATAGGGCTGAAATGTAGGTGATTTTAAATGTTACAGCTCCAACCCATATGCTGTAATTCCGTACTCTATACTCACAAAGACCCTTATAACAATTTAACAATAAACAGAAATTACTCCTTATGTACATACTCCTTTGGGGGTAGGTAACTTTCAGGGGTTGAAATTTACCTGACGACATGGAGGAAATCAAAGATCCCCTGGGGGGAAAGGAGGGGTTGGCATTCATTCAAATAAATATCAAGCCCCCAATAAAAAAATCACAGCATGAAGAACGCATAGTGTGTCACAGTAGTGTCCTCTGCCCTCCTTCGCATCACACCACATCACCCCCCACAGTAGTTTCCTGTTGCCCCCTTTACATCATCCCCCACAGTAATGTACTCTGCCCCCTCCACAGTAGTGTCCTCTGCCCTTCTCCCCCCACAACACACAGTAGTGTCCCCTGCCCTTCTACCCCCTCATACAGTAGTGTCCTCTGCCTCCCTTCACATCAACACTCCCACTGTAGTGTCCTCTGCCCATCTACCCCCCCCCCATATAGTAGTGTCCTCTGCCTCCTTCACATCACCCCCCACCTACTGTAGTGTCCTCTGCCCCTCATAGCAATGTCCTCTGCCCCCTTCCTCCCACATAAGTGTCCTCTGCCCCCCTTTACACCACCCCTCATTAACCTTGTTGTCTGACTATAGATCTATGTTTATCCTAAGCATATTTGAAGCCATTTACTGTTGACTGTCTCACTACCTCTGTTGATAGTTTATTCAAATCATCAACTAGCCTTTCAGTAAAAGAATGCTTTCTAAGCTTTGTTTTGAACTTCCCTCCAATTAGTTTGAGGTCATGTGCCCATGTTCTTGATTTTGGTTTCATATTGAAAAGACTGCCTTCCTGAACCTTATTCACCCCCTTGATGTATTAAAAGGTTTCAATTGTGTCTCCCCTATCCCTTCTTTACTCCAGACTGTACATATTAAGTTCCTAAAGTCGTTCCTAAAGTCGCTCTCAATATGTTTTATTTCCCACACCTTTAACCATTCTTGTTACCCGTCTCTGGATTCATTCTATTTTATCAATATCTTTCTGTAAGTGCGGTCCCCAGAACTGGACACGGTATTCTAAATTAGGTCTCACTAAAGATCAATATAGAGTAATCAGGACCTCCTTCCTCCTGCTGGTGATCCCTCTAGTGATGCATCCTAGGATTGTATTCACTTTTCCCACTGCCTTGCTCATTTTGCAATCATCCGAAATAAGCACCCCCAAATCTTTTTCTTCTTTAGTGCCGGCTAACACTGTATCCCAAATGTTGTACTCTCTCGGGGGATTATTTTTCCCTATGTGCATGTTTTTACATTTAGAAATATTGAACTGCAGTCTCCACTGCTTTGACCAATCTTCCAGCAATGACAAATCATGTCCCATGTTACAGACACCTCCAGCGATATCAACCCTATTACACACCTTTGGGTCATCAGCAAAAAGACATACCTTGCCCAACAAACCTTTGGTTATATCACTTAGGTTAAATAGAACAGGACCCAGTACAGAGCCTTGTGGTCTTTGGACGCAGAGAAGGCATTCAATCATGTACATTGGGCCTACATGAAGGAAGTACTTCGCATCTTCGGCCTCACAGGATTTATGGATTCAGCTATAAGGGCTCTTTATTCTAATCCATAAGCAAAAGTCTACACTTCTGACACCCTCTCACGCCAATTTAATATCACAAATGGCAGCAGGCAAGAATGCCCATTATCGTCCATAATATTCGCCTTGGTTATGGAAACCCTTGCACAGGCTATCCTGAATCACCATAAAATCATAGAGATTAAAATCGGTCAAGTGGATCACAGAATCAGAACTATATGCCGATGATGTGATCATCTCCCTCTCAAACCCTGAATCCTCCCTTCAAGTGGTCTCCGACCTACTTCAGAAATTTTATAACGAGGGGTTGGGACTTTGAGTGAAGCACCTGGGAAAAGTGCCTCCATCCCGGTTGGGTGATAAAGAGGGGGAATGGTGGGACTTTAAATGAGACAGTTGACAGGTAGGGGTTGAAAACAAGTCAAATTTATTATATGTGTGTATATAGTGTACTATTGCATCACAGTGGAAAAAGTTAGCATGAGCAAGTGCACATGACATAACCTACAATTGTATGTACATAACATTCAACATGATAAACCTGGCAAATTTGATAGTAACAATAGCATTGTATGGACTGGACAACACATAACAATAGGGTATGCAAATAGAATAGATAAAATTGTATATAAATCATGAGAGTAGTAAATATCCTAATAGCAAGTAGCTACATCCTAGGTGCCCGACGCGTTTCTGTGAATAACACTTCATCAGGGGCGGATGTTGAAGGACATCTGAAATAACAGAGCATAGTACCGTAAGAATTTAATAATGTACAACCAGCAGGCACAAAGTGTCAATTCTGGGTACTTACAATATACCGGATTGCGGTGTGTGTAGGATCTGGGCCCAAAGAGGTGTCCATCCCAGGAGCTGAGGTGGCAACAAAAAAGCACGGAACCAGACAACATCGGTATCACTCCCAGAAAGTAAGCAGCTGTGAACCGCCATCTCCACAATGTAGTCAGTGATAGATCAAGATGGTGGATAAATATCTGAAATGGATGAGTAGGTCCATTAAGATAGTCAGGGAACATCAAAAAGGTGAATAAAGGAGTACAGAAACCTAAATACCAAGGTCCCAGAGTAATTACCTTAGTTGTTCCTTTTACATGGGCTTTACAGAGCTATGGCGTCTAAACGTGTGTGGAGATGAAGGGCCACTTCCGGGAGGACACCTTATGTGCATCCTGCACGTACCATGTGATCACCACCAACGTCACGCTAGCCGAACACCAACCAGGGCGGGAACACAAGCCTGGGCGGTATGCAAACCCGCCCACAGCCTGTGCCACAACGTCCAGCTGGGTCGGTTGAGATGGAAATGCCGCACACCTCACAACGTCAGAAAATGACGTCAGATGTGGGGGCGGTGCGTGGCGCCGATGCGTCGAGGGTACCCACCCAATCCCCCCAGCACTCCCGCCCCCATCTGGCGGACGCGAAGGAGACAGGGAGGACAAGCAGAGCGCATCGCAGCTCCTGGGTCAGAACAAAACATGGCCCAGAAAACACCAATGATCAAATAAAAAATGTGTCCCGAGCCGTCAACAATCCACAACCGTAGTTACAGACAGTGAATACAAACTAGCGGAACAACCCCATACTAAGCTGGCAGGGGATAACTGCCAGCTAACTGTCAACTGATTCCATCCCTACTGTTGAAGTAAATAACGAGGGGTTGGGACTTTGAGTGAAGCACCTGGGAAAAGTGCCTCCATCCCGGTTGGGTGATAAAGAGGGGGAATGGTGGGACTTTAAATGAGACAGTTGACAGGTAGGGGTTGAAAACAAGTCAAATTTATTATATGTGTGTATATAGTGTACTATTGCATCACAGTGGAAAAAGTTAGCATGAGCAAGTGCACATGACATAACCTACAATTGTATGTACATAACATTCAACATGATAAACCTGGCAAAATTGATAGTAACAATAGCATTGTATGGACTGGACAACACATAACAATAGGGTATGCAAATAGAATAGATAAAATTGTATGTAAATCATGAGAGTAGTAAATATCCTAATAGCAAGTAGCTACATCCTAGGTGTCCGACGCGTTTCTGTGAATAACACTTCATCAGGGGCGGATGTTGAAGGACATCAGAAATAACAGAGTATAGTACCGTAAGAATTTAATAATGTACAACCAGCAGGCACAAAGTGTCAATTCTGGGTACTTACAATATACCGGATTGCGGTGTGTGTAGGATCTGGGCCCAAAGAGGTGTCCATCCCAGGAGCTGAGGTGGCAACAAAAAAGCACGGAACCAGACAACATCGGTATCACTCCCAGAAAGTAAGCAGCTGTGAACCGCCATCTCCACAATGTAGTCAGTGATAGATCAAGATGGTGGATAAATATCTGAAATGGATGAGTAGGTCCATTAAGATAGTCAGGGAACATCAAAAAGGTGAATAAAGGAGTACAGAAACCTAAATACCAAGGTCCCAGAGTAATTACCTTAGTTGTTCCTTTTACATGGGCTTTACAGAGCTATGGCGTCTAAACGTGTGTGGAGATGAAGGGCCACTTCCGGGAGGACACCTTATGTGCGTCCTGCACGTACCATGTGATCACCACCAACGTCACGCTAGCCGAACACCAACCAGGGCGGGAACACAAGCCTGGGCGGTATGCAAACCCGCCCACAGCCTGTGCCACAACGTCCAGCTGGGTCGGTTGAGATGGAAATGCCGCACACCTCACAACGTCAGAAAATGACGTCAGATGTGGGGGCGGTGCGTGGCGCCGATGCGTCGAGGGTACCCACCCAATCCCCCCAGCACTCCCGCCCCCATCGGGCGGACGCGAAGGAGACAGGGAGGACAAGCAGAGCGCATCGCAGCTCCTGGGTCAGAACAAAACATGGCCCAGAAAACACCAATGATCAAATAAAAAATGTGTCCCGAGCCGTCAACAATCCACAACCGTAGTTACAGACAGTGAATACAAACTAGCGGAACAACCCCATACTAAGCTGGCAGGGGATAACTGCCAGCTAACTGTCAACTGATTCCATCCCTACTGTTGAAGTAAATAACGAGGGGTTGGGACTTTGAGTGAAGCACCTGGGAAAAGTGCCTCCATCCCGGTTGGGTGATAAAGAGGGGGAATGGTGGGACTTTAAATGAGACAGTTGACAGGTAGGGGTTGAAAACAAGTCAAATTTATTATATGTGTGTATATAGTGTACTATTGCATCACAGTGGAAAAAGTTAGCATGAGCAAGTGCACATGACATAACCTACAATTGTATGTACATAACATTCAACATGATAAACCTGGCAAATTTGATAGTAACAATAGCATTGTATGGACTGGACAACACATAACAATAGGGTATGCAAATAGAATAGATAAAATTGTATATAAATCATGAGAGTAGTAAATATCCTAATAGCAAGTAGCTACATCCTAGGTGCCCGACGCGTTTCTGTGAATAACACTTCATCAGGGGCGGATGTTGAAGGACATCTGAAATAACAGAGTATAGTACCGTAAGAATTTAATAATGTACAACCAGCAGGCACAAAGTGTCAATTCTGGGTACTTACAATATACCGGATTGCGGTGTGTGTAGGATCTGGGCCCAAAGAGGTGTCCATCCCAGGAGCTGAGGTGGCAACAAAAAAGCACGGAACCAGACAACATCGGTATCACTCCCAGAAAGTAAGCAGCTGTGAACCGCCATCTCCACAATGTAGTCAGTGATAGATCAAGATGGTGGATAAATATCTGAAATGGATGAGTAGGTCCATTAAGATAGTCAGGGAACATCAAAAAGGTGAATAAAGGAGTACAGAAACCTAAATACCAAGGTCCCAGAGTAATTACCTTAGTTGTTCCTTTTACATGGGCTTTACAGAGCTATGGCATCTAAACATGTGTGGAGATGAAGGGCCACTTCCGGGAGGACACCTTATGTGCGTCCTGCACGTACCATGTGATCACTACCAACGTCACGCTAGCCGAACACCAACCAGGGCGGGAACACAAGCCTGGGCGGTATGCAAACCCGCCCACAGCCTGTGCCACAACGTCCAGCTGGGTCGGTTGAGATGGAAATGCCGCACACCTCACAACGTCAGAAAATGACGTCAGATGTGGGGGCGGTGCGTGGCGCCGATGCGTCGAGGGTACCCACCCAATCCCCCCAGCACTCCCGCCCCCATCGGGCGGACGCGAAGGAGACAGGGAGGACAAGCAGAGCGCATCGCAGCTCCTGGGTCAGAACAAAACATGGCCCAGAAAACACCAATGATCAAATAAAAAATGTGTCCCGAGCCGTCAACAATCCACAACCGTAGTTACAGACAGTGAATACAAACTAGCGGAACAACCCCATACTAAGCTGGCAGGGGATAACTGCCAGCTAACTGTCAACTGATTCCATCCCTACTGTTGAAGTAAATAACGAGGGGTTGGGACTTTGAGTGAAGCACCTGGGAAAAGTGCCTCCATCCCGGTTGGGTGATAAAGAGGGGGAATGGTGGGACTTTAAATGAGACAGTTGACAGGTAGGGGTTGAAAACAAGTCAAATTTATTATATGTGTGTATATAGTGTACTATTGCATCACAGTGGAAAAAGTTAGCATGAGCAAGTGCACATGACATAACCTACAATTGTATGTACATAACATTCAACATGATAAACCTGGCAAATTTGATAGTAACAATAGCATTGTATGGACTGGACAACACATAACAATAGGGTATGCAAATAGAATAGATAAAATTGTATGTAAATCATGAGAGTAGTAAATATCCTAATAGCAAGTAGCTACATCCTAGGTGTCCGACGCGTTTCTGTGAATAACACTTCATCAGGGGCGGATGTTGAAGGACATCTGAAATAACAGAGTATAGTACCGTAAGAATTTAATAATGTACAACCAGCAGGCACAAAGTGTCAATTCTGGGTACTTACAATATACCGGATTGCGGTGTGTGTAGGATCTGGGCCCAAAGAGGTGTCCATCCCAGGAGCTGAGGTGGCAACAAAAAAGCACGGAACCAGACAACATCGGTATCACTCCCAGAAAGTAAGCAGCTGTGAACCGCCATCTCCACAATGTAGTCAGTGATAGATCAAGATTAGGGATGAGCCGAACACCCCCGGGTTCGGTTCGCACCAGAACCTTCGAACGGACCGAAAGTTCGCGCGAATTTTCGAACCCTATTCGTTATAATGGACGCGAACGTTCGAAATCAAAATTGCTAATTACAACGGCCAATATGCATGTTAATGTCATAAAACAGGTTTGGGGACCCGGGTCCTGCCCCAGGGGACATATATCAATGCAAAAAGAAATTTTAAAAACTAAAGTTTTTTCGGGAGCAGTCATTTTAATGATGCATAAAGTGAAAAAAAAAAAAGTGAAATTTTCCTTTAAATATGGTACCTGGGGGGTGTCTAAAGTATGCCTGTGAAGTGGCATGTGTTTCCCGTGTTTAGAACTGTCCTTGCACAAAATGACATTTGTAAAGGAAAAAAAAGAAGCCATTTAAAACCACTTGCGGCTTTAATGTCATGTCTTGTCCTGGCCGCCATATGGCTGAAAATCCTTGAGAAAAATGGCATGGCTACCCCATCACCCCCCCCCCACCCCAGCCCCTTTGGGTCTTGTATGGATACTAAGGGGGACCCCGCACCCAAAATAAAACCCTATACCTACAACCCTATATACTCTGAACAGCAGTATATAGGTGGTGCAAACAAGACATGGACTGTAGGTTTGTTCTTAAGTAGAATCTGAACAGGTACATTATGAAGTGTAGCTACATCCCAAAAAAATAAATTTTTAAGCTTTTTGGAGAACATAGGGAGGGGTTATCACCCCTGTAACATTTGCTGTCTTTGCACATCTGTTCAGAACATGTCACCTCACTTTCCGTCCCAATGACAAATGTTTTTGGAAAAGTGGGGTTTTAATTGAAACAAGGATTGGTGATAAAGCATCAGTAGAGAGGAGATACCTTTTTCCCAAATTAAATCTAACAGGATAGAATTTTCCTTCCTAGGGGTAGATTTCCTCTCACTTCCTGTTTTCTCTTGCCGTTTGCAAGTAGGAGTCGTTTGTAAGTTGGATGTTTGAAAGTAGGGGCCTGCCGTATATACTCTGCAGAAATTTGCCCTATTAGATGTTGGTGTAGCCACAAGACTGGTGGGCACAGGAATGGGCCCTGCTGTGAGTTAATAGATCAAGATTTGTACTTGCATGCACCTGTTGAACCGGGCAGAAAAATTGGGCCTTTGGTGGTGGTGGTGGTGGTGGTGGTGGACGGTGTTGCCACAAGACTGTAAGCCCTCACAGTTACTCTTGGTGGGTGCAGGAATGGGCCCTGCTGTGAGTTATTAGATCAAGATTTGTAATTGCATGCACCTGTTGAACAGGGCAGAAAAATTGGGCCTTTGGTGGTGGTGGTGGTGGTGGACGGTGTTGCCACAAGACTGTAGGCCCTCATAGTTACTCTTGGTGGGCGCAGGAATGGGCCCTGCTGTGAACTATTAGATCAAGATTTGTAATTACACGCCCCTGTTAAACAGGGGCTGAAAAATTGTGCCTTAGGCATTGGTGCTGGTGCCACAACACTGCAACCCCTCACAGATACTGTACTTGGAGCACAGCAGTCACACCTGTTGCGAAGCATCTTTTTAAAAAATTGTAATTACACGCCCCTGTTATACAGGGGCTGAAAAATTGTGCCTTAGGCACTGGTGCTGGTGCCACAACACTGCAACCCCTCACAGATACTGTACTCTGAGCACAGCAATGAGACCTGTTGCAAAGCATTGCCTAAAAATTGTAATTACACGCCCCAACAGGGGCTGAAAAATTGTGCCTTAGGCACTGGTGCTGGTGCCACAACACTGCAACCCCTCACAGATACTGTACTCTGAGCACAGCAGTCACACCTGTTGCGAAGCATCTTTTTAAAAAATTGTAATTACACGCCCCTGTTATACAGGGGCTGAAAAATTGTGCCTTAGGCACTGGTGTGGTGGCATGGATCATTGAGGAGGAGGAAGAGGATAGTCAGTGAACATAACAGGACAGTCACTCAGCATCAGCATAGGCAGTCTTGAAGGGATGTGACATTATAAATTATTCCGTTATATCCGCTTCAGGTGTCTGGTAGCTGGTGGTGATCCAAGACTGATTCATTTTTATGAAGGTCAGTCGATCAACCGAGTCGGTGGACAGGCGCACCCTATGATCGGTGACAAATCCTCCAGCAGCACTGAATGTGCGTTCGGAAAGAACGCTGGATGCAGGACAGGCCAGTAGCTCAATTGCATACTGTGCAAGCTCTGGCCAGTGATCCATCCTCAGGACCCAGTAAGCCAGAGGATTTTCGGTGGGAAAGGTGTCCAAGTCTGACCTTGCCCCTAGGTATTCCTGCACCATGTATATCAGACGCTGGCGATGGTTGCTGGAACCGATCATACCTTGGGGCTGCGGACTAAAAAATTGTCTGAACGCATCGGTCAGACGTCCACCTTCCCCACCGCTCCTTCTGCTACTGACCGAAGCCTCAGCAACTCGTCGTCCAGGACCAGGAGTTTGTAACCTCCCAGTTTCTGGGAACGCGTTGCACAGACCTTTCTGCAAGGCCTCCCTGAGATGTCTCATCCTCTGCTCCCTCTGCGACGGCAAGATAAGGTCCGCAACCTTACCCTTGTACCGTGGATCAAGGAGAGTGGCCAGCCAGTAATGGTCACTCTCCTTGATCCGAAGAACACGAGGATCCTTCCGCAGGCTTTGCAGGATCAGGGAGGCCATGCAGCGTAGGTTAGCTGAGGCATTCGGTCCGGAGTCTTCTGGGTCACTGAGGATGACATGATCGCCAGCCACCTCCTCCCAGCCACGTACAAGTCCACTGGTTTGTTGGGACTGTACATCATCCCTAAAAGACTGCTGCTGCTGATGCTGAGTGCCAGGCTCCACCTCCATGCTCACACAATCCTCCTCCTCCTCCTCCTCCTCTTCCTGTGTGATGGGTGGGACAGAAGGAACATTGTCTGGATAAAGGGGGCCTTGAGAGACAAGGAAGTCCTCCTCTTCCTGCCTCTGTTCTGCCTCAAGTGCCCTGTCCATTATCCCACGCAGTGTATGCTCCAACAGGTGGACAAGAGGTACAGTGTCACTGATGCATGCACTGTCACTGCTCACCATCCTCGTGGCCTCCTCAAATGGTGAGAGGACAGTGCATGCATCCCTGATCATGCTCCACTGGCGTGGGGGAAAAAAGCCAAGCTCCCCTGACCCTGTCCTGGTGCCGTAGTCGCAAAGGTACTCATTGATGGCCCTCTGCTGCGTGTGCAGTCGCTGCAGCATGGCCAACGTTGAGTTCCACCTGGTGGGCATGTCACATATTAGGCGGTTCTTGGGCAGGTTCAGCTCCTTTTGCAGCTCAGTCAGCCGAGCACTGGCATTATAAGATCGGCGGAAATGCACACAGACTTTCCTGGCCTGCCTCAGGACATCCTGTAAGCCTGGGAACCTGCCCAAGAACCGCTGCACCACCAGGTTGAGGACGTGAGCCATACAGGGCACATGGGTGAGCTGCCCCTGTCGCAGGGCGGAGAGGAGGTTGGTGCCATTATCAGAAACGACCATTCCTGGCTTAAGCTGGCGTGGCGTCAACCACCTCTCGGCCTGCCCCTGCAGAGCTGCCAGAACCTCTGGCCCAGTGTGGCTCCTGTCCCCCAAACACACCAGCGCAAGCACGGCATGGCATCTTTTTGCCTGCGTACTCGCGTAGCCCCTTGTACGCCTACGGAGCACCGCTGGTTCCGAGGACAGAGCACTCGAAGAGGACATGGAGGAAGAAGAAGAGGAGGGGGTGGAGGAGAGAGGTGTGTCACAACCAGTAGTAGCATTTTGGAGGCGTGGTGGCGGAACAACCTCCAACACTACTGCACCTTGTCCTGCATCCCTCCCAGCTGCCAATAGAGTGACCCAATGGGCCGTGAAAGAAAGATAACGTCCCTGTCCATGCCTGCTGGACCATGAGTCAGCGGTAATATGCACCTTACCGCTGACCGCCCTGTCCAGCGAGGCATGGACATTGCCTTCCACATGCCAGTAGAGAGACGGAATCGCCTTCCGTGAGAAAAAGTGGCGTTTGGGAACCTGCCACTGAGGAACCGCACATTGAACAAACTCACGGAAGGGGGCCGAGTCTATCAACTGAAAAGGCAGCAGTTGAAGTGCTAGCAATTTAGCCAAGCTAGCATTCAACCGCTGGGCATGTGGATGGCTGGGAGTATACTTCTTTCGACGGTCCAGCAGCTGGGGCAGGGAAATTTGCCTGCTACAATCGGACGTCGGTGTACTGCAAGTACTTGGTTGTGACACACCTAATTCTACACCTTCAGTCCTCTCAGAGCAGCTTTCAGAGAGGACTGAAGATATAGTGGGGATGGAGATCCCAGCTGATGAGGAGCAAGGAGAGGTCCGCTTTGTTCTTTGGTGTGGGTCTTTTATGTGTGCTTGCCAACGAGCTGCATGGCAGGTCGACATATGTCTGCTCATGCTTGTGGTGCCCAAGCGGCTGATGTTTTGGCCACGCGAGATACGCTTGAGACAAATATTGCAAATAGCAGTGGTGCGATCTGATGCACTCGTCTCAAAAAAGGCCCACACCAAAGAACTTTTGTGATAATGTGCAGAGGCAGCGCCCTGCACAGGCGGAGCTCTGCGGTGTGGTACAGTTGCTGTGCTGGCCTCTAGCTGGCCTCCAGGGGGCATCCTGCCTCGTTGGACATGTGACGCTGCATCCTCCTCCTCCTCCTCCTCTCTCCCTTCAGGCACCCACGTGGAGTCAGTGACCTCATCATCCCCTCCCTCTTCACCACTAGAGCAAACCTGGCAGTAAGCTGCAGCTGGTGGAACACTACTGCCAGATTGCTGTCCTTCAGCATCCCCTCTCTCTGCGCGCACACTACTGACTTCCTCAAGCTGGGTATCATCATCCGAGCCTTCGAATCGTTGGGCATCCTCCTGGAGCATGTACCCAACACTGTGCTCAAACAGTTCGGGGGACTCCTCAGGAGGACATGGTGGGTCTAGGGAAGGGGTGGCTGATGATGCCATTGAGTACGCGTTGGCAGCTGCTCTGCCAGTACCCTGAGCCTGGGTGAGAGAGGATGAGGAGGATGAGGAGGGCTTGGTCATCCATTCTACCAAGCCTTCGGCATGATGCGGCTCCACATGTCCAGCTGCCGAAAACAAAGACAAGCGTGTCCCATGGCCACGTGCTGATGACGATGCACGACCACGTCCACGGCCAGCACTGTTGTCTCTAGAAACAGAGCCTGCCTGCCCTGTGTTCTTGCCTCGGCACGCTCTGCCTCTCCTTGGCGGTCTTCCAGCCATTGTAGTCGGTAGTGTATATAGTATAAAAAATAGAACTCCTATGTGTGCTCACAACACACTGTAGGTCCTATGGGTGCTGACACTAACACACTATAGGTACTATGTGTGCTGCTGACAAGAAAATATAGGAGCTCTGTTTGCTGCCACTAACACACTAGAAGTCCTATGGGTGCTGCTGAGAAGAAAATATAGGAGCTCTGTGTGATGCCACTAACACACTAGAAGTCCTATGGGTGCTGCTGAGAAGAAAATATAGGAGCTCTGTTTGCTGCCACTAACACACTAGAAGTCCTATGGGTGCTGCTGAGAAGAAAATATAGGAGCTCTGTTTGCTGCCACCAACACACTAGAAGTCCTATGGGTGCTGCTGAGAAGAAAATATAGGAGCTCTGTGTGATGCCACTAACACACTAGAAGTCCTATGGGTGCTGCTGAGAAGAAAATATAGGAGCTCTGTTTGCTGCCACTAACACACTAGAAGTCCTATGGGTGCTGCTGAGAAGAAAATATAGGAGCTCTGTTTGCTGCCACTAACACACTAGAAGTCCTATGGGTGCTGCTGAGAAGAAAATATAGGAGCTCTGTGTGATGCCACTAACACACTAGAAGTCCTATGGGTGCTGCTGAGAAGAAAATATAGGAGCTCTGTTTGCTGCCACTAACACACTAGAAGTCCTATGGGTGCTGCTGAGAAGAAAATATAGGAGCTCTGTTTGCTGCCACTAACACACTAGAAGTCCTATGGGTGCTGCTGAGAAGAAAATATAGGAGCTCTGTTTGCTGCCACTAACACACTAGAAGTCCTATGGGTGCTGCTGAGAAGAAAATATAGGAGCTCTGTGTGATGCCACTAACACACTAGAAGTCCTATGGGTGCTGCTGAGAAGAAAATATAGGAGCTCTGTTTGCTGCCACTAACACACTAGAAGTCCTATGGGTGCTGCTGAGAAGAAAATATAGGAGCTCTGTTTGCTGCCACTAACACACTAGAAGTCCTATGGGTGCTGCTGAGAAGAAAATATAGGAGCTCTGTTTGCTGCCACTAACACACTAGAAGTCCTATGGGTGCTGCTGAGAAGAAAATATAGGAGCTCTGTGTGATGCCACTAACACACTAGAAGTCCTATGGGTGCTGCTGAGAAGAAAATATAGGAGCTCTGTTTGCTGCCACTAACACACTAGAAGTCCTATGGGTGCTGCTGAGAAGAAAATATAGGAGCTCTGTTTGCTGCCACTAACACACTAGAAGTCCTATGGGTGCTGCTGAGAAGAAAATATAGGAGCTCTGTTTGCTGCCACTAACACACTAGAAGTCCTATGGGTGCTGCTGAGAAGAAAATATAGGAGCTCTGTGTGATGCCACTAACACACTAGAAGTCCTATGGGTGGTGCTGAGAAGAAAATATAGGAGCTCTGTTTGCTGCCACTAACACACTAGAAGTCCTATGGGTGCTGCTGAGAAGAAAATATAGGAGCTCTGTTTGCTGCCACTAACACACTAGAAGTCCTATGGGTGCTGTTGGGGTGCAATGCTGTGCTAACAGCACTGCGGTTGGTACTACTGCAATACTGTACTAACAGTAAGCACGCACCAGACTAATCCCCAGCAGCAGCTAATAACACACTAACTGTGCAATCAGCAGCAATGAACGATCAATGACTTAGGTAGCAATGGTTTAGCAAAGAAATAGCCAATGGTTTAGCAAAGAAGAGCAAATCTTTCAGTATCAAGCAAAGACAGAATCAGCAGACTAATCTCTCCTAAAGCCGGAACTCATGTGACCGGGGCCGATGGCGTGGCGGCCTTTTAAATGGTGGGGCGTGTACTAAAGCCCCTGAGCTGTAATTGGCTACAGGCGTCCTGCCTGTAGCCAATTATTGCTCTCCGAGTTTCGGCGCTGTGATTGGCCAAGCATGCGGGGTCACAGTGCATGCTTGGCCAATCATCAGCCAGCAATGCACTGCGCCGGCCGCGCCGGCCGCAATGCATTGCGGGGCCGCTCGCATCACACGAATGTGATGCGAACGGCCCAAATAGTTCTGGGCTCGACGAGCGAGCGAACGCCCGATGCTCGATTCGAACATGGGTTCGAATCGAGCACCGGGCCCATCCCTAATCAAGATGGTGGATAAATATCTGAAATGGATGAGTAGGTCCATTAAGATAGTCAGGGAACATCAAAAAGGTGAATAAAGGAGTACAGAAACCTAAATACCAAGGTCCCAGAGTAATTACCTTAGTTGTTCCTTTTACATGGGCTTTACAGAGCTATGGCGCCTAAACGTGTGTGGAGATGAAGGGCCACTTCCGGGAGGACACCTTATGTGCGTCCTGCACGTACCATGTGATCACCACCAACGTCACGCTAGCCGAACACCAACCAGGGCGGGAACACAAGCCTGGGCGGTATGCAAACCCGCCCACAGCCTGTGCCACAACGTCCAGCTGGGTCGGTTGAGATGGAAATGCCGCACACCTCACAACGTCAGAAAATGACGTCAGATGTGGGGGCGGTGCGTGGCGCCGATGCGTCGAGGGTACCCACCCAATCCCCCCAGCACTCCCGCCCCCATCGGGCGGACGCGAAGGAGACAGGGAGGACAAGCAGAGCGCATCGCAGCTCCTGGGTCAGAACAAAACATGGCCCAGAAAACACCAATGATCAAATAAAAAATGTGTCCCGAGCCGTCAACAATCCACAACCGTAGTTACAGACAGTGAATACAAACTAGCGGAACAACCCCATACTAAGCTGGCAGGGGATAACTGCCAGCTAACTGTCAACTGATTCCATCCCTACTGTTGAAGTAAATAACGAGGGGTTGGGACTTTGAGTGAAGCACCTGGGAAAAGTGCCTCCATCCCGGTTGGGTGATAAAGAGGGGGAATGGTGGGACTTTAAATGAGACAGTTGACAGGTAGGGGTTGAAAACAAGTCAAATTTATTATATGTGTGTATATAGTGTACTATTGCATCACAGTGGAAAAAGTTAGCATGAGCAAGTGCACATGACATAACCTACAATTGTATGTACATAACATTCAACATGATAAACCTGGCAAATTTGATAGTAACAATAGCATTGTATGGACTGGACAACACATAACAATAGGGTATGCAAATAGAATAGATAAAATTGTATGTAAATCATGAGAGTAGTAAATATCCTAATAGCAAGTAGCTACATCCTAGGTGTCCGACGCGTTTCTGTGAATAACACTTCATCAGGGGCGGATGTTGAAGGACATCTGAAATAACAGAGTATAGTACCGTAAGAATTTAATAATGTACAACCAGCAGGCACAAAGTGTCAATTCTGGGTACTTACAATATACCGGATTGCGGTGTGTGTAGGATCTGGGCCCAAAGAGGTGTCCATCCCAGGAGCTGAGGTGGCAACAAAAAAGCACGGAACCAGACAACATCGGTATCACTCCCAGAAAGTAAGCAGCTGTGAACCGCCATCTCCACAATGTAGTCAGTGATAGATCAAGATGGTGGATAAATATCTGAAATGGATGAGTAGGTCCATTAAGATAGTCAGGGAACATCAAAAAGGTGAATAAAGGAGTACAGAAACCTAAATACCAAGGTCCCAGAGTAATTACCTTAGTTGTTCCTTTTACATGGGCTTTACAGAGCTATGGCGTCTAAACGTGTGTGGAGATGAAGGGCCACTTCCGGGAGGACACCTTATGTGCGTCCTGCACGTACCATGTGATCACCACCAACGTCACGCTAGCCGAACACCAACCAGGGCGGGAACACAAGCCTGGGCGGTATGCAAACCCGCCCACAGCCTGTGCCACAACGTCCAGCTGGGTCGGTTGAGATGGAAATGCTGCACACCTCACAACGTCAGAAAATGACGTCAGATGTGGGGGCGGTGCGTGGCGCCGATGCGTCGAGGGTACCCACCCAATCCCCCCAGCACTCCCGCCCCCATCGGGCGGACGCGAAGGAGACAGGGAGGACAAGCAGAGCGCATCGCAGCTCCTGGGTCAGAACAAAACATGGCCCAGAAAACACCAATGATCAAATAAAAAATGTGTCCCGAGCCGTCAACAATCCACAACCGTAGTTACAGACAGTGAATACAAACTAGCGGAACAACCCCATACTAAGCTGGCAGGGGATAACTGCCAGCTAACTGTCAACTGATTCCATCCCTACTGTTGAAGTAAATAACGAGGGGTTGGGACTTTGAGTGAAGCACCTGGGAAAAGTGCCTCCATCCCGGTTGGGTGAT
The DNA here is from genome assembly GCA_029206835.1 of Rana muscosa. NCBI lineage: Eukaryota > Metazoa > Chordata > Amphibia > Anura > Ranidae > Rana > Rana muscosa. Next base: position 180,377,511 of record CM055124.1, read on the forward strand.
AAAGAGGGGGAATGGTGGGACTTTAAATGAGACAGTTGACAGGTAGGGGTTGAAAACAAGTCAAATTTAATATAGCAGCAGGCAAGAATGCCCATTATCGTCCATAATATTCGCCTTGGTTATGGAAACCCTTGCACAGGCTATCCTGAATCACCATAAAATCATAGAGATTAAAATCGGTCAAGTGGATCACAGAATCAGAACTATATGCCGATGATGTGATCATCTCCCTCTCAAACCCTGAATCCTCCCTTCAAGTGGTCTCCGACCTACTTCAGAAATTTGGGTTATTAGCAATCTCTAAGGTCAATATTTTTAAATCGCAGATGTTTCCCGTCTCACTATCTAAGAAAGTACAATGACATCTATCAGCGCTCTCTGGCTTCTCCTGGGCCCCCATGTCTGGTATTAGGTACCTGGGAATACAGCTGACCTCGCCTAATTCCTTAATACTCAATAAAATCTATGATACACTACTAAGGAATATAAGAAGTCAATCACAGGAACTCTCCATACTACACATTTCATCTGCGGGCAGAGCAGCAGTAACTAAAATGTCCATACTCCCAACTATTTTATACTACTTTCATACACTACTGATCCCTCTGTCTAACTCCTATCTGCAGAACTTACAAGCCTCCATAAACAGTTTCATATGGGGGAAAAAAAGAGCTTGCTTCAGCAACAACACAATGTACAGACCTAAACACACTACAGGCATGGGAGTCCCTAAACCAAAGTACAACTATCATACGATTATTAGGGATCAAGCCACCGAATGGTGGTCACCCTCGATCAACAAACAATGGACCTCTATAGAAAAATCCATAATTGGACACCAACTCAAAGGTCTCATATGCACGCTCCTTCTGGGTCTCCCACCCCTACCTCTCCCCTACTTCACAATTCAAGCAGCTATGTCCTCATGGCTCTACTCCCGAAGCCGTCTACACAAAAAAATTCCCTGTGGACTATCAATCTATGCCTCTAAGTACCTTGGAATTCTTCACCGATGATCTATCACTTGTCAGATGGTCGGAGGCATGCGTTATGTCAATCGAACACCTCTTGGACAATTCCAACCTCCTAACATATGAAGACCTGCAGAAACGCTTCTGTCTACCACAAAGTGACTTTTAGACCACTTTCACACTGAGGCGTTTTTCAGGCGCTTTCACGCTAAAAAAGGCGCCTGAAAAGCTTACGAAAACGTATTTCCATTAAAATCAATGAATGCTTTGACACTGGGGCAGTGTGCTGAAAAACGCCCCTCTCCATTGAAATGAATTGAAAGCGCTTCAAAAGCGCCTGAAAAGCGCTTCAAAAGCGATCAGTGTTTTACTGGCAGTTTTTCAGCGCCTCAGTGTGAAAGAGGCCTAATAAATACTTACATGTTAGGAACATTCTAGGAAACATCCTTAAACCGGATGTATTGGCTCCACAAGAGGCTCTTACCTTCTGTGAATCTCCTGCAACCAACAAGAAAGGTATCACATACTTCAATCGACTTTTTCTACCCCCCCATGAAAAAACCCAGTCCATGAAGAAGTGGGAAAATTATCTCTCTTGTTCTTTCAAGCACTCGCAATGGAACGCGGCAACTAACAATCTGCTTAAAGTCTCCCACTGCACAACACATTGGGAATTACACCTAAAGTTAACACACCGATGGTACTACACCCCAATTTAGCTCTCCAAATTTTCCAAAAGTAACTCACCACTATGCTGGAGGAAGTGTGAAGAATCAGGATCCCTATTACACATCTGGTGGCGCTGCCCCAAGATTCTTCCCTTCTGGGGAAAGGTATTTCACTTCATATCATCCTTAGACCCAGCCATGGCTCTCCTTTTACTAAACTGTGAACATTGGCCCAAGAAGCACCTCCCCTTAGTGCTTCATTGCTTGACAGCCGCTAAGAAATCAATAGCTTCCTGCTGGAAACAACAAGACCCTCCAGAGTTTCCCTCTTTTTTGATAAACCTTAATGCTCAGACCCAATTCCAACTTATGTTCTCCATGACAAACAGCAACAGTCAACTCATTTGCACACAGTGGTTAGATTGGCTCCATAATTCATTATGTACTGTATATCTGTAACGGTGACAGGATAACCCCCATCCCTGTAGTCTAGCCATCTTCATTAATGTCTTCTCCTCTGCCTTTTCTCCTTTTAAGAGATGTCCTCAGCAAATGTTCTCTTGTTTGTATTCCTTGATATTTTTCATGTTTTAAAGCTGTTTAACATTTCAATTATATTGTGATAATTAACCCTACAGTTACATCCTCAATTGAGATTCACTCTCTATCTATCTATCTATCTATCTATCTATCTATCTATCTATCTATCTATCTATCTATCTATCTATCTATCTATCTACAGTATATAGATATACACAAATTGTATTCATAGCTAAAATGCATTCCCATGGCAATAACTGCAGAAGAGTGTACTGGGATGGCATAGAATGGGTCCAGCAACAAAAATAGAGCTGTAGCTACATAATAGCACCATAACATCTTAAATATTATAGAGTGCAGACCAGGCAAATGCTTTTCATTGTAGTTATATTAAAGTGCTATATAGATCTGCCAATTAATGACAGTAATATATCGGAATTAGTGCAATTGGTAAGATTTATTAAGAGCACAGTCAATTACAGAGAGTGTATATTGTATATAGTATTTCTTCTATTTTCTTTCTTGAAAACCAGGAATTAGGCTACTTCATGTACATCATGCAATTCCTAACATTTATAGACAGATATTTAAACTGCCAATAAACTCCTAGTTGTCAATGTACCTAAAGCACGAAAACAATTTCAGTTTTTTCGATCATAAGGGAGGGTTTCTAAGTCTTCTATTCAATCTCTTATCTTGCTCATCATAAAAAGTGATTTCTCTGCTGTTTCTCTGTCTTTTATTAAGTTTAAATACAGATACCATTCTGAACCGTATTCTTCACTGATATGAAACATTTTGTTTTGGTAGAAGTTTTCAAGTTTTGTTATTTTGAAAACTTTCAGAATGCCGGGCACCAAAAGCTAAGCAATCTGAGTCATGGGTATACTTTAGTTGAACTTAAATTTTAGCAATAAAATACATACAGTATTGAGAGGCATGACATAGCTGTCCAAAGATTTTGTGAGTAAACCAAAGCATACCGTTTTGTAAATTTCTCTGGTCAAAAGTAACCTGGCATTTTAGGAACACCCAATCCAAAGCCTAAAATTATATAGGCAAGCAATGATCCTCCACCCATCAAACCCTCTCTAAAGTTTAGTTATTTATACAGTACATACTGATATTATATATATATATATATATATATATATATATTATCTCACAAAAGGGAGTACACCCCTCACATTTTTGTAAATATTTGATTATATCTTTTCATGTGACAACACTGAAAAAACTACACTTTGCTACAATGTAAAGTAGTGAAGGTACAGCTTGTATAATAGTGTAAATTTGCTGCCCCCCAAAATAACTCAGCACACAGCCATTAATGTCTAAACAGCTGGCAACAAAAGTGAGTACACCCCTAAGTGAAAATGTCCAAATTGGGCCCAATTAGCCATTTTCCTCACCGCCGTGCCATGTGACTCGTTAGTGTTAGAAGGTCTCAGGTGTGAATGGGGAGCAGGTATGTTAAATTTGGTGTTATCGCTCTCACTCTCTCATACTGGTCACTGGAAGTTCAACATGGCACCTCATGGCAAAGAACTCTCTGAGTATCTGAGAATTGATTGAAAAATAATTGTTGCTCTACATAAAGATGGCCTAGGCTGTAAGAAGATTGCCAAGACCTGGAAACTGAGCTGCAGTACGGTGGCCAAGACCATACAGCAGTTTAACAGGACAGGTTACACTCAGAACAGGCATCGCCATGGTCGACCAAAGAAGTTGAAGTTGCACGTGCTCGGTGCTCATCGTCCTATTCAGAGGTTGTCTTTGGGAAACAGACGTATAAGTGCTACCAGCATTGCTGCAGAGGTTAAAGGGGTGGGGGGTAAGTCTGTCAGTGCTTAGACCATACGCGGCACACACTGTATCAAAATTGGTCTGCATGACTGTCATCCCAAAAAGAAGCCTCCTCTAAAGATAATGCACAAGAAAGCCCACAGTTTGCTAAAGACAAGTTGACTAAGGACATGGATTACTGGAGCCATGTCCTGTGGTCTGATGAGACCAATATAAACTTATTTGGTTCAGATGGTGTCAAGTGTGTGTGTCGGCAACCAGGAGAGGAGTACAAAGACAAGTGTGTCTTACCTACAGTCAAGCATGGTGGTGGGAGTGTCATGGTCTGGGGCTGCATGAGTGCTGCCGGCACTGGGGAGCTACAGTTAATTGAGGGAACCATGAATGCCAACATGTACTGTGACATGCTGAAGCAGAGCATGATCCCCTCCCTTCAGAGACTGGGACACAGGGCAGTATTCCAACATAATGACCCCAAACACACCTCCAAGATGACCACTACCTTCTTAAAGAAGCTGAGGGTAAAGGTGATGGACTGGCCAAGCATGTCTCCAGACCTAAACCCTATTAAGCATCTGTGGGGCATCCTCAAATGGAAGGTGGAGGAGCACAAGGTCTCTAACCAGGGGAGTGCTGACAGCCTTAGGCCTGGGGGGCAAGTCCAGTCAAGTGGCCCATTGAATCACAGAATAAGCGCAACCTCACCAGTGCCCATCAGCGTAGCCTCACCAGCACCCATCAGCGCAGTCTGTTGAGTGCATGGGGATTAGAGAGGAGAGCAGCCAGATTACACAGAGCGAAGATCTCCCGCTTACCCAGCCGCTGTGATACGAAGTCTCGCCTCCTGGACCAGCTCCTATGATGGACGTCATCAGTGTGCTGTCTATCATAGGAGCCAGTCCAAGAGGCTGGACTTTGTATGACAGCGGCTGCCAGGTAAGCGAGAGATCCCCGCTCTGTGTAATCTGGCGGCACTTCCCCTCCGAGACAGCCCAATGGGCACAGCGGGACCCATGGGAGGGCCAGCCCTGGGCCCCCTCCCAATGCCCCAGCTCATGGTGCACCCACCCCCGATTTGCCCTGCAAAGCAAGGACAAAACCGGGGACAGACTTGGTCCAGGGACAGTGTCCTCAGTCAGGGAACTGTCCCCGGAAACCGGTGACGTCTGGTCACCCTAGGCTAGTGGCCAGCAGGACCCACAGGTCAGCTCCCAGCAGGACCCACAGGTCCGCGGCCAGCTCCCAGCAGGACCCACACGCTGTGGGTCCTGCTGGGAGCTGGCCGTGGACCTGTGGTTCCTGCTGGGAGCTGGCCATGGACCTGTGGGTCCTGCTGGCCATGACCAGCTCCCAGCAGGATCAACAGGCCATGGCCATCTCCCAGCAGGACCCACAGTGTTGAGACCCATTTTTAGGTTAATGGGTGGGCACTGGCCTGGGGCAGGGTAAATAGGATTATGGGGGGGGGTAGATGGGATGTGGGGTTCAGCTGCAGGTGTCAGGGTCTCTCACCTCAGCTGCCCTTGCCAGTGTCAGCTCAGCAGGTCCTTGCATGGCTCCCTCCAATCCTGGGGGTGTAAAGTGATGCTCCTGTCCTGGGGTCAAGTAAACTTGCAGCCAGTGCCAGTCACATGGGTCCCGACTCCCTGGCACGCCTTTCTGCCCTGGGATGGACTGACAACACCCAGGGCCCCCGGATCAAATAAAGCAAGGGCCCCCTGTCAGGCCCTGCCCCTGGCCCAAACATAAATAACCCTTGGCCCGCCCCTTTATTTTGCACAAAGTACAACTTCTGCCTTTTTTTTTTTTTTAAATACTGATTAACAACAGAGTCTAGTGGGACCTGGAGGGGGGTCTTTCTCTAACAGTGTCCATTGGACAGTCTGTTAGAAAGTGTCTCCTCCAGGCCCCATTAGAGACTACAACAGAGTCTAATTGGACCTGGAGGGCTGGAGGGTGGTCTCTCTCTAACAGTGTCCATTAGAAAGACTATGTTAGAGAGAGACCCCCTCCGGGACCCATTAGAGACTTTAAAGGAGTCTAATGGGACCTGGAAAGGGGTCTCTCTAACAGGCCCATTCAGTGTCCATTATAGAATCTGTTAGATTTTCCCCCAGGGTCCCATTAGAGACTGAAAAGGAGTATAATGGGACCTGGAGGGGGCCTCTTTCTAACAGTGTACAGTGAACACCTTCATTCACTCTGGTCCTAATGGGACCCCCTTCTTGTGCCATGACTCTCACCCCTGCCCCAACCTCTCACAAAGTAGAGATAAAATTGGTACTGTGTAGTGATCCTCTTACCTTTAACTATGGGTACTGTGGCTGGCTCCCGCATCCTCTGTGGCTGGCTGACTCCCGCATCCTCTGTGGCTGGTTCCTGTGGGTGGCTGTCCAGCACCGTGCTGTGGCTGGCTGGCTCCCTGGTGTGGGTGGATCACCATGGGTGGCTGGCTGGCACCCTGCTGTTGATGGTCACCATGGCTGGTTGGCTCCTGTGAGTGGCTGGCTGCCTGGCTCCCGCATCCTCTGTGGCTGGCTCCTGTGGGTGGCTGGCCGACACCCTGCTGTGGCTGGCTGTCTCCCTGGTGTGGGTGGCTGGCTGGCATCCTGCTGTGGATGGTCACCGTGGCTGGTTGGCTCCTGTGACTGGCTGGCTGAATCCCTGCTGTCGGTTGGTCACCATGGCTGGCTGGTTTCCTGGTGTGGGTCATCGTGGGTGGCTGGCACCTTGGCCCTGCTGTGGGTGGGTCACCGTGGGTGGCTGGCTTCCTGCTGTGGGTGGCTGGCCTGGCTCCCTGCTGTGGGTAAGTGGGTGGGTGGCTGGCACGGTACACCCTGCTGTGGGTGGCTGGCCTGGCTCCCTGCTGTGGGTCAGTGGGTGGGTGGGTGGCTGGCACGGTGCACCCTGCTGCAGGTGGCTGGCCTAGGTCCCTGCTGTAGGGTGGTGGGTGGCTGGCACAATGCACCCTGCTGCAGGTGGCTGGCCTGGCTCCCTGCTGCTGGTGGCTGGCCTGGCTCCCTGCTGCTGGTGAATGGCCTAGCTCCCTGCTGCAGGTGGATGGCCTAGCTCCCTGCTGTAGGTCAGTGGGTGGGTGGCTGGCATGGTGCACTCTGCTGCAGGTGGCTGGCATGGCTTCCTGCTGTGGGTCAGTGGTTGGGTGGGTGGCTGGCACGGTGCAACCTGCTGGGGCTGACAGAGGGGTGGGCTGACATAGAGGGGTGGGCTGACAGAGGGGGGTGGGCTGAAAGAGAGGGGGCTGACAGAGGGGGGTGGGCTGACAGAGGGACAGGCTGACAGAAAAGGGTTGGGCTGACGGAGGGGGGTGGGTTGACGGAGGCGGGTGGGTTGACGGATGGGGGTGGGTTGACGGAGGGGGGTGGGTTGATGGAGGGGGTGGGCTGACGGAGGGGGGTGGGCTGATGGAGAGTATTGCATAAAGGATTGTAACTTCACTCACACCTTACTTCAGGCTGGGTGTCTCAGTGGAGAGCCAGGTCCTTGCACCTCTTCAGGGGGGATTCTTTCCTTCACGTCTTGTCTTGTCTTCTCAAGCAAGCGCCCACCCCGGCCCCAACTCACTAACTCAGCAAGTCACATGTGACGTTCGTGACGCCGCTCGTCCCCTCCCCTGACGTGCCACATGACCTGCCTCAGTCTGAGACTCCTGGGAGGTGGAAGTTGTAGTTTGCTGCGCTGATAAGTTCCTTATCTTTAGCGCGGCCGGACTACAACTCCCAGAATGCAGCACAGGAGCAGCCAGCTAACCAATGGGCGGCCGCCACGGCCGACTTCTAGCAGTGTGACGCAAATTTTTTTTACAGACAGCCAGCCCAGCGGCCTTAAAGATAATGTAGACACCGGCCTGGGGGGAAATCTCCACCCGTCCCTCCGGCCCAGCCTGCGCCTGTCTCTAACATCCACCAGCTCCGTAATGTTGTCATGGAGGAGTGGAAGAGGACTCCAGTGGCAACCAGTGAAGATCTGGTGAACTCCATGCCCAAGAGAGGGTTAAGGCAGTGCTGGAAAATAATGGTGTCCACACAAAATATTGACACTTTGGGCCCAATTTGGACATTTTCACTTAGAGGTGTACTCACTTTTTTTTGCCAGCGGTTTAGACATTAATGGCTGTGTTGAGTTATTTTGAGGGGACAGCAAATTTACAGTTATACATGCTGTACACTCATTACTTTACATTGTAGAAAAGTGCAATTTCTTCACTGTTGTCACATGAAAAAGATATAATAAAATATTTAAAAAAAGTGTGAGGGGTGTACTCACTTTTAAGAGATACTGTGTATATATATATATATATATATATATATATATATAATTTATTAATTGCCCCCTTGCTCTTTTCACACTGTAGATCTTATTAAGGATTGTCCATGCTATTGCAGAAAGAAAGCAGGTGTTTCGGAGGTCCAACAAGGCTATAAGTGAGTGCAGCAAGAAAAGTATGGATGGGGATGATCCGACCTACCCTACAGGAGTGCGGCAGGAAGAAAGACAAGGCCTCATTTATAAACAGTTTATAGCAGTTTATACAGTAGCAAAATGATGGAAGGAAACTTGTGTTTGTGTAACAAGAACAGGACGGATGATGCTCCACCTCTGTACAGTAGGAAAACGAATAAGGCAAGAATGAATAAGACCCCTTGTGTGTGAGGCAAGAGGACGATGGAAGAGTCCCCATGGCAGGAAAAGGAGGGTGAATACGGTATTCATGCAACAAAAGAAATGTGGATGAAGTCCTTCATGTGTAAGTCATGAGAACAGATGAGTCTTTTTATGCCTGAAAGCCCCACCTGTGTGTCACAAGGGTAATGTATGAGGCAATTTAACAGGAGGAAGACTGACTAAGCATGAAACAGGAGGAGGACAGATGAAGTCCAGTGTCAGACAGGAGGAGATGGATGAGTCTTTATAGCAGGAGGAAGACACTCACTGCCATGCGACTGTATGCCAGGTGAAAGATAAATGGGGCTCCTCATGCATCAGATGAAGGATGGACAGGTACCTGTGTGTCTACGCCAGGAGAAGAATTGACAAAGTCCTGTGTTTCTTTAGCTGGAATAGAATGGATGAGAGGTCATGTCTGTGTTTGTAAAATAATTTACCAGGGGCCAGATGTTCAGCAGTAGGGTTGAAATCTGGGTTCAGGTCAAATATGAGTTCTACCTGGACCTGGCCTGTTCATGGTTTGGCAAATCGCTAAACAAACTGGACATATTTGGCCAGTATCTCTGTCCCAATCTCCTCTGCTAAAATGTAAGCAAAGCAGTAATCCCAGGCGATGTCATTGATCATATACCCTGTAGTTGTTTACATTACAGCAGTGCTAGGGATCCTGTAATTTAGAAATGGCAGTTAATTTGATTGACTATAGATCTATATTGCTGGATTGAAATGGGGTGCATTACTTGCAATTTTTGTCTGTCATGTATCTCTATTTTAAATCTTTGTGGAATAGGTAAAGAAAAAAGCGCTCTGGGACTCAAGGGGATTTGTGTTTTTAGGTGGTTCAGTAATCCCCAAGCATGCTATTTAAAAGATAAAGGATATGTATTTTTGTTCTCAGAGACTCTTGTGAATAATTTAAGGAAAGGAAATGGAAGGAAAGCAGAAAAGTGAGATAGGGTTTGCCGTGATCACGAGGTCAGTATGCCTAAAAGGGGGCATACCCAAGAAGAAGTTTAGAAATAAAGAAGTAAAATAAAGGAACGGGTGGGTGGGCTAACACAAGAAGAAACGTAGATGGAAGGGAGGATTAGGGGCTGGTCCTATTCGTACTTGGAGACTCTTGTGGATAATTTCAGGAAAGGAAATAGAAGGGAAGTGGGAAAGTAATCTGGAGTGTGCCGTAGTAACGAGGGCAGTATGCCTAAAGGGGGGCAAAAACAAAGACAGTAGGATGAGCATGAAAATGAGATTTATTGAAACAAATGCAAAACAGATTAATCAGTCAAATTTACACATGCCTGAGACATCTCGACGAGTGGCTCCGGAATGTACCTGGAGTAGCATGAAGACCTCCACCTGCCTAACCTCTTGATAATGTGAATAGGAACCCCCTGGCGAGAGGCCGCAGAAGCAGCCCCTTTCCTGAAGGAATGACCTGACTTGGGTACAGTGTTTGAAAAGTCTGAAAAGTCTTGCAGGCCGTGTTGTAAGCCTTCCTTGTGTTGACCGATCATCCCAATTCATTAAACACATAAAGATGACAGGTAACATTGTGGCGTTGTAATGCCATGACACCTGATGAGTGAAATCTAACCTACCCATGTTTGTGATAAAAATTTAAGTTAGGTGAACAATAATATACCTAACTGTAACAGGCTGTAAACGAGGGAAAAGTATGAACCCCTGGGTCCTGAAAGTCATGCAGAAATGAGAACTATGGAAAATAAAACACAAACAAACAAGAGACTACCACCAGGGCAAAGTAAATATATCCTGGCGAATACAAGGACCTGCCACACGGTCACTAAAACCCCCTTTCTGGCTATATATATATATATATATATATATATATATATGTGTAGCAGGGGTCCCAAATTTAGGGATTGCTATACCAAATTTAAGGGTGATTCGAGTGGTAGTTGGCTCGAATCTTTAAATTTGCTGGACTCTGCCTTGCTGCTGTTTTGCCTGGTGTGCAGTTCCCCTTGGAAGTATGGGTGGCGCTGTCACTTGTACTCAGGGTTTAACCACAGGTAAGGGGGCAGTGATTTGGTGTCCTCTGTCGGCGGCCGCGCAGTGGGTGTGGTTTGCCCGCTGTGCAATAGGGAGAGGATACATAAGGGGCAGACGCCGCCCGGGAGGGGGGGTTCTTTTTGGTTCCAGAGTCGGAGTCCTGGTGCCTGGCGCGGGGCCCTCCAGGCCATGGGGCCATGTGCACTTCAGTCCCAGGCACCTTTATTCCTGGGACTACAACTTCAGCCCTGGGCCCAGCACCTTTAGCTGGAGCCCACTTCGGGAGGAGGAATCCCAGGGTGCCGCCTTGCGAGGGGACCTGTTTCTAGATGAGGAGGCTGGGGGAGGACCGTTCCGAAGGACTGGTGAGAGATCACAGTGAAGGAAGGGGCCCAGTAACTCTCTGGAGGGATGTCATCCATCCAAAAACAGAGATCTAAACAACAGGACCATTAGGAGGTTTGGGACACTATAGATTTTGTGGCAGAGGATCTCCCAAACGCATCCATTAGGGAATCTAATAGACTGTTCGAGTTACACGCCGGCTGCTAGTGCCTTCGGGTGACTATCTGGGTGAGCTATACCCACTCAGGATCGAGTGGCGAAGAAACCAGAGTGCCTGAATTGATCTGTCTTCTTCCTAACACCTTTCTCTTCTCCTCATTTTGTGGATGTTCATGCATAAAGAAATAAACTCTATGTTGGAGTTGACGCTGGTGTGGACCTTGGAGTTACTTGGGGTATAGAGACTTTGTCCTTACATTCTAGGGACGGAAGCCAACACTGAGGGGGAGCCCTCCTGCAAAGACCCGTAGGTGAAAACAAGCGTGCTTAACCTCTGCAACCCAGGGGGTACGAGCATGGTGGAAACTGGGTGCCTTCTTCTCCTGTAAACTAGCCAAAGAATGGAGAAGGAGGGCCGGGTGCTACATATATATATATATATATATATATATATATATATATATATATAGTAAGATTGGGGTGATCAGACTCCAGCGGTAGGTGCATTTTTAGTGAGTACGCCAGTCCAGAACTGAATTTTTAAGGGCCTGGTAGCCCACTTTTATTTAAAAGCACAAAAAGTTCACAAATACATCAGTAGCCCTCACAGGGGGGTTCCACCATTACTGTATCTTGCATACTCAATACTTTAGCCTCCTGGCTTTCATTCTTGCCATCCGGCTGTTTCAGGCCTTTATCCTAGGCCTTAGGTCTGCTCCTCAGAACAAACAGAGTTTCCTAGAGTTAAGCTCTCTCCTAGCTTACTCCTGATCAGCGCCTTGCTGCTCTATCACCAATGACATCTGCCTCCTGCAGACATGCATGCTCTGGCTGCACCCATTCAGCATCTGACTCCTCTGCACAGACTTCCTGTCTGTTGGGTGGGGCCCTGAGCCATAGTCAGGTCAGCACTAAATAGCCCAACACACAGCTGTGCAATCAGGGTGTCTTTCTCTACAAAATCTGGCGTAAACCAACAATCTTTAGGGTCGCACAGGGTCCCACCGCCACAATATATATAATATATATATATATATATATATATATATATATATATATAGGAATCATATGATTCATATGACTTGAGACATTTTATCTGTCCTATCATGTACCATAAGTATGAAATGTATATCGCAGTATATCAGAAAAGCATGATAGCTTACTGTATGCTTATTTAGAAAAATGCACGGCTGCCTGCAACACAAGGGAAGTGCACATGCAAACACCGGTCGGAGGCGGCAGCAATGAGCCTCAGGCTATCTGCAACTGACTGGAAAAGACAACCCCCTCCTGTTTAACCTGGCTGAGTCAAATTAGCACCGACATGCCCCCATACCAGACATTGAAAGGAAGAACAGTGTAGTGACAGACAGACCTGGAGAAAATGGTTCTCTGCGAGCCAGCCTATATTGCTAAGTGATGCGGCCAGGGAGGGTGAAAGTGAAATGTAAGTGGCCATTGGCTATCACTCCTGGGCCCCCCACATGACCTCCTTATGCCTTCCTGCAGCGTGAAACCGTCAGGAGGCTGCGTATGGACGGGGTAAGGTGCGGTAGGTGGGCCGGGAGATACAAACATACCTCGGTGCATACTCCACTTTGCAGAAAAGAGGGTGACAGGTCGGTGGGTACCTGTTGTTAGTGTGGTGGTCAGGCGAGGCTGAGAGAAATGTAGCTGCTGTAACATGCCTATGTGGGGAGCCGCCATCCACACATCGAGCATCCCGTCAGGTCCACATGCAGCTGAGAAATACCAGCCACTTCCCCCAGATACTCAGCCATACCACCCTTACCTTCGTCCAAAATGACAACAGGGGTAGCCGTGAGCTATTGTGCTGCAAGGAAAGACCGAGCCGATCGGCGAGTGCTGACATCACGTTAACCGGAACCGGAAATGGAACCTAACACAAAAGGACACACCCCTAGCACAAGAAGAAACGCAGACGGAAGGGAGGATTAGGGGTTGGCCTAATCCCACAGATTCCCACGGATTCAGGCGGGCCTGCGGCCCACCTTCCTATTTGTTGTTGCCATTTAAACAACAAGAAAAGATTCACTCCCCACTGGACGATATTTTTAAAATATTTTTTATTTGCATTGGTACATGTCTCCCATGGCAGTGCCCAGATCCCCATGCCCTTTTTTGAACAATAGATCACCTATTAGTCTGGAAAAAGGACAGAAAAAAAATAGCAAGATCCAGCTCCTATAGATTTCAGTTGGCTTCACCATTAAGTTCGGTGTTCGTGGATTTCCCACTGGGTTCGTAGAAACTCCCATGAACTGAACCTGGCCAGATTCACACACCCCTATTCAGTAGGAGGAGGAGTCAGACACACTTCACATGTGAAAAAAAAGATAGGTGAGGCCTTTAGTTTGTGCATCAGGTGAAGGATGGATGAGGTGAGGATACTAAATACCCTAAGGCAGGAGGAGGACAGATGTGCTCTTGTACAGGTGAAACTCGAAAAATTTGAAGAAGAAGGCGACGGAGAAGATCGGGCCTCCGCTAGCAAAAGAGCTAAAAGAAGTTAGCGGAGGCCCGGCAGAAGAAAGGAAGAACCGGAGAGGAGAAGAGGGGAGAAGACCGGGCCTCCGCTAGCAAAAGAGCTAAAGAAGTTAGCGGTGGCCCGGCAGAAGAAAACCGGAGAGCGCGGCGACGACACCGGAGACCCCCGAAGTCGGAAGAAGACCCCCGAGCTGTGCAATAAAATACTTTAAAAAGCTGTGTGGTTTTTTTATTGCAATTTTTTTCCACCAGGTGAATGGCTAGGGGTACGATGTACCCATACTCATTCACATAGGGTGAGGGGGCCGGGATCCGGGGGCCCCTTTATTAAAGGGGGCTCCCGGATTCCGATAAGCCCCCCGCCCGCAGACCCCGACAACCAATGGCCAGGGTTGTCGGGAAGAGGCCCTTGTCCTCATCAACATGGGGGCAGGGTGCTCTGGGGTGGGGGGGCCGCAGGTCGCCCCCCTGCCCAGAGCACCAAACCCCCCATGTTGAGGGCATGCGGCCTGGTACGGTTCAGGAGGGAGGGGGGGCCGGTCTCTCGTCCCCCCCCTCTTCCCCTGCGGCCTGCCAGGTTGTGTGCTCGGATAAGGGTCTGGTTTGGATTTTGGGGGGACCCCCACGCCGTTTTTTCGGCGTAGGGGCGCCCCTTCAAATCCAGACCAGACCCAAGGGCCTGGTATGCTCTTGGAGGGGGAACCCATGCCAGTTTTTTCTTTAAAATTTGGCCTGGAGTTCCCCCTCAAGATTCATACCAAACACATTGCCTGATATTGGCGGGGATCCAAGTCGGATCCCCGTTCATTGAAAGTCGGACATATGTCGGCTTCATGTCGCAGGGCAAAGTCGGATCCAAAGTAGGACAGATGTCGTGTCGCACTAGCGTGAACCCAGCCTTAGGGCGGCTCCTTATCATATACATGCAAATCTGGTAAAACACGGCATGCAAACGCCACAAAGCGCGCCTTTCTAAACGCCACTTTCAACCTTAGTTCAGAACACTTTGCACCAGCGTCCCGTCTACATGGGGCCTAAAAACCCCTATGCCATTTACAGCTCCAAAACGCCATGGTGGCCATGAGGCCATAGGCTAACATGGAAAGATGTTTTTACGCTGCAAAAAACGCTCAAACAAGCGGTTGGAAAAACGTCCGTGTGCATGTAGCCTTATATTAACCACTTGCGCACTGCCCAGACCAAGTTTCACATTTCAGCGCTGATGCACTTTTAATGACAATTGCGCGCTCACACAACACTGTAACCCAATGAAAATGTTTTATTTGTTGGCACACAAATAGAGCTTGCTTTTGGTGCTATTTGATCACCTTGGTCTTTTGTATTTATAGAAAAAAATTTAAATAAAACACAGAGTTTAAAAAAAAAAAAAATGGATATTTTACCCACGTCAGCACTGGGCCTATTCTGGCACTTCTCTCCTTCATGTAAAAATCATAAATTTATGGCTATAAAATTACTTCAAAACACCAAACATTATATATTTTTTTGGAGCAGACACCCTAGGGAATAAGATGGCAGTCATTGCAAAATTTTATCTCGCTCGGTATTTGCGCAATAAATTTTCAAACGCCTTTTGTTTGCTAAAAATATTACAAAACAGTAAAGTTACGGCCAATTTTTTGGTATAATGTGAAAGATGTTGTTATGCTGAGTAAATAGATACCTAACACGTCACGCTTTAAAATTGTGCACACACATGGCATGACACCAAACTTCAGTAATTAAAAATCTCCCTAGGCGATGCTTACATTTTTTTTACACGTTACCATTTTGGCATTACAGAGGGGGTCTAGTGCTAGAATTGCTGCACTCGTTCTAACGCACGCAGCAATAACTCACATGTGTGGTTTGAACGGCGTTTACATATGTGGGCGGGACTTACGTGTGTGTTCGCTTCTGAGCGCGAGCTACCGGGGAAATGGGCGTTTTTTCTTGTTTTTGTTTTTGTTTTTTGACTTTTTTGTATTTCTTACTCTTTTTTAATTTTTTTAATTTTTTGGATCTCTTTTATTCCTATTACAAGGAATGTAAACATCCCTTGTAATAGGAATCTGTGTGACAGGTCCTCTTTATGGAGAGATACAGGGTCAATAAGACCCTGCATCTCTCCTCCAGGCTGAAAAGCATGATATTGTTCCAAAAAAATCACCAATCTCATGCTGACAGCCAAGATCACGGCTTGGTTAACATACGGGAACACGGCATGATGTCATAACGTCGTGCACGCGTCTCCGACGGTCATAGAGATGACTGATGACCATCTGGTCACCAGTCATCTCCAAATCGTTCTCTGAGCCCCAGATGGCACGGGAGAGCCCGGAGAAGCACCGGATGGCGGCAAGAGAGGGGGGGACGTCCCCTCCCACTGCCTATAAGAACGATCAAGCGGCGGAACTGCCACTATGATCGTTTTTATTGTGCACAGAATCGCCGGCTGAAAAGAATGATATCTGAATGATGCCTGCAACTGCAGGCATCATTCAGATGTCACCGCCCAAAGCCAAGGATGTCATTTGACGGTGGGCGGTAGGAAACTGGTTAATATTTTAAAAAAAGGTAATTTTTCTTCTTCATTGATGTACACTGATGAGACTGCACTGATGGGCACCGATAAGGTGGCAAGGGTGGGCACTGAGAGGTGGCATTGCTATTTAGCACTGGTGGGCAGTGAGAAGTGGCACTGCTAGGTGGCAATGATAGTTGGCAGTGATGGGCACTGATAGGCACTGGCAGCACTGCTAGGTGCCACTGATTGGCACCAGTGGTGGGCATTGATAGGTGGCACTGGCAGGGGCTACTAATTGTCACAGATGATGCAGAATTGCCTCTTCCTCTTCGGGCCCCATGTCCCTTGCACATAAGCCGGTGATTGCCTTTTTTTATGCTCACGCTGTCGGCACAAGGAGAAAACAAAAACCATTACCCAGCTTTTGTTTACATCACGTGATCAGCTGTCATTTGCTGACAGCTGATCACATGGTAAAGGGCAGGGATCGGCCCCTTACTCGGATCTGTCATCACCCGAGTCACAGTGACTCTGTGACCACAGCGCGCGCAAAGGGGAGGACGTTTATTGACGGACTCCCGGCAATTGAGGACCATGCTGTGGCCGTCTATCAGTTATAGCGCTGATCTCAAGTGATTAAAGAGGGTCAAAATGGGCCATTGACATGCATCACAATTCAACTTAGGAATGAGTCTTTGAAAAGTTAAACTAAATAATTTGGCCACTTTATCCTTCCAAATAATTCACTTCCTGTCACATAGCCACACAGGAAGTGAGGGAAAATCCCTAACAAAGTCTTTCCTTGGGGACACATAGGTCAGTCTAAATACTTTCCCCATTATGCACATTGCACTCAAGCATATTGCAGGGTACACCACAAATTATTATTAGGTAGTTTGGACTGTGGGGTTTATTTACTAAAGGCAAATCTACTTTGCACTACAAGTGCACTTGCTGTATATCTGAGGGGGACATGCAAGGGAAAAAAAAAAACATCTTTGCTTTTACATGATTGTAACATCCAATCACCAGTACTTTCCCTCAGATTTTCAGCAGCTACACTTTTACTGCAGAGTGGATTTGTCTTTACTAAACCCCAAACTACCCAATGATTTGGGGTGTACACAACAAAGTGCTAGAGTGCAATTTGCTTAATGGGGACACTAGTTAGATTGATCTGTGTGTCCCCAAGAAAAGCCATTGGTAGGGTTTTACCTTCACTTCCTGTTTAGCTGTGTGACAGGAAGTGAAGCCAATGTTAAGAAAAGGAGACAAAGGCCAAACTACAAAAAAATATATATAAAAAAAAAAAAAAAACACACACGCAGGGGTTCTAACACTTCGTTTCCCTCAAAATGCCCACAATTAGAATTGTATTGCCTTGAGCTATTTTTAAGTGCAGTGCTCTAAATCAGTGCTTCTCAAGTACCCCCAACAGGCCATGTTTGCAGGTTTTCCTTCATCTTGCACATGTGCTTTAAATCACAGTCAATGGTTTTGATTTTTGGACAGCAATTCTCGATAAGATAAATTCACAAAACATGTCCTGTTGGGGGTACTTGAGGACCGAGGCTGAGAACCACTGCAGTAAAAAAGGAAAATTGAATACTTACCACTCTGTATTTTTAATTTCCTGGTGACGCTCCATGGCAACACACAATACAATCCATGCATATGCTACCATGAAGGCACCAGATTAGACAAATCACACCTGTTTTGTTTTGACATGCCAATCAGCTGTCACATTTGTTGCAAAGAAAACACAAAACAAACATCAAAACTTTCCATCTAATTTTATTGTTCAACAAAACAAAAGGGAAGGCAAAATAAAAAACATGGTCAATTTGAAACAGTTACAGGAAACAGTTACAGACTCAACATCTTGAGCAATTTTTGGCCAAAAAAATGCAGCAGACAATTAAATCAAAGTGAACAAACAACACACATTAACAACATCAGAATTATTTCAGGGGAAAATATCTCCCCCACACCAAAAATATACAATCAACAAAAGTTAACCAATCACTTGTTTTGCAAAGACATAACAAATAAAATACATGTGTTACAAACGCGAAAAGGACATCAACATGTACATTTTGCCCCCCCACACACACTTGCCTCTTCTTAAGGCAATCGACCGAATGCTCTGTGAGCTTTATATAACATATGTTTGTGTGCTAATGAGGCAATTGAAAACACATGCACAGTCCATGAAACACCCAAAATGTAAGTTCACCCAATGTAGAGATTGAAATTCAAAGTGGGTACACCTGTTAAGATGTCCTTCAATTTCTAACCCATAAAAACACTCTCTGAGTGAGCATGCCCAGAAATATCCAGGCGCTGTTCACACACAAAAAGCACGCCAAAAAAAAATAACTGGCTGGGCATGTGCAGAACAACACCAATGCAGCTAGCAAAAAATAACCCCTCCCCCCATCCAAAATTAAGCACATCATCCAGCATGCTACAAAATTAGAGATGGGACAATCACCCCTCCCCCCCACCAACAAATACCATTGCAGTCTATGGGAACTGACTTGTTAATTTTGCTAGTCCCCACTTGGCTGGCTTATCTTCTAGTAGTTATTGGCCTTAAAATGGGGGCCCAGGTCCCACCCTAAGGGACATATATCAATGTCACCAATTTGGAAAACACCAAAAACAAAACAAGGAGAAGTGCCTTCAAATATGCCAAATTGCTTAAGGGCCATTTCACACCACATACAGTCCATTGCGTTTTTTATGCATCCAAAATGCATGGAAAGTTGGTTATATGGTTCTAAATGGCAGTGTTTGTTCCAGTGCGTTCCAGTTCCACCAAAAAAGTAGAACATGCTGCATTTTACCTGCACTAGACTGTACTGGAACGCATCATAAACGCACTGGAACGCACAGGAACACACCTAAATGCAACAAAAACACACTGGAACACACTTGTCCTTATCTATGGCTAATAAAAAAGAGGGGTGAAAACAAAGCACTGGACTGCATCAAAAACTTACCAAAAATGCACCGGAACGCATGAAAAAAGTGCATGCAGAAAAGCACCTGGAACGCATCCGGATTGCGTTTCTATGGTGTGAACTGGCCCTAGTTCACACTATAGAAACGCAGTCTGGGTGTGTTCCAGGTGCTTTTCTGCATGCGCGTTTTTGACACATTCCAGTGCATTTTTGAGGCGTTTTTGATGCAGTCCAGTGTTTTTTTCTGCCTCTTTTCACTTAGGACAAGTGTGTTGCAGTGCGTCTTTGGTGCATTTTAGTGCGTTGCGGTGCATTCCAGTGCATTTTTGGTACGTTCCGTTGCGTTTTTGATGTGTTTTACTGGGGTCCAGTACAGTTTTGTACCTAAAAAATGCAGCATGACCAATTATTTTTTGGCTTTCTGAAATGCACTGGAACGGACTGCAGTGGTGTGAACTATGCCATTGGCATTAATGTGATCAACTTTCTTTGCGTTTTTCAGGCATCAAAAAAACGCACTGCACTGCATCCGGTGTAAACTGGCCCTAAATATCATCCCCGGGGGGTGTCTATAGTATGCCTGTAAAGTAGCACATGTTTTCCATGTTTATAACAGTTGGAGAGCAAAATGACATTTCTAAAGTAAAATAATAGTCATTTAAAAGTCCTTGCGGCTATAATGAATTGCTGGTTCCTGTCAATACAGATAAAAGTCATTGAAAGTCTTTGCTAACCAAAAAAAAAATGCGTGGGGGTTCCCCCAAATTCCATAACCAGGCCCTTCAGGTCTGGAATGGATATTAAGGGGAACCCCGCTGCAAATTAAAAAAAAAATGACGTGGGGTTCCCCCCAAATATCCAAACCAGGCCCTTCAGATCTGGCATGGATTTTAAGGGGAACTCCACCCCAAATTTTTTAAAAAAATGGCGTGGAGTCCCCCTAAAAATCCACACCAGACCCTTTATCCGAGCACATAACCTGGCCGGCTGCAGGGGAATAGGGGGGGACGAGAGAACGGCCCCCCCTCCCTCCTGAACCGTACCAGGCCACATGCCCTCAACATGGGGAGGATGTCCCCATGTTGATGGGGACAAGGGCCTCATCCCCACAACCCATGCCCGGTGGTTGTGGGGGTCTGCGGGCGGGGGGCTTATCGGAATCTGGAAGACCCCTTTAACAAAGGGGACCCCCAGATCCCGGCCCCCCCATGTGAAATGGTAATGGGGTACAAATGTACCCCTACCATTTCACAAGGAAAGTGTCAAAAATGTAAAAAATGACAAGAGCCGGTTTTTGACAATTCCTTTATTAATGTCTTTTCTTTTCTTCCATCTTCTTCCTTCTTCTTCTTCCATCTTCTTCTTTTCTCCATTCGGGTTTCTTCCTCTTCCTCTTCCTCTTCCTCTTCCTCTTCCTCTTCCTCTTCCTCTTCCTCTTCCTCTTCCTCTTCCTCTTCCTCTTCCTCTTCCTCTTCCTCTTCCTCTTCCTCTTCCTCTTCCTCTTCCTTCTTCCTTCGGTCTTCTCGTCCGCATCTTGCTCCGGCGTCTTCCCTTCTTTCTTCTCCGGCCGCTCCGTTTGAATTGGAGGTTCCCGCTGTGGGACGCTTCAGTTCGCCTCTGGGTCCGCTTACACCCGGTGACCCCGCCCCCCTCTGACGCACATGGATTTCACGGGGACTTTCCCCGTGGTGACAGAGGGGGCGGAGCCACCGGGTGTAAGCGGACCAAGTGGAGAACTGAAGCGTCGCACAGCGGGAACCTCCAATTCAAACGGAGCGGCCGGAGAAGAAAGAAGAAGGGAAGACGCCGGAGCAAGATGCGGACGAGAAGACCGAAGGAAGAAGGAAGATGAAGAGGAAGATGAAGATGGAGGAAGAAACCTGAATGGAGAAAAGAAGAAGATGGAAGAAGAAGATGGAAGAAGAAGATGGAAGAAGAAGGAAGAAAAGAAAAGACATTAATAAAGGAATTGTCAAAAACCGGCTCTTGTAATTTTTTACATTTTTGACACTTTCCTTGTGAAATGGTAGGGGTACATTTGTACCCCATTACCATTTCACACAGGGGGGGTGGGATCTGGGGGTCCCCTTTGTTAAAGGGGTCTTCCAGATTCCGATAAGCCCCCCGCCCGCAGACCCCCACAACCACCGGGCAAGGGTTGTGGGGATGAGGCCCTTGTCCCCATCAACATGGGGACATCCTCCCCATGTTGAGGGCATGTGGCCTGGTACGGTTCAGGAGGGAGGGGGGGCCGCTCTCGTCCCCCCCTCTTCCCCTGCGGCCGGCCAGGTTATGTGCTCGGATAAGGGTCTGGTGTGGATTTTTGGGGGGACTCAAGGCAATTTTTTTATAAAATTTGGGGTGGAGTTCCCCTTAAAATCCATGCCAGATCTGAAGGGCCTGGTTTTGATATTTGGGGGGAACCCGCACGTCATTTTTTTTTTAAATTTGCAGCGGGGTTCCCCTTAATATCCATTCCAGACCTGAAGGGCCTGGTTATGGAATTTGGGGGAACCCCCACGCTTTTTTTTTTGGTTAGCAAAGACTTTCAATGACTTTTCTCTATATTGCCGGGAGCCGACAATTCATTATAGCCGCGGCTGCTTTTAAATGTTTTTTTTTCCTTTAGAAATTTCATTTTGCAGGCGCACTGGCAAGTTCAGAGCTGCGCCTGTTCAACTTATGCAAATTAGTTTACGTGACTTGACATTTACTAAGATTTTGCCGGCGCAGTGAACCGGCGCATTTAAACCATTGAAATTCCCGCACTGAGCTAAAAAAAAACTCCCACAGCTCGAATCGGAATTTCCGGCGCAGCGGGCTGGTTCTGAAAAAGTTACTTTCCCACACTATTTTGGGCATATTAGTTATTTGGGCAGGTGTCACTACACTTCCTCACATCACCCCACATCACCCCCATTATATTCTCACTTCCAACTTCTTTATATTTAGATTTTAACATGCTGTGCGCCAGGTCCATAGTAGCGCACTGAGCGCCTCCTCCCGGGCGCAGAGAACACTATATTAAATGGGAAAGAGGGCTGCGCTACGGGCGCTAATGTTTTGTAAATACCAAAACA
This sequence comes from Rana muscosa, assembly GCA_029206835.1. Classification (NCBI taxonomy): domain Eukaryota; kingdom Metazoa; phylum Chordata; class Amphibia; order Anura; family Ranidae; genus Rana; species Rana muscosa. The sequence continues at coordinate 180,399,780 of CM055124.1, forward strand.
GCCATTGCGCACGCAGATGCGCCAATACTCATGGCGCAAACGTTTGGTAAATCAGCCCCATAGTCTCCAGCCCTTCATTATATGAACTGTTTAGAGTGGTTTACAGGATTTGGATGAACATTTGTTTTTGTACTCAGCTTGAGACCAGAGAAGGATCATTCCTACTATTGTTCCTTTTCTCTGGCTCCATACGGTTGATTATGTTATCCTTTTTCCCCAGATTAAAGGAGCATATAAGACTGTTTTCTATACTGCAACATATGGAAACATACTATCTGTGGAAGTTTATATTTTACTTGTAGCGCTGTTAATGTTTTTTATACTTTTAAGAAGCATACTTTTTCACATAGGAATAAGTTGATACTTGGGAATGCCTTACACTAGTAATCATGATGTTTCAAAGACATTTTGTGCATGGAATGCATAATGTGTTTGAAAATCAATAGGCATTCATTGTTGTTTCAAAGGTAGACTCTAGTCGAGCAAAAAATTCTTGCATTTGTGGCAATGGCCAAGGGTACCTCATAGAGTTGTCATCCCCCCTCCCCCTTAATTATCTTATTGCTTTTCCCAAAAGTCTGAAACAAGGTGGGTTGAATGCTTCTTCTTACAACACAGAGACTGACTATTAGACTAATCACTTTTATGAAGTCTCCTGGCATGATGTCAACAGCATAGGAAAAAAGTATACATTCAACTTGCCCTGTAGAGTATGTATATGACCTGGATTGCTTTTCTACATGTACCTTGTGTTTCACTTGAAAGGGCAATTATGTTAAAACAATTTTTTCTACCAATTGCTCTGTAAAGTAATGTGAAGAATACAATTATCCACCTTCTCCTAAAGACTATCATAAGGAGGGCGTTCACACTTTGCTGGATCTGCAGTTCTATGGACTTTGTGACATGGACTTTTCTCCTTCTTGCTCTAACAACTTCAATTAACTGGAAAGCCTGGTATGAGATCTGTCCTTGTACATAGTATGTACCTAAGTACCTGACACTCTTATCATCCTAAACAGTGAACTCTTCCACTGATTTCAATATTTAGGCCTCATGCCCACGGACGTTTTTACAGCCGCGTTTTGAGCGTTTTTTACAGCTTAAAAACGCCTGTCCATGTTAGTCTATAGCTTCATGTCCACCTAGGCGTTTTTGAGCTGAAAATAGCATAGGCATTTTTAAGCTGTAAAAAAAAAACAGGACCAGTGCGTTCCACGGCGTCGGCGTTAGGTATAAAAAAAGCGAAGCGTTAAACGCGCAAAAACTCGCAAAAACGCTGCAATTGCGTTTTTGAGCTCCAGCGTTTTTTTTTATTTTTATTTTTTTTTCAAAAAAAATTAGGTCGAAAAATGTATACAATAACATGGACAGGCGTTTTTAAGCTGTAAAAAACGCGGCTGTAAAAACGTCCGTGGGCATGAGGCCTTAACAGGAAACATTGATTCATTTCACAAATTGCTGAATTTGCAAATTATTTAATGGTTTACGAATAAATAAATAAGTAAAACAAAGGATGTTTTTTCACAAATTTGTTCTTAAATACAATTTTTAATGTGTATAAAATATTAAGGAATCTCAACAAATACTTATAGTCACAGTAGAATACCCATCACAATTCAGCTTAAATAATTTCTTCATGTCCTTCTATGCTGCTGTAACCAGAATTTATTGAAATAACTGGTGCCGGGGCTGTCTGTGACGTGAATTAACGTGATTCTTTCTTTCTGTACCTGGCAGCATGCAATCAGCACACAGTGAAATAAAAGTAAACTTGTTTGTTTGATTTCTAGATACAAAGCCTAACCCTGAATTGTAGTGATCAGTCATTTCAGTCTGTGTAGAGCTGGCTTGGTGAGCAGCCTGTGATACATTGATTCATCACTCAGAGAGATTGACGTGCAATGCACAGAGGCAACGTAGTGCATTCGAGAGCACAATGTTTTTTTTCAACATTCCCAAACAGCCTTATGGCACGACTTAACAATAGACAGCCATTTTCTCTGTTACCAGCCAGTATTTCATATCTGTTCACCTTTCTCTCTAGATTAAGCTGGCTGTATGGCTCTCTGAAATCCTTTAGGAAAATTTCCTCCATTTTATATCCCAATGCACTTATGGCGTAATCACATTGTATGAACTCTATGTGAAAAGCATTAATCAAACAGTCTCATGGGTCTAAGGGGTAAACTGGGAGAAAAAGGTCTGAAGACTTGGGGCCATTGGGTTGAAGGCAGTTTCTGTCATTCTTGTTAAGGATTTTAAAGGATTTGTGTCAATTAAATGCTATGGTTGCTCCAATAAATAACTTAAATGTGTCTAAATGTAATAAATACAGTGTACACTGCCAAGGCCATGATTAATCATGGCATACCTGGTAGCAATTTTTAGAGAATTCTAGGTACTGCTCCTTGTTCATAAAATAAATGCTTAGCTGGAGGCTTTGACATTCATATGGAAGTGTAAAATGTATCTTGGGAGCCACAAACGCTATGTTCTACAGTCAAATTCAGAATTATAATTTTAGAAAAAAAATTATGGTTTCAAATATCAAGTGCCAGACACCTAAGCAGACATTTGAATTTTTCTTCCTGTGCTTCACCACAATAGTAAACCTCATCCAGACCTAGGAAGCAGATTTAAAAACTTATCAGACAGCATACAACCTGCATATGACTATATAGGTAGCTGAAGGATACATGTGTAGCAATACCCCCAGTTAAGAGGACTGCAGGTATAGTTTTGGGCCTGTAACACACTGCTGTCAACCCCCAGGAACTGGCTCTAACCTCCCTTGGCACAGCTAGCACAAATGAAAGTGTGAAACCCACTAGGCTATAGGAATCACCACTCCGCAATAAAGCATACACAATGGTTAATATCTAGTTACCTGAGCCGACTGCTTCAGCTGGAATAAATAGTACGCCACACACTTGCTTGCTTAACCACTTAAGCCCCGGACCATTTCGGGCCATTAGGACCAAGCCTGTTTTTGGGATTCGGCACTGCGCTGCTTTAACTGTAAATTGTGCGGACATGCAATGTTGTACCCAAATGAAATTTGCGTCCTTTTCTTCCCACAAATAGAGCTTTCTTTTAATGGTATTTGATTGCCTCTGCGATTTTTATTTTTTGCGATATAAATGGAAAAAGAACGAAATTTTTTTAAAAAAAAGATATTTTCTACTTTTTGTTATAAGAAAAATCGAATAAACTCAATTTTAGTCATACATTTAGGCCAAAATGTATTCAGCCACATGTCTTTAGTAAAAAAAATGTCAATAAGCGTATATTTATTGGTTTGCGCAAAAGTTATAGCGTTTACAAACTAGGGTACATTTTCTGAAATTTACACAGCTTTAAATTTATGACTGCCTATCTCATTTCTTGAGGTGCTAAAATGGCAGGGCAGTACAAAACCCCCCCAAATGACCCCATTTTGGAAAGTAGACACCCCAAGGAAATTGCTGAGAGGCATGTTGAGCCCATTGAATATTTTTTTTTTTTTGTCCCAAGTGATTGAATAATGACAAAAAAAAAAAAAAAAAAATTACAAAAAGTTGTCACTAAATGATATATTGCTCACACATGCCATGGTTATATGTGGAATTGCACCCCAAAATACATTCTGCTGCTTCTCCTGAGTACGGGGATACCACATGTGTGGGACTTTTTAGGAGCCTAGCCACGTACGGGACCCCGGAAACCAAGCACCGCCTTCAGGATTTCTAAGGGCGCAAATTTTTGATTTCACTCCTCACTACCTATCACAGTTTCGAAGGCCATAAAATGCCAAAATAGCACAAAACCCCCCCAAATGACCCCATTTTGGAAAGTAGACACCCCAAGCTATTTACTGAGAGGCATGTTCAGTCCATGGAATATTTTATATTTTGCCACAAGTTGCGGGAATATGACAAACTTTTTTTTTTTTGCACAAAGTTGTCACTAAATGATATATTGCTCACACATGCCATGGGCATATGTGAATTTACACCCCAAAATACATTCTGCTGCTTCTCCTGAGTACGGGGATACCACATGTGTGGGACTTTTTGGGAGCCTAGCCGCGTACGGGACCCCAAAAACCAAGCACCGCCTTCAAGGTTTCTAAGGGCATACATTTTTGATTTCACTCCTCACTACCTATCACAGTTTTGAAGGCCATAAAATGCCAAGATGGCACAAAACCCCCCCAAATGACCCCATTTTGGAAAGTAGACACCCCAAGCTATTTGCTGAGAGGCATGTTGACCCCATTGAATATTTTTTTTTTTTGTCCCAAATGATTGAATAATGACAAAAAGAAAAAAAAAATGTACAAAAAGTTGTCACTAAATGATATATTGCTCACACATGCCATGGTTATATGTGGAATTGCACCCCAAAATACATTCTGCTGCTTTTCCTGAGTACGGGGATACCACATGTGTGGGACTTTTTGGGAGCCTAGCCGCGTACAGGGCCCCAAAAACCAAGCACTGCGAACGCTGCAGTTATGTGTGTTGTGTTTGGTAAGTGACAGTGATCGATCGATACTGCACTTGGGTGGGCTGGGCTGGGCTGGGCTGGGCGGAGGGGCTAAACGCAGGCGCTAGCAGGTATCTGGGCTGATCCCGCTAACACTGCGTTTTTGGGAACCCTAAACCGCTGGGGATGCTAGTATAGATCTGATCAGATCTGATCAGATACTATACCACTAAGGGGGGTGTATGCTTTACGCGTGGGTGTTAGCGTTACTGTCACTAACCTAACACTGCCTGGGGCGACGCAGACCCTCTCTGGCGCTAAAACCTAATTGATCTCACCCGCCGGGCGATCAGGGGGGTTAAACCTTTATTGGGTTATATACGGCGGGTGCCCTGATGCTATAAAAAGCAAACTAATCAACCAGCGTCACCCGTAACCTTTATATGGTGATCACTGGTGAAAGGGTTAACTAGGGGCAATCAGGGGGTTAAAACCTTTATTAGGTTAAATATGGGGGTACCTGACACTATATAAAAACCTGACGGGTAACCTAAATAACTAAATAACTTACTGGCTAACCAGTGACACCAGTGACGCTTATACGGCGATCACTGGTGAAAGGGTTAACTCTAGGGGCAATCAGGGGGTTAAAATAATATATGGGGGTACCTGACACTAATAAAAACCTGCGGCGAACCTAAAAAAAAATAACTGCCTATCTAAAACACCAGCGACACGAATACAGCGATCGGAAAAACAATCGCTTAGTGACGCTGAAGTTAGGGGGTGAAAGGGTTACCTGGGGGGTGATCAAGGGGTTAAACCTTTATTAGGGGGGGTTAGGGGGCTACCCTGGACCTAAAGGGGCCTAATCCTAACTGCCCTGCAACTTTTTACAATCACAGATGACACTAAATGCAGTGATCAGTAAAATAAATGATCACTGCAATCAGTGACACTGTGATTGGGGGCTTTGGGGTGACCTGGGGGGTGATCTGGGGGTGACTGGGGGGTGATTTGTGTGCCTATGTGTACCTACGTGTCAGTGGACTGTTGGTGCACTAACCTGCTTCTTCTCTGCTCGGCGCCGGGAACGGAAAGACCGCGGCGAGGGAGATGACATCACTTCCTCCAGCCTTGTTTACATCACATGGCGGAGGAAGCATTTTCATTGGCCGGGAGCGATCGCGAGGGGGGGGGCGGAATCGAGCGCCCCCCCCTCATGCCTGATCGCTCCCGAACACTTAACGGCCGCTCACTGCAGTGAAGGGGGGTCCGGATGGACCCCCCAACTGCACAAAGGCGATCACGTAGATCTACGTGATTCTGCCTGTCCGTGCCATTCTGCCGACGTAAATCGGCGGTGGGCGGTCGTTAAGTGGTTAACCACTTAACGACCGCCCACTGTAAATATACGTCGGCAGAATGGCACCGACAGGCAGAATCACGTATATGTACGTGATTGCCTTTGTATAGTTGGGGGGTCCGATCGGACCCCCCTTCTTTACAGTGAGCGGTCGTTTTACCTTCGGGAGCGATCCGGCATGAGGGGACGGCCGTTCGATTCCGGCCACCCCCTCTCGATCGCTCCCGGCGAATGAGAGCTTCCCCTGCCTGTGTGCTTGTTTACACAGGCTGGAGGAAGTGATGTCATCTCTCCTGCGGCGCTCACATATACCGAGCGCCGTACAGGAGAAGATGCAGGTTAGTGCACACAACACTACACTGACACCAGGACACATAGGTACATAAATCGCCCCCCCAGATCACCCCCCAGATCACCCCCCAGTCACAGTGTCACTGATTGCAGTGACCATTTATTTAGTGATCACTGCAATCAGTGACATTTGTGACTGTAAAAGTGTCAGTACATTTAGTTTTAGGTCCAGTGTAGCCCCCTAACCCCCCCTAATAAAGGTTTAACCCCCTGATCACCCCCCAGATAACCCTTTCACCCCCTAGTACCCGCCATCGCTAAGCGATCATTTTTCTGATCGATGTCTTAGCGTCGGTGATGCTGATCGGTAGCCAGTAATTTTTTTTAGGTTCGCCGCAGGTTTTTATAGCGTCGGGTACCCCCATATATTACCTAATAAAGGTTTAACCCCCTTGATCACCCCCCAGGTAACCCTTTCACCCCCTAGCACCGCCGTCACTAAGCGATCATTTTTCTGATCGATGTCTTAGCGTCGGTGATGCTGATCGGTAGCCAGTAATTTTTTTTAGGTTCGCCGCAGGTTTTTATAGCGTCGGGTACCCCCATATATTACCTAATAAAGGTTTAACCCCCTTGATCGCCCCCCAGGTAACCCTTTCACCCCCTATCACCACTGTCACTAAGCGATAATTTTTCTGATCGCTGTCTTAGCGTCGGTGATGCAGATCGGTAGCCAGTAATTTTTTTTAGGTTCGCCGCAGGTTTTTATAGCGTCGGGTACCCCCATATATTACCTAATAAAGGTTTAACCCCCTTGATCGCCCCCCAGGTAACCCTTTCACCCCCTATCACCACTGTCACTAAGCGATAATTTTTCTGATCGCTGTCTTAGCGTCGGTGATGAAGATCGGTAGCCAGTAATTTTTTTTAGGTTTGACGCAGGTTTTTATAGCGTCAGGTACCCCCATATATTATCTAATAAAGGTTTAACCCCCTGATCGCTCCCCAGGTAACCCTTTCACCCCCTATCACCACTGTCGCTAAGCGATCGTTTTTATGATCGTTGTCTTAGTGTCGGTGATGCAGATCGGTAGCCAGTAATTTTTTTTTAGGTTCGCCGTCAGGTTTTTATATAGCGTCAGGTACCCCCATATATTACCTAATAAAGGTTTTAACCCCCTAATTGCCCCTAGTTAACCCTTTCACCAGTAATCACCATATAAGTGTTACGGGTGACGCTGGTTAGTTAGTTTGCTTTTTATAGTGTCAGGGCACCCGCCGTATATAACCCAATAAAGGTTTAACCCCCTGATCGCCCGGCGGGTGATATCAATTAGGTTTTAGCATCAGAGAGGGTCTGCGTCACACCCCAGGCAGCGTCAGGTTAGTGCCAGTAACGCTAACACCCACGTGTGAAGCATACACCCCCCTTAGTGGTATAGTATCTGAACAGATCAATATCTGATCTGATCAGATCTATACTAGCGTCCCCAGCAGTTTAGGGTTCCCAAAAACGCAGTGTTAGCGGAATCAGCCCAGATACCTGCTAGCACCTGCGTTTTGCCCCTCTGTCCAGCCCAGGCCACCCAAGTGCAGTATCGATCGATCACTGTCACTTGCAAAACACAACACACATAACTGCAGCGTTCGCAGAGACAGGCCTGATCCCTGCGACTCCAGTGCTGTAGGAGGTGATTTCACCACCACAGTTAAAAAAAAAAGAAGCATATATGCCGAAGCATTGGGGCAGCAGGGGCGGAGGAGCGATTTTGCTCCTAATGCCGCGTACATACAGTTGAAATTCCGACGGAGGCTTGCCCGTGGAAAAGTCTGACCATGTGTGTACGCGGCATAACTTTTGCGGGAAGATGCCCCCATGCTTCGGCATATATAAATGGTGCATGTATGCCCATCATTAGAAGTGGGTGGATGAAGGGCGGTATTCTAATGGTGGGCATACCCACCGATCAATCTTTTTTTTTCGTTCAGCCAACAGGCTGCATGAAAAAAAAGATTACAATACATGTCCAACAAGGACCAGCAACGTACTGGTATGTTGCTGGACTTTGAATGTTTATACCAGAATGATGCCTGCGGGTTTAGGTATCATCTTGGTATCATTCTTTTCAGCCAGCGGCCGGCTTTCATGTAAAAGCAATCCTAGTGGCTAATTAGCCTCTGGACTGCTTTTACAAGCAGTGGGAGGGAATGACCCCCCCGGATATAAAAAGCGCCATTGGGAAATTGGGAAAGCATTTTATCACACCGATCTTGGTGTGGTCAGATGCTTTGAGGGCAGAGGAAAGATCTAGGGTCCAATAGACCCCAGTTTTTTCAAAAAAGAGTACCTGTCATTACCTATAGCTATCATAGGGGATATTTACATTCCCTGAGATAACAATAAAAATGATAAAAAAAAAAAAATGGAAGCAACAGTTTAAAAATAAAATAAAAAAGCAAAATTAATAATAAAAAAAAAAAAAAAAGCACCCCTGTCCTGCCCTGCTCTTGCCCAATGGCGAACGCAAGCGTCGGTCTGGCGAAGGTCAGATCGAGGGCAGTAATTTTAGCAGTAGACCTCCTCTGTAAATCTAACGGGGTAACCTGTAAAGGCTTTTAAAGGCTTTTAAAAATGTATGTAGTTTGTCACCAATGCGCGTTTGTGCGAAATTTTAAAGCATGTCGTGTTTGGTATCTATGTACTCGGCCTAAGATCATCTTTTTTATTTCATCAAACATTTGAGCAATATAGTGTGTTTTAGTGCATTAAAATTAAAAAAAGTGTATTTTTCCCCAAAAAATGCGTTTGAAAAATCGCTGCGCAAATACTGTGTAGAAAAAAAAATGCAACACCCACCATTTTATTCTGTAGGGCCTTTGCTTTAAAAATATATATAATGTTTGGGGGTTCAACATAATTTTCTTGCAAAAAAAAATATGTTTTCATGTAAACAAAAAGTGTCAAAAAGGGCTTTGTCTTCAAGTGGTTAGAAGAGTGGATGTAAGCTTCCTAATGTTGTGTATAAAATGCAAGAACAGTTCAAACCCCCCCCAAATGACCCCATTTTGGAAAGTAGACACCCCAAGCTATATACTGAGAGGCATGTCTAGTCCATGGAATATTTTATATGTTGACACAAGTTGCGGAAAAAAGACAATTATTTTTTTTTTTTGCACAAAGTTGGCACTAAATGATATATTGCTCAAACATGCCATGGGCATATGTGGAATTACACCCCAAAATACATTCTGTTGCTTCTCCTGAGTACGGGGATACCACATGTGTGAGACTTTTTGGGAGCCTAGCCGCGTACGGGACCCCAAAAACCAATCACCGCCTTCAGGCTTTCTAAAGGGTGTAAATTTTTGATTTCACTTCTCACTGCCTATCACAGTTTCGGAGGCCATGGAATGCCCAGATGGCACAAAACCCCCCCAAATGACCCCATTTTGGAAAGTAGACACCCCAAGCTATTTGCTGATAGGTATTGTGAGTATTTTGCAGATCTCGCTTTTTGTCACAAAGTTTTGAAAATTGAAAAAAAAAAAAAAGATCTTTCTTCATTTTCAAAAACAAATGAGAGCTGTAAAATACTCACCATGCCTCTCAGCAAACAGCTTGGGGTGTCTACTTTCCAAAATGGGGTAATTTGGGGGGGTTTTGTGCTATTTTGGCATTTTATGGCCTTCGAAACTGTGATAGGTAGTGAGGAGTCAAATCAAAAATTTGTGCCTAGAAATCCTGAAGGCGGTGATTGGTTTTCGGGGTCCCGTACGCGGCTAGGCTCCTAAAAAGTCCCACACATGTGGTATCCCCGTACTCAGGAGAAGCAGCAAAATTTATTTTGGGGTGGAATTCCACATATAACCATGGCATGTGTGAGCAATATATCATTTAGTGACAACTTTTTGTAATTTTTTTTTTTTTGTCATTATTCAATCACAAAAACGCTATAACTTTTGCGCAAACCGATAAATATACGCTTATTGACATTTTTTTTTACTAAAGACATGTGGCTGAATACATTTTGGCCTAAATGTATGACTAAAATTGAGTTTATTCGATTTTTCCTATAACAAAAAGTAGAAAATATCTTTTTTTTTCAAAATTTTCGGTCTTTTTCCGCTTATATCGCAAAAAATAAAAATCGCAGAGGCAATCAAATACCATTAAAAGAAAGCTCTATTTGTGGGAAGAAAAGGACGCAAATTTCGTTTGGGTACAACATTGCATGTCCGCACAATTTACAGTTAAAGCAGCGCAGTGCAAAATTCTGATTTCACCTCTGGTCCTTTAGCTACCAAATGGTCCGGGGCTTAAGTGGTTAACCACAAATACTTTTACTGAATAGAAATATAAAGTTAGACAATGGTACATTTATCTATGCAGGGCCCTGCAATATCAATAATCAAGCAAATAACAAGTATTATGTTCTAACAGTCTTATGCGCACTCAATGTCTCTTAATAAACTACACTCGCGAGCCTTCGCCTCGTGGCCAATATGGCTGCCAAACAATGTCTCCCTGCTGGACAGTCAGGCCTGACTAATTCACAGACAGTTAGTTCGTTGAGAAGGTTCTTTGCTAGCAATGGTGGTGCACTTTTGTAGATTATATGTAATCCAATGGTATTAAACTGTTGGTTACTCAGCAAGCAATAAGACAACTTAACTCCGGCTGCACAACACACTGTTTCTCTGGGGTGCAATATAACACTCCGGTAACGGCGGGCCCTGGCCAAAGGATACTGGGCCAAAAAGATAGTCAAAGTATACTGAGCAAGTGCTCTCTCACCCGACCGGACCAGTCCGTACAACCGACTTCAGTAACTGATGTTCCGGAATACAGTCTCCTTGATACCCGTAGTCTCCGATCCTCTCGACCATCCGCGGGAGATAGATAGATGAGAAGACTCTGGGTTCTCCAGTGATGATTGGCAAGCTCTCTAGGCCCCGGTTTTTCGGCCTAGTCCAAACAACAGGCCCCAACGCAGGCTCCACTTGCTAGGAGGGCGGTGTCCGAAGAGACGCGCGTGTTGCTCCTTCCTCCTTAAATAGTCCTTCCCCAGCAGACCTTGCGCCGGGCAATGCACTGTGGGTGCCCCGCTGCACACTGGGTATGGTAGTCTTTGTGCTCATTTAAAGCGATACCCCGCTACACATGTAGTTATGCAACAGGTAAAGTAAAAACAGGACCATAATATGTCACATACAGTATATACATACAGCGGCACAGGGGGTTTGATAATGAGATGGAGCACAAGGAGGGGGTTTGCGATGATGGAGAATGTGATGATAAAGAGGGCATTGGGGGGTTTATGATAATAATGGGACATGGGGGGTGTGATGATGATGATGATGAGAAGGCTCAAGGAGGTGTGATATGATGATGAGGGGACACAGGAGGCTGTGATGATGATGATAAGGAAGCACAGGGGTGTGTGAGAATGATGTTGAGGGGGACACAGTTTGTATGAAGATGATGATGAGGGGGAACAGATACGTGTGGAGATGATGAAGATGATGATGAGGGGGACACATTGTGGTGTGATGGTGATATTGATGAAGGGGCACAGGGGGATATGATGAACGGCACACAGCTGAGGTCAGCACCGGCCCAAGACATGGTGCTGCCTGGGACCAAGAATGAAATGCTGCCCCCCCCCCCAAAAAAAAAACACGCCCACCAAAACGCCCCCACATTCATTATTTTATATCATGATAATTAAATGTCATTTAAAAAGTTATAGCGCCTACAAAATAGGGGATAAAATGAAAATTTTTTTAATTATTTTTTTTCCTAGTAATGACGGCGATCTGCGATTTTTATTATGACTGCAACATTATGGCGGACACTTTTGACACATTTTTGGGACCATTCACACTTATACAGCGATCCGTGCTATAAATGTGCACTGATTACTGTATAAATGTGACTGGCAGGAAGGGGTTAAATATGTTCCCTGCTAGGTGATTCTTACTGTGGGGGGAGGGGACTGACTGGGGGAGGTGACCGATGGTTGTCCCCATGTACAAGGGACACAGCATCGGTCTCCTCTCCCTGACAGGACGTGGATCTCTGTGTTTACACACAGAGATCCACGTCCCTGGCTCTGTGACTGCCGTTCGCGGGCACCTGGCAGACATCGCGGCCGCCAGGCAAGCGCATCGGCACCCGCGTGACACAGCGGGCACAGCTTTTCCCCGATGCGGCATGCATCGCGGAAGTAAACAGGAGGACGTCCATGGACGCCCTCCCGGCAATTGAGCGCCGCGCGGCCCACGCTGTAGACGTCTTTTGTCTATAGCGTGGGCGCAAAGTGGTTAAAAGAATAAAGTTTTGCTTTAAATTACAGGGAAAACATGGGTACAATACAAAGATCATCATCAGCCACCCACATTAAAAATCCCACCTAACTCACCCGTTTTTCCAGATAGGCAGAGAGGCTGCCCAGGCTCAGCTCACACTGTCACTGTCCAGGGCACAGCCACAGCCGCACAGGCAGATTTCCTCAGACCCACACTGAAATCCAACCCTCACGCAGGAGATGGAAGATGGATGAGGTGTGTGGGCGGAGCAATAACAATTGATTGGCGCGGAGGCTGAGCGCTGTGAATGCTGGGGCGGCCGTGGCCTCCTGACGTCCCTGGTTGCTAGGCGACGGTCGGGACTCGGCAGGCAATTTTAGCAACCAGTGCAGGAGACAGTGGCACCACACAGGCACAGCGCACCGCCGACCAGCATCCGCTCAGCCTCCACTCTGCTCTTTGCCCGACTGAAGTAAGTCTGCTAAAAATATGTTGCCGGCCGGACTGCCGCCCCCTCCTAAATGCCGCCTGGTACCATGGTCCCATTGGGTCCCATGGTAGGGCCGGCCCTGGCTGAGGTGCCCGCTTCAGATTGGACCATGGGGCACAGACATTTAGCTGCGGTTGATATGGCAGCCACAGCATCCATAATGAATAAGAGGAGGGCAGAGAGAGGTAACCAATAGTCCCACAAACAAGTAAAAGGCTGGTCACCAGGGGCCCCATGAATCTTTCTCACCTTGCTGACATTTTGCTTTGTATCGGCCCATAAGCAAGTACAGTTGGCACGGCGGGCACCTCAGGAATTTGGGCAGCAAGGAACTACAACCTCCACAAATAAGATGGGCTAGAAAGACCGCAATGGAGAATGCAAGTCACAGAGGCACCTGGCAGCACTTATTGACCCAATGTACAATTGAAATTTATAGGGAATGAAAGATGGTCTAAGCAAGAAGTGGCAGCACCTTATGACACTCAGAGGAAAGGTAGATTTAGATGCACATCTAAATCTACCCTTAATGTGGAAACACATGTGAGTGATGTCAAAGGCAGCTGGCTCCCTAAAAAAAATTAGGGCTATAGCCCTTAGGTTTGTTTGGGTAAAAATTTGTCAATAGGCACAGGGGAAAGTCTTTCTAAAAAAAAAAAAAAAGTTAACCTTCTCTAACGTATCTATGCTCTCTACTGTGTGTTATCTGTATGCCTGGATATCAGGTGTAAGCAAACATGTAACTTGACAGTGGGGTATACAGCTGGCTTGTTATAGCATTCTGGGGTCTCACAAAGGTTGTAAGAAATCTGCGAAAAGGGTGATTGTACCCATCCCTGTAAAGGAAGGAACCAATTCTAGATTTCACCGCAAAAGTAATACTGACATAGGAACTTGTGACCTCTAAAACCTTTGCAGCTCTGCAAGCTAATTGTGTGTTCTGGCCATCCACTTAAGAACATTGGGAACTTATGTGTAGTGCTTACTCCTAAAAGAGCCACTGGAAATTTGCTCATGTTCTTTCCCAGTGGATTGCCCCACAGCCAGGTAACTCTTCTCTTCAATAACCAGTCTAGAGGTGTTCTTTTTTGTTGTTTTTATTATTGGAGTAATTGGCACAGGGTTGGGGGAATCGAGTGGGATACTACAAAAATATAACTATGTACAGGTTGAGGACCATAAACTCCTTTCTGAAAAGCTGAAGCATAAGTCCTTGCTTATAGCAAACTGTGGCTTATAGTAGAACAGATAAAATCACAAACGCTTCTTTCTTTAGAGCACCATAGCAGAGTCCCTTCACAAAGAGTGAACGCTTCAGGACAACAGCCGATGACCTATTTATCAAAACACACAGCTGACTCTCTAGCACAAGAGGAGTGGCAGCAGCCCAAAAGTCTCAAAAATCTCTCACAGCAATCTTAGCTCACAAAATGTCCAGGGGCAGTTGTTTGCCTCCTTCCAACTTCCATGGGACCCATTTCTCCAGTAATACCAAACTAGATCTTCAACAGACAGTCCCTCAGTCAGCTCTCTGTAGCTTCAACATCCAGGCCTTCAGGTTGCTCACCCAAGGCCTCAAGAACAGCAAGCACATGCCAGTTTTGTCTTGGAAGGCAGCAACCCCCCAGACTGGACTGATCCTCTGCATGAAAAGACTCAGAAGCTCAGTTTCTCAGATAATTTATACAGACTCCCAGCAGCCTTCAGGGCCCCACTCCGTGGGACTGTCCAGGGCTGTATAAATATTTCTAGTGCCATTTGCATTGCCCCACACCTATGTTCCAGAGAATTCTACAGCTCTCTGGAAAGCAGAGGGGGCAGTCAAACTAGCAGCAGCTGAATGACTGAGCAGACATAACTAATCAAAGTCAGCTGCACTGGTCACAGTGAGTACAGCTAAATTTACCTAACACACAATTACAGTCATATTGGTTACAATGAGGTAAGCTAAATTTACCTTAAAAAACAGTGAGTCAGCACTAAATCTAACTAACCCTAGCACCTATTTAAGAGGGTGCTACATATGAAAGGAGTCTCCTAGCCACAATGCAATAGCAGAACGAAGCATGAAAGTGATAGTAGGGTAAAAAGAGTGTCCCAGAGTGGGACTGCTGGTAAACCAAGTAATCTGCATTCAGACATTTCATTGGGAAACCTCCATGTGTACTGCCTACTAGGGATGAGCTTCAAGTTCGAGTCAAACTCATGTTCGACTCGATTGCCTGTTCGCCCGTTCGCCAAACAGCGAACAATTTAGGATACGTCATTGGCTGAGCGGACCTGATGGGGAACGTGATTTGATTCCTCTGCAGTGTAATAAATGAATAGACCCCACCCCTTCTCACGTTCCCCATAAGGTCTGCTCAGCCTTAAACCCAGTGAAGGTGACCCCTATTCATTTATTACACTGCAGAGGAATGAAATCACGTTCCCCATCAGGTCCACTCAGCCAATGCTGTAGGTGGGGTCTGACGTACGAGGGGGCAGGTTCACCCGTCAGATCATAGGGGTAACCCCCGGCTTTTCCCCGATTGCGGGGAATAGCCAATGACGTAGGCGGAAACCCACCTACGTCATTGGCTAATCCCCGCAAGCGGGGAAAGCTGGGAATTACCCTATGATGTGACGGGTGACCCCGCCCCCTCGTACGTCATGGGAGATTCGTGTGGAGTGGAGACTGGAGGAGACTGCAGCGCTGGACATCGGATCACCGCGGGACATAGAGAACAACGCTGGACAGACTGGATTACATCGCTGGAATGGGTTTTTTACTTTTTATTTTTTAATTTTTAATAAAGGACTTTTCCAACTGTGTGTCTGTGTGTTTTTTAAATTTTTTTTACACTTTCTTTGTGAAATGGTTGTGGGGATGAGGCCCTTGTCCCCATCAACATGGGGACATGGTGCTTTGAGGGGTCACAGACCCCCAAAGCATCCTCCCCATGTTGAGGGCATGTGGCCTGGTACGGTTCAGGAGGGGGGTGCTCTCTCTTGTCCCCCCCTCTTTTCCTGCGGCCTGCCAGGTTGCATGCTCGGATAAAGGGTCTGGTATGGATTTTTGGGGGGAACTCCATGCCATTTTTTTTATTTGACGCAGGGTTCCCCTTAATATCCATACCAGACCTGAAGGGCCTGGTAATTGAATTTGGGGGACCCCCACGCATTTAAAAACATTTTTTATCAATGACTTTTCTCTGTATTGCCGGGAGCCGACAATTCATTATAGCCGCGAGTGCTTTTAAATGACTTTTTTCCTTCAGAAATTACACTTTGTGCAGGGAAAGTTATAAGCACGGGAAACAAGCGCTGCTTTACAGGCATACTATACACCCCCCCCCCCTCCAGGTACGAAATTTAAAGGAATATTTCACTTTTATTGTTTCACTTTAAGCATTATTAAAATCACTGCTCCCGAAAAAAACTTCCCTTTTTAAAACTTTTTTTGGCATTGATACATGTCCCCTGTGGCATGACCCGGGTCCTCAAACCCTTTTTAGGACAATAACTTGCATATTAGCCTTAATAATTAGCACTTTTGATTTTGAACGTTCGAGTCCATTGTATTTAATAGGGTTCTAAAGTTCTCGTGAACTTTAGGTCTGTTCGCAGGTTCTGGTGCGAACCGAATCGGGGGGGGTGTTCGGCTCATCCCTACTGCCTACCTCGACTGTTATATTTATCTGCAGTTCCAGGTAAAGTCCGCAGTTTACCTGCATTTTGTCCCCTTGTTTAATCGTTCACTAAAACACCTAGGGGTACAGTGTTACAGTCTTTCACTTCATTTTAGCTCCCATTTCATGTCTAGATTAAAATTACAATGTGACACAAAATTGTCTCTGGGCCCAGTTATATTGAAGTCTCTCCAGTGTTCAGGAACAGAGCAGCATGATAAGTAAAGACTCCATGCAGATTCAATTGCTCTTTCTACAGAGCTGTCATGTATTGAAATAAACGGTACCATAACTACTGTTTTTAACTGCTGATTACTAGGCAATTGCATCATGAATTTAAAAAGTGATTTATGCAGTTTCCCAATCTGTTTTACAACACTGTGATCTTGGTTCATATGTGATAGATATGCTTAAAGTATTGTTTTACATAAACCAACTTGCAATTTATATTCAGGAAGCACATAACTACAGATGCCAAATACAAACCCTTCAATTTAGTATTTATCATGTCTAATGCAGTATGTCTAGCACTTATTTTTTGGTTGCCTTACACAGATACATAACATTCCCAGTAAAAACATATTTATGAACAGACAGCATAAGCTCATGTTACACTAATTTGTCAGCTTTCATTTGCATGTTTGTTTAGCTAAGAAAAGTATTCATACTACATCAATGTTCGTCTCTACCTTCTACAATATCTGTCCTTTTCCCCGGGGGGGGTGACTTGGGAAGATGCCAGATGAAAACTGTGAAATACTAATTACCGCAAAGAGTAATTAAAAACTCATTTGTAAATTGATTGTTATCCAACAGAAAGCGGGTGGTCTCGGGAGAAATGGCGTTTTTCCCCAGAGAGGTCTCAGTTTGCTGGGGGTACAGTTGTTTGCTTCTTCTAATGATAACATGCCAGCCAAGCAGCCATAAAACTCTTGGTTAAGTGTTAAATTATTACCTGGTTGCCAGGGATGTGCATGGATTAAAATGAAATTTAATTATTTTCCATTGCCAATAAAAAGGTAATCATTGTCAACAGTAACTTCAATGCCTGTTGTTTTTCACCTGACAGTAAATTCTGAGAAATTCTTCAAATTTTTATTTATGAAGTTTCATTAGCAAAGGTATTAAATGTGTGTATTATGCTACAAATATATGAAATATGCAAATCATTTTGATAAATCAGTTATAAGCCACATAATAAATTCTAACATGCTGCATTATTAAAGTAGACCCTTTTAACCAAAGAACTGAAACTACACATTAACAGAAAAGAAGGAGGGGAAGGGTGAGTGGAAGAGACATGTAATGTCAATCCTGACTAGGGATGAGCCGAACACCCCCCGGTTCGGTTCGCACCAGAACCTGCGAACGGACCGAAAGTTCACGCAAACTTTCGAACCCTGTTAAAGTCTATGGGACTCGAACGTGAGAAATCAAAAGTGCGAATTTTAAAGGCCAATATGCAAGTTATTGTCCTAAAAGAGGTTTGGGGACCCAGGTCCTGCCCCAGGGTACATGTATCAATGCAAAAAAAAGTTTTAAAAACTGCCGTTTTTTCGGGAGCAGTGATTTTAATGATACTTAAAGTGAAAAAATAAAAGTGAAATATTCCTTTAAATATCGTGCCTGGGGGGTGTCTATAGTATGCCTGTGAAGTGGCACGTGTTTCCTGTGTTTAGTACAGTCCCTGCACAAAATGAAAATTCAAAAGGAATAAAGGTAATTTAAAACTGCTTGCAGCTTTAATGTAATGTCTGGCAATATGGATGAAAATCATTGAGAAAAATGGCATGGGTACCCCCCCCCCCAGCCCATTACCAGCCCCTTTGGGTCTTGTATGGATATTAAGGGGAACCCCACACCCAAATAAAAAAAAGACCCTATATACTCTGAACAGCAGTATACAGGCGGTGCAAACAAGACAGGGACTGTATGTTTGTTCTTAAGTAGAATCTGTTTGTAATTTTGAACTGGTACATTTTTAAAGTGTAGCTCCAGCCAAAAAATCTATTTTTAAGCTTTTTGGAAAACATAGGGAAGGGTTATCACCCCTGTAACATTTGTTTTGCTGTCTGTGCACTTGTTCAGAAGATTTCATCTCACTTTCTGTCCCAATGACAATTGGATTTTGAAAATTTGGGGTTTTTAGTGAAACAAGGAACTCTTACAGAAGAGAATTTCCCTTCCTAGGGGTAGATTTCCTCTCACTTCCTGTTGTCTCCTTCCGTTTGCAAGCAGGAGTCATTTGTAAGTTGGATTTTTGAAAGTAGGGGCCTGCCCTATATACTCTGCAGAAATTTGGGCCTTAGGTGTTGGTGTTGCCACAACACTGTAAGCCCTCACAATTACTCTTGGTGGGCGCAGGAACGGGCCCTGCTGTGAAATATTAGATCAAGAATTGTAATTACATGCCCCTGTTAAACAGGGGCAGAAAAATTGGGCCTTAGGCACTGGTGCTGGTGCCACAACACTGCAACCCCTTTACAGATACTCTAGTTGGAGCGCAGGAATGAGCCCTGCTGCAAAGTATTGCAGAAAAAATTGTAATTACACGCCCCTGTTAAACTGGGGCAGAAAAATTGGGCCTTAGGCACTGGTGCTGGCGCCACAACACTGCAACCCCTCACAGAAACTCTAGTTGGAGCACAGGAATGAGCCCTGCTGCAAAGTATTGCAGCAAAAATTGTAATTACACGCCACAGGGGCAGAAAAATTGGGCCTTAGCCACTGGTGGCGGTGCCCAGAACCAAAAATGTTCTTACAAGCTATCAGCGTGATCATTGAGGAGGAAGAGGATAGTCACTCAGCATAACAGGATAGTCACTTAGCATCAGCATAGGCAGTCTTGAAGGGATCTGACATTAAAAAAAAATTATTTGGTTACATCAGCATCAGGTGCTTGGTAGCTGGTGGTGATTCAAGACTGATTCATTTTTATAAAGGTCAGCCGATCGACCGAGTCGGTGGACAGGCGCACCCTGTGATCGGTTACAAAGCCTCCAGCAGCACTGAATGTGCGTTCCGAAAGAACGCTGGATGCAGGACAGGCCAGTAGTTCAATAGCATACTGTGCAAGCTCTGGCCAGTGATCCATCCTCAAGACCCAGTAACCCAGAGGTTGTTCGGTGGGAAAGGTGTCCAAGTCTGATCTTGCCCCTAGGTATTCCTGCACCATGTAAAACAGATGCTGGCGATGGTTGCTGGAACCGATCATACCTTGGGGCTGCGGACTAAAAAATTGTCTAAACGCATTGGTCAGACGGCCACCTTCTCCACCGCTCCTTCTGTGACTGACCGAAGCCTCAGCAACACATTGTCCAGGACCAGGAATTTGTAACCTCCCAGACTCTGGGAACGTGTTGCACAAACCTTTCTGCAAGGCCTCCCGAAGATGTTTCATCCTCTGCTCCCTCTGCGATGGCAAGATAAGGTCTGCAACCTTACCCTTATAACGTGGATCAAGGAGGGTTGCCAGCCAGTAATGATCCCTCTCCTTGATACCACGAATACGAGGATCCTTCCGCAGGCTTTGCAGGATCAGGGAGGCCATGCAGCATAGGTTTGCTGAGGTATTCGGTCCGGAGTCCTCTGGGTCACTAAGGATGACATGATCCGCAGCCACCTCCTCCCAGCCACGTACAAGTCCATGGGTTTCTTGGGACTGTAATTGATCCCTTGAAGACTGCTGCTGATGTTGAATGCTAGGCTCCACCTCCATTCTGACACAATCCTCCTCCTCCTCCTCCTCGTTCTCTTCCTGTGTGATAGGCGGGCCAGCAGGAACACTGTCTGGATAAAGGGGGCCTTGGCACTGGCATTATATGACCGACGGAAATGCACACAGACTTTCCTGGCCTGCCTCAAGACATCCTGTAAGCCTGGGTACCTGCCCAAGAACCGCTGCACCACCAAGTTAAGGACGTGAGCCAAACAGGGCACATGGGTCAGTTGTCCCTGTTGGAGGGCGGAGAGGAGATTGGTGCCATTGTCGCAAACCACCATTCCTGGCTTAAGCTGGCGTGGCGTCAACCACCTCTGAGCCTGCCCCTGCAGAGCTGACCTAATCTCTGCCCCAGTGTGGCTCCTGTCCCCCAAGCACACCAGCTCAAGCACCGCATGGCATCTTTTTGCCTGCGTACTTGCGTAGCCCCTTGAACGCCTATGGAGCACCGCTTGTTCCGAGGACAAATCAGCACAGGAAGAGGCCATGGAGGAAGAAGAATAGGAGGGGGTGGAGGAGAGAGGTGTGTCAGAATCACAACTAGTAGCATTTTGGAGGTGTGGTGGCGGAACAATCTCCAACACTACTGCACACTGTCCTGCATCCTTCACAGCTGCCAGCAGAGTCACCCAATGCGCCATGAAAGATAGTTAACATCCCTGTCCATGCCTGCTGGACCATGAGTCAGCGGTAATATGCACCTTACCGCTGACCGCCCTGTCCAGCGAGGCCAAGACTCATGCCGGTAGAGCAGGTTAGCTCAAACAACTGCTTGTATTATAAGTAATAGAAAAGCAATAGTCTGCAGTGAGCTTTACGTGTACACTGTGGCCAGACTACACTTCACTGACTTAAGAAACTGCAGGTTAGCTCAATCAACTGCTTGTATTATCAGTAATAGAAATGCAATAGTCTGCGGTGAGCTTTACGTGCACACTGTAGCCAGTATACACTACACTGACTTAAGAAACTGCAGGTTAGCTCAATCAACTGCTTGTATTATCAGTAATATAAAAGCAATAGTCTGTGGTGAGCTTTACGTGCACACTGTGTCCAGTATACACTACACTGACTTAAGAAACTACAGGTTAGCTCAATCAACTGCTTGTATTATCAGTATAAGAAAAGCAATAGTCTGCGGTGAGCTTTACGTGCATACTGTGGCCTAGTGATGAGCCGAACACCCCCGGGTTCGGTTCGCACCAGAACCCGCGAACGGACCGAAAGTTCGCACGAACATTAGAACCCTATTAAATACAATGGATGCGAACGTTCGGATTCTAAAGTGCTAATTATAACGACTATTATCCATGTTATTGTCCTAAACAGAGTTTGGGAACCCGGGTTCTGCACCAGGGGACATGTATCAATGCAAAAAGAAGTTTTAAAAACGGACGTTTTCCGGGAGCAGTCATTTTAATGATGCATAAAGTGAAAAAAAAAAAGTCAAATATTCCTTTAAATATTGTACCTGGGGGGTGTCTAAAGTATGCCTGTGAAGTGCCACGTGTTTCCTGTGTTTAGAACTGTCCCTGCACAAAATAACATTTCTAAAGGAAAAAAATAGGATTTTTTACTCACCGTAAAATCCTTTTCTCTGAGTCCATGGACCGACACAGCTTCTCTATTGACAAAGTGGGTATTATCCGTTAATTAGGAGTGACTAGGCAGAAAAACTTGTAAAAAGTGTTGCATCACACCTTCTACAGTACCGCCCAGGGGGCGGACCCTCTGGGTATACCCTCTCAGTCTGCATCTTCGCAGATCAGTTCGTCAAAAAGCAGTACGAACTTAAAAGGAGGGGTGGGTGCTGTGTCGGTCCATGGACTCAGAGAAAAGGATTTTACGGTGAGTAAAAAATCCTATTTACTCTTTCGTCCATGGACCGACACAGCTTCTCTATTGACAAAGTGAGACGTCCCAAAGCAGTGTCAGAGAAAAAACGAGGGGTGGTAACAGCATAAAAATAAACTTCACCCCAAACACAAAACAGCACTCCTCCAACGGAGGAGTTGCAACTCTAAACAGCCGCTTGCAAAACCTTGCGGCCAAAAGAGGCATCCGAAGATGCACCTACATCAATTTTGTAGAATTTTGTGAAAGTGTGTGCGGACGACCAAGTCGCCGCTTTACATAATTGGGAAACAGACGCTTGATGTCGGAAAGCCCAAGAGGCACCTATTGCCCTGGTCGAATGCGCCGTGACAGGAAAGGGGGGCGCCTGACCCTTTAAGGCGTAAGCCTGGATTGCTACCTGTCGGATCCACCTAGAGATGGTGGCCGATGAGACTGCTTGGCTCTTCTTGGGACCAGCCACCGAAACAAACAGTGAGTCTGACTTCCGGAACAGGGAAGTAGCAGATAGGTATACTCTCAAAGCTCAGACAACGTCCAAGGAATGCAACGCCGACTCCTTAGGATTCGACGGCTGAGGACACAAGGATGGAAGTACAATGTCTTCGTTGAGATGAAAAGCCGAAACGACTTTCGGAAGAAAAGAAGGCTGAGGCCGCAGCACCACCTTATCCTTGTGGAAAATCAAATAGGGAGCCTTGCAGGACAAGGCTGCCAGCTCAGAGACTCGTCTAACTGACGTAACAGCCACCAAAAAGACCACTTTCTGAGAAAGTGTCAACAGGGGAATATCTCTAATATTCTCAAACGGTGCCTTCTGAAGCACCGAGAGGACCAGGTTCAAGTCCCACGGAGGTAACGGGGGACGGACCGGAGGGGCCACATGTCGGACCCCCTGCACAAATGTACTCACGAGAGAGTGAGTCGCCAGGGGTCGCTGAAAAAAGACAGCCAGGGCAGATATCTGTCCCTTAAATCGTACTTAGGGCAAGCCCTTGGTCCACCCCATGCTGTAAAAACAGCAGGATTCTGGAAACCAAATAGGTACGCGGATGCCATTTCATTTCCTCACATATGGAGATGTAGGCCCTCCAAGTGCGGTGATAGACCTTCCTAGAGGACGGTTTTTGAGCACTTCTCATAGTAGAGATTACTGAGTCTGACAGGCCCCGGTCTCTCAGTACCTGGTTCTCAACAGCCATGCCGTTAAAGCCAATGACTGTAAAGCAGGATGGAATATGGGACCTTGCGATAGCAGGTCCTTCCGTAGTGGTAGGCGCCAGGGGACGTCTGCTACCAGACGTACTAGATCGGCGTACCAAGGACGCTGAGGCCAATCTGGAGCGATTAGGATCATTGGAATTCCCTCTGCCTCCAATCTGCGGAGCAGAAGAGGAAGAAGCCTTAAGGGAGGGAAGGCATAGATTAGCCGATACTGACCCCACGATGCTACCAACGTGTCTGTTGCGTCTGCCCATGGGTCTCTTGACCGGGCCACAAATCTCAATACCTTCCGATTGAGTCGGGAAGCCAGAAGATCTATGTCTGGTGTGCCACATCTTTGGCAGAGGAGTTGGAACACCTCCGGGTGTAAGGACCCTTCTCCCTGGTCCAGCATCTGGCGGCTCAGGTAGTCCGCCTGCCAGTTTTCCACACCCGGAATGTACACGGCCGACAGTGCCGGTACGCTCCTCTCTGCCCACTTCAGGATGCGAGCGATCTCTGATGTTGCAGCTGAGCTTCTTGTTCCTCCTTGATGATTGACATATGCCACTGCTGTGGCGTTGGCTGACTGGATCCTGACTGGACGCCCTTGCAGCCTCTGAGACCATTTGAAGAGGCACAGCCTGATCGCCCGGATTACCAGGACATTGATCGGCAGGAGGGCTTCCTCTGGGGTCCAGCGACATTGCGCCGACTGAACACCCCAGACTCCCCCCCAACCTGTAAGGCTGGCGTCCGTCGTGATCACTATCCAGTAAACCGGAAGAAATGACTTCCCGGCCATTAGAGCCGGTGCTGTCAGCCACCATACCAGGGATCTCCTGACTATGTGGCTCACTCGGATTTGATAATCCAGAGATGATGGACATCTGTTCCATCTGGACAGATTTCCTTCTGTAACACTCGAGTGTGGTATTGAGCATATGGAACCGCCTCGAAGGAGGCTACCCTGAGGCCCAACACTCGCATGCAAAAAACGGAGTGACGACCAATTCCTGGAAGTCAGCTGCCGTACTGCAGCCCGGAGGGTCTGCAACTTCTCCACAGGGAGGAATACCTTTGCCTCTGAAGAATCCAGAATCAACCCCAGGTACCCTAGGCGTTGAGTGGGCACCAATACTGACTTTTGCGTGTTTAGTATCCAACCACAGTCTCGAAGAGTCTGACAGGTAATGGACATGCTTACCTCTAATTCTGAGCTTGAAGGGGCCTTCAGCAGAAGGTCGTATAAGTAGCCTGTGATAGCGATACCCCGCTGTCTTAGAAGTGCCAGAATCGGAGCGAGCACCTTGGTGAACGTCCTGGGTGCTGAGGCAAGGCCCAACGGGAGGGCCACAAACTGGTAGTGGTCCTTCCCGATAGCAAATCGCAGAAACCTCTGGTGTCTGGAGTATATGGGGACATGCAGGTATGCGTCCTTGATGTCCAAGGAGGCCAGAAAGTCCCCCGGATGGAGAGCCGTGACTACAGATCGAACCGACTCCATCCGAAAACTTTGTACCTTCACAAAGCAATTGAGGGCTCTGAGATCCAAGCTTGGACGAACCCCCTCCTTCTTCGGCACAATGAACAGATTTGAGTAAAAACCCCGTTCCAGTTCTGGAACTGGAATAACTACCCCGCGTTCCAGTAGACCCTGGACCGCCCCATACAGGGCCTCCCGACGGGTCGGTAGTAGCTGGAGATTGGAGATGTTGAATCTGTCCGGTGGACAAGAGAGAAACTCTATCTTGTAGCCTGAGGAGATTACTTCGCAAACCCACCTGTCGGAGATTAGTGCTGTCCACTGAGTCGCGAATTTGCGAAGACGTCTCCCCACCCGAGAGCTGGGTGGGGGTGGACCTTCATGCGGACGCAAATTTGTCCGCAGGCTTATTGGGTATGCGGGACCAGGGACGCTTTTGTCCTTGGGCAGTCGCTTTATCGGCCTGGGGTCTTTTCCCTGTCGCCCACTTGTGTGCAGTAAAGGAGGGCCCTTGCCCTTGGCGTGGCCCCTTATCCTTGCTAATTTGGGGAAGCAAAGTGCTTTTACTTCCTGTGGCATCCTTGATGATGTCATCCAGAGAAGCCCCAAAAAGTCTGTCGCCCTTAAAAGGCAGATCCAACAGGGCTTTCTTGGAAGTCTGGTCCGCAGACCAGCCTTTTAGCCAGATCAGGCGATGTATTGCTACTGCATAAACCAAAGTTTTAGACAGCAGGGGAATAGTATTCATGTCTGACTCGCAGACAAACCTAAGGCCCTGGACCAACAGGTCGGCCAATGTTATCTCATCAGGAGGAGCATCTCGCTCCTTAACCCCTGGAGTAGCAATCTTGCCCATTCAGTAAGTGTGTGAGACACTAGGGCCCCCGCCAATGCCGGGCGTACTGCCGAGCCTACCACTGAGTATAGGTAGCAAGCGAGTGCTTCAGCCTTCTTATCCACAGGGTCCTTGAAAACAGGAGCCCCTTCTACAGGAATTGTGGTGGCTCTATTAAGTCTGGACACCGGAGGGTCCACTATAGGGGGGAGAGGTCCATTTCTTCAGAAAACTCTCCTCAAAAGGGGTACCGTACCGCAAACCTCTTTGGGGCTGTAAAGACCCTCAGTGGGTTCTCCCATTCCTTGTATAAGAGTTTATCAAAAGACACACAAGGGAACACCTTAGCAGTGCGGGCAGGTCTATGAAACCCAAGTGGACCGGAGTCTCTGCTGCTTCTGCAGTATTTTCCAATTTTAGCATATCCCGCACTGCAGTAATAAGGTCAGATACCAAAGCCGTCTCGCGTACTGACCTGGACTTTGAGTCATTCTCACTGTCCGGTCACGGTCTGCAGTCTCTGATGCGTCAGAATCTGGGCCCCGAGCCGTAGCTGGACCTGGTTCTGCACCAGAATTATCCCCAGAAACTTGCAGGGGATGGGGCGTTTACTACCCCCTGTATTCCCGTGTGCTGCTTCCACCCTGGTAGCAAACGCCTCTAGGATTGCAGTCATAGCGTTCATAGACACCTCAGGGGCACCAGCTGCTAAATCTGGTGTTTCAGGGGAGAAGACATCTGGCTCAGATGCCATGCTGACCACACGCTGACACTCACAGGGCTCCAGGCAAGATATCAATAGGCCACCCTCCTGTGCTGCAGAGAGGCCGGGTCACCCAGAGGACTCACCACCCTGGATAGGTACTGCTATGCTGCGCCTGTGATGCTGTCCCACTGCTGCTGTGTCAGTCTGCTTCTTTTATCAGCACTTCCTGTGTGAATTTTCGCGCCAGTGTAATGCACCCTAGAGGCCGGAGGCTCTCGAAAAATGGTTGCCAAAAAACGTCTGTATGGAAGATAATGTGGGCTCTAAGAAAATGGCCACCGACAGAAGATAGAGGTCAAGCAGCCATAGCCCACAAAAAGATGGCCGCCGAACGGCAATATCTGCATACAGGGTGGACAAACATGGCCGCCAATCAGCTGATAGGGGCCAGTGGGTGTGGCCGAACCACAGGAAGATGGCCGCCGGGCAGTCACAAGAGGCCAAACTTGGCATGGACCACCTCAAAATGGCCGCCGACAGCATGGAGGAGGAAGGACACAAACACAGGTAAGAAAAAATGACATTTCTTTTAAATGTTAGTTACAGCCAGCCCCGCTCCAGTGGGACCCCCTAGGTGACCCCCAGCACCCAGCAACCTTTAGCTAGAAGCCCAGGGAGGAGGGAAAGGCAGGGAGAGAGGGAAGAAAGGGGCCACAACCACTTACTTGATCTCTCCAGGAATGTCCAGCTAAATCACCCAGCCGAGGCAGGGGAGTTTTACTTACCTATCCTGCATGTATTCTGCTGGAAGACATTCCAAACAGATCATCGTCCGTGCACGGAAGGTGACTGTTGGCCAGGCATGCTGTGATTGGACCCAGAAGGGACGATCATATGTATGCCCTGGAGCATGACGCTCACCGGACAGGCTGCTGCGACTCGGCCGTAAGGTCAGCCGAAGCTGAGCGGTCCGATGCAAGCCTTGGAGCGTAAGCTCACCGGCCAGGCTGCTGCGACTCGGCCGTAAGGTCAGCCGAAGCTGAGCGGTCCGATGCAGGCCCTGGAGCGTAAGCTCACCGGCCACCCGTGGAGCGACGGGCATGTCGTGGAAAACCCAGCGCGTAGCTAGGGTCGGCACACGCTCGATGGCCGAAACTGGGGAGAATACAAGGATCGAGGATCCAGCCTGTCACCCAGTCGGCAGTTGATCGAATATCGCAGGAAACAACAAGTGTAGCAAAAAAAATAAAAATATATATATATATATATATCTTTTTTCCCCGGACCAATGGGCCCGAAGGGAGCCATGTCCTACTCCTTGCTAGACAGAAAAAAACTGATCTGCGAAGATGCAGACTGAGAGGGTATACCCAGAGGGTCCACCCCCTGGGCGGTACTGTAGAAGGTGTGATGCAACACTTTTTACAAGTTTTTCTGCCTAGTCACTCCTAATTAACGGATAATACCCACTTTGTCAATAGAGAAGCTGTGTCGGTCCATGGACGAAAGAGTAAAAGCCATTTAAAACTGCTTGCGGCTTTAATGTAATGTCTTGTCCCGGTAATATGGATGAAAATCTTTAAGAAAAATGGCATAGCTACCCCATCAACCCCCCCCCCCACCCCAGTCCATTACCAGCCCCTTTGGGTCTTGTATGGATATTAAGGGGAACCCCGCACACAAAATAAGAAAAAAGGCCCTATATACTCTGAACAGCCGTATACAGGCGGTGCATACAAGACAGGGACTGTAGGTTTGTTCTTATGTAGAATCTGTTTGTAATTTTGAACAGCTACATTGTTTAAGTGTAGCTCCAGGCCAAATACCTATTTTTAAGCTTTTTGGAAAACATAGGGAAGGGTTATCACCCCTGTAACATTTTTTTTGCTGTCTGTGCCCCTGTTCAGAACATTTCACCTCACTTTGCGTCCCAATGACAACTGTTTTTGAAATGTGGTGTTTTTATTGAAACAAGGATTGGTGATAAAGCATCAGTAGAGAGGAGACACCTTTCTCCCATATTAATTCTTACAGGAGAGAATTTTCCTTCCAAGGGGTAGATTTCCTCTCACTTCCTGTTGTCTTCTTCCGTTTGCAAGTAGTAGTCGTTTGTAAGTTGGATGTTTGAAAGTAGGGACCTGCCGTATATACTCTGCAGAAATTGGCCCCTTAGGTGTTGGTGTTGGCACAACACTGTAAGCACTCACAGTTACTCTTGGTGGGTGCTGGAACGCCCTGCTGTCAACTATTATATCAGGAATTGTAATAACATATAATTGTTGAACAGTGGTAGTAAAAATTGGGCCTTAGATGGTGGTGCTGGTGCCACAACACTGTAAGGCCTGACAGTTACTCTTGGTGGGCGCAGCAATGGGCCCTGCTGTGAATTATTAGATCAATAATTATAATTGCATGCCCCTGTTGAACAGGGGCTGAAAAATTGGGCCTTTGGTGGTGGTGGTGGTGTTGACACAACACTGTAAGGCCTGACAGTTACTCTTGGTGGGCGCAGCAATGGGCCCTGCTGTGAAATATTAGATCAATAATTATAATTGCATGCCCCTGTTGAACAGGGGCTGAAAAATTGGGCCTTTGGTGGTGGTGATGGTGGTGCTGGTGCCAAAACACTGTAAGGCCTGACAGTTACTCTTGGTGGGCGCAGCAATGGGCCCTGCTGTGAATTATTAGATCAATAATTATAATTGCATGCCCCTGTTGAACAGGGGCTGAAAAATTGGGCCTTAGGCACTGGTGGCACAACACTGCAACCCCTCACAGATACTGTACTTGGAGCACAGCAATGAGGCCTGTTGCAAAGTATTGCATCAAAAATTGTAATTACACGCCCCTGTTAAACAGGGGCTGAAAAATTGGGCCTTAGCCACTGGTGGCGTCACCCATAAACCAAAATGATCTTCCAAGCTATTATCATTAATCGTATCATTGAGGAGGAGGAGGAGGATAGCCAGTCAACATAACAGCACAGGCACTCAGCATGAGCATCAGTCTTAAAGGGATGTGACATTTTAAAATCAATTAGTCTGTTATATCAGCATCAGGTGTGTGGTAGCTGGTGGTGATCCAAGACTGGTTCATCTTGATGAAAGTCAGTCGATCAACCGAGTCGGTGGACAGGCGCACCCTGTGATCCGTGACAAATCCTCCAGCAGCACTGAATGTGCGTTCTGAAAGAACGCTGGATGCAGGACAGGCCAGTAGCTCAATTGCATACTGTGAAAGCTCTGGCCAGTGATCCATCCTCAAGACCCAGTAAGCCAGAGGATTTTCGGTGGGGAAGGTGTCCAAGTCTGACCTTGCCCCTAGGTATTCCTGCACCATGTATATCAGACGCTGGCGATGGTTGCTGGAACCGATCATACTTTGGGGCTGCGGACTAAAGAATTGTCTGAACGCATCGGTCAGACGGCCACCTTCCCCACCGCTCCTTCTTTGACTGCCCGAAGCCTCAGCAACTCGTTGTCCAGGACCAGGAGTTTGTAACCTCCCAGTCTCTGGGAACGCGTTGCACAGACCTTTCTGCAAGGCCTCCCGGAGTTGTCTCATCCTCTGCTCCCTCTGCGACGGTAACATAAGGTCCGCAACCTTACCCTTGTACCGTGGATCAAGGAGAGTGGCCAGCCAGTAATGGTCCCTCTCCTTGATCCGAAGAATACGAGGATCCTTCCGCAGACTTTGCAGGATCAGGGAGGCCATGCAGCGTAGGTTAGCTGAGGCATTCAGTCCGGAGTCCTCTGGGTCACTAAGGACGACATGATCCGCAGCCACCTCCTCCCAGCCACGTACAAGTCCACTGGTTTCTTGGGACTGTAAATCATCCCTAAAAGACTGCTGCTGATGATGCTGAGTGCCAGCCTCCACCTCCATGCTGACACAATCCTCCTCCTCCTCCTCTTCCTGTGCGATGGGTGGGACAGAAGGAACACTGTCTGGGTAAAGGGGGCCTTGAGAGGCAAGGAAGTCCTCCTCTTCCTGCCTCTGTTCTGCCTCAAGTGCCCTGTCCATTATTCCACGCAGCGTGTGCTCCAACAGGTGGACAAGAGGTACAGTGTCACTGATGCATGCACTGTCACTGCTCACCATCCTCGTGGCCTCCTCAAATGGTGCCAGGACAGTGCATGCATCCCTGATCATGCCCCACTGGCGTGGTGAAAAAAACCCGAGCTCCCCTGACCCTGTCCTGGTGCCGTAGTCGCACAGGTACTCATTGATGGCCCTCTGCTGCGTGTGCAGCCGCTGCAGCATGGCCAACGTTGAGTTCCACCTGGTGGGCATGTCACATATAAGGCGGTTCTTGGGCAGGTTCAACTCCTTTTGCAGCTCAGCCAGGCGAGCACTGGCATTATAAGATCTGCGGAAATGCACACAGACTTTCCTGGCCTGCCTCAGGACATCCTGTAAGCCCGGGTACCTGCCCAAGAACCGCTGCACCACCAGGTTAAGGATGTGAGCCATACAGGGCACATGGGTCAGTTCTCCCTGTCGGAGGGCGGAGAGGAGGTTGGTGCCATTGTCGCAAACCACCATTCCTGGCTTAAGCTGGCAAGGCGTCAACCACCTCTCGGCCTGCCCCTGCAGAGCAGACAGGACCTCTGCCCCAGTGTGGCTCCTGTCCCCCAAACACACCAGCGCAAGCACAGCATGGCATCTTTTTGCCTGCGTACTTGCGTAGCCCCTTGAACGCCTACGGAGCACCGCTGGTTCCGAGGACAAACCACAGGAAGAGGCCATGGAGGAAGAAGAAGAGGAGGAGGTGGAGGAGAGAGGTGTGTCACAACCAGTAGTAGCATTTTGGAGGCGTGGCGGTGGAACAACCTCCAACACTACTGCACCTTGTCCTGCATCCTTCCCAGCTGCCAAAAGAGTGACCCAATGGGCCGTGAAAGAAAGGTAACGTCCCTGTCCATGCCTGCTGGACCATGAGTCAGCGGTAATATGCACCTTACCGCTGACCGCCCTGTCCAGCGAGGCCAAGACATTGCCTTCCACATGCCTGTAGAGAGCCGGAATCGCCTTCCGTGAGAAAAAGTGGCATTTGGGAACCAGCCACTGAGGAACCGCACATTGCACAAACTCACGGAAGGGGGCCGAGTCTACCAACTAAAAAGGCAGCAGTTGAAGCGCTAGCAATTTAGCCAAGCTAGCATTCAACCGCTGGGCATGTGGATGGCTGGGAGTGAACTTCTTTCGACGGTCCAGCAGCTGGGGCAGGGAAATTTGCCTGCTAGAATCAGACGTCGGAGTACTGCTAGCAGAGTGGCCGCAAGTACTTGGCTGTGACACACCTAATTCTACACCTTCATTCCTCTCAGTGCAGGTTTCAGAGAGGACTGATGGTATAGTGGGGTTGGAGATCCCAGCTGATGCGGTGCAAGGAGAGGTCCGCTTTGTTCTTTGGTGTGGGTCTTTAAGGTAGGCTTGCCAACGAGCTGCATGGCAGGTCAAC
Source organism: Rana muscosa (assembly GCA_029206835.1). NCBI lineage: Eukaryota > Metazoa > Chordata > Amphibia > Anura > Ranidae > Rana > Rana muscosa. Next base: position 180,431,646 of record CM055124.1, read on the forward strand.
ATATGTCTGATCAAGCATGTGGTGCCCAAGCGGCTGATGTTTTGGCCACGCGATATACGCTTGAGACATATGTTGCAAACAGCAGCTGTTGCGATCTGATGCACTCGCCTCAAAAAAGGCCCACACCAAAGAACTTTTTGAATGACGGGCAGAGGCAGCGCCCTGCACAGGCGGAGCTCTGCGGTGTGATTCCGTCGGTGTGCTGCCCATACGCTGGCCACCCAAGGGCATCCTGCCTCGTTGGAGATGTGCCTCCTCCTCATCCTCCTCCTCTCTCCTATTAAGCACCCACGTGGAGTCAGTGACCTCATCATCCCCTCCCTCCTCATCACTGGAGCCAATCTGGCAGTATGCTGCAGCTGCTGGAGCATGACTGCCAGATTGGTGTCCTTCTTGAGCATCCCCTCTCTCTGCTCTCACGCTACTGCCTTCCTCTAGCTGGGTATCATCATCAGATCCTTCAAAACGCTAGGCATCCTCCTGGAGCATGTACCCAACACTGTGCTCAAACAGTTCGGGGGACTCCTCAGGAGGAGGACATGGTGGGTCTAGGGAAGGAGTGACTAATGATGACATTGATACCAGAGAAGAGGACGCTTTGGCAGCTGCTTTGCCAGTACCCTGAGCCTGGGTGAGAGAGGATGAGGAGGATGAGGTGGGCTTGGTCATCCACTCTACCAAGTCTTCGGCATGATGTGGCTCAACATGTCCAGCTGCCGAAAAGAAAGACAAGCGTGTCCCATGGCCACGTGCTGATGACAATGCACCGCGTCCACGACCAGCACTGTTGCCCCCAGACACAGAGCCTGCTTGCCCTCTTTTTTTGCCTCCTGACTGTCTGCCTCTCCTTGTTTGCCTTCCAGACATTTTAATGGATGGCCTGCAGGGAGATGGGAAAAACAGCAATAAGGGCTACCTTCAGGTGTATACTGTGCAGGAGGCTTAGCAACAAAGACACTGACACTGTCCCCTGCCTATCCTTCTCTGTCACTAAACACAAGGATGTGCAATATGCTTCAGCAAGATTGGTTTAGCACGGAATAGCACACTGATAGTTTCCCTCACTGTCCTTCTCTGTCCCTACAAACAAGATTTAGCACAGAATAGCACACTGATAGTTTCCACGAGTGTCCTTCTCTGTCCCTAAACTCAAGGATTTCAAATATGGTTCAGCAAGATTGGTTTAGAACAGAATAGCACACTGACACTTTCCCTCACTGTCCTTCTCTGTCCCTACAAACAAGGATTAGCACAGAATAGCACACTGATAGTTTCCACGAGTGTCCTTCTCTGTCCCTAAACTCAAGGATTTCAAATATGGTTCAGCAAGATTGGTTTAGGACAGAATAGCACACTGACACTTTCCCTCACTGTCCTTCTCTGTCCCTACAAACAAGATTTAGCACAGAATAGCACACTGATAGTTTCCACGAGTGTCCTTCTCTGTCCCTAAACTCAAGGATTTCAAATATGGTTCAGCAAGATTGGTTTAGAACAGAATAGCACACTGACAGTTTCCCTCACTGTCCTTCTCTGTCCCTACAAACAAGGATTAGCACAGAATAGCACACTGATAGTTTCCATGAGTGTCCTTCTCTGTCCCTAAACTCAATGATTTCAAATATGGTTCAGCAAGATTGGTTTAGGACAGAATAGCACACTGACACTTTCCCTCACTGTCCTTCTCTGTCCCTACAAACAAGATTTAGCACAGAATAGCACACTGATAGTTTCCACGAGTGTCCTTCTCTGTCCCTAAACTCAAGGATTTCAAATATGGTTCAGCAAGATTGGTTTAGCACAGAATAGCACACTGATAGTTTCCCTCACTGTCCTTCTCTGTCCCTACAAACAAGGATTAGCACAGAATAGCACACTGACACTTTCCCTCACTGTCCTTCTCTGTCCCTACAAACAAGATTTAGCACAGAATAGCACACTGACACTCAGAGGCGTATCTAGTGAAAATGGCGCCTATGGCAAGCACTGAAACTGCGCCCCTGTCAAAACATTTTAAGTGTACAGGGCCATGTTTTCACTGCATGAAAAGCACACAGATGTGCAGTACATGCACAGGCAGGCAGACCAATTCAAATCAATTGGGATGCAGCAGCTTCATGAGCACAGCCCCTGCTTTCACCTTGATATCTGTTTGAGTGCAGGAAAATGCCCCTGAGCACAGATAGTGTGCATTCAAAGACACGCACCAGCACCCAAATGGATGTCAAATTGGTAACAATAACCCTCCCTTACTCCATCCAACAACTCTAGTTCTACTTGAAGTATGAAGGAGACCTGTCCCTGCCCCTGCCCCAGGAAAGGTGCCCTCCATGACAGGTACCTGAGCAGAGTTTGGAGGTTTCAAAGAGCACAGTGTCAGTCTCCAGGTCCTGGATCTTGAAGCAAGTGAAGTCAATCCTGAACACATTCTCCTTAGGTCTGCACAGATAATCTGATGACAGAAGACAAGTGACGTTAATGACGCACAGGGGTTGATTTACTAAAGGAAAATCCACTTTGCACTTGGAAGTGCACATGGAAGTGCAGTCGCTGTAGATCGCTGTAAATCTGAGGGGAAGCTCTGAAATTAGGGGAAGCTCTGCTGATTTTATCATCCAATCATGTGCAAGCTAAAATGCTATTTTCCTTGCATGTCCCCTTCAGATCTACAGCATCTGCACTTCCATGTGCACTTTTAAGTGCAAAGTGGATTTTCCTCTAATAAATCAACCCCACAGCGTCTAGCACAGGCCGGTAACAGGTCTCCTGACAGTAAGACCTCTTTCACACTGGGGCATTTTTTAAGGTGCTTTTGGGCTAAAAATAGCACCTGTAAAGCGCCTGAAATATGGCTCCCCTGCAGTGTCAGTGTGATGCGCTGGCAGGACGTTAAAAAATGTCCTGCAAGCAGCATCTTCGGAGCGGTGTGTACACCTCTTCCACCGCTCTTGCCCACTGAAATGAATGGGCAGCGCGGCCGACCTGCTGGCAAAGCGCCGCTGCAGCGGTGCTTTGCGGGTGGTTTTAACCCTTTTTCGGCCGCTAGCGGGGGTTAAAATCACCCCACCAGCGGCGTAATACCTCTGCAAAAATGACGGCCCGTGCCCCAGTGTGAAAGCAGCGTAACTCACTCTCTGTGACCCGGCTCAGGCCTAGGACATGCTTCCGGTCTCAGCTCCTTCAGGCCTAACAAATCCTGTTTGGTGACCTCAGCCACTCCCCGGAGCTCCCCATCACCATCCTCCCTCTAATGCATGCGCCTTTATCCCAGTCAAAATGAACGGCCATCTGCAGGGTAGCAACAAGGCTGCCAGTTGGTCCCTCTGGAATCACTCCCATCCCTAGTGATCAACATTCTGTAGTATTCTGAGAGGAAGCAATTCCATAGAGGTAGGTGGGAGGTTCTCTGCCACTGAAGCGTTGTCACTAGCAACAGAGTCTCCCACCTGACATCAGCCTGAGAGGAAGGGGCTTCTCTGAAAAATGATATTGTGACAAAACAGAAATGCATTCATTCAGACTGGGAGGTAGAATGTGAGCTCTGATCCTATCTGCATACATGACTCTCTATCCCTCTCTGTCCTCCTCACTTCAGGACCTCCAGGATCCTGCTAGCGTCTTCCACCTGTAGGAAGCTGAGTTCCAGCTGGTCTATGCCCATGGCTCAGTCATATCTGTGGGGGGATCTTTCTATGTAAACACTTTGATGCTCACCGATGCACAGAGCAGCCTCAGCCATGGAGTGGGAGCAATAAGCAGGCACATCTACAGGGATCCCGGGGATGCCAAGCTCCATATAAGCTGGGCAGTGTTATTGTGATTTGTCCCGTCCTGCTGCTCTGTGTGCTGGGATGCCAGACCCCGGATTTATTACCTCCCCTCCTCCGACCTCAGCCTTCCTGCAGTGCACACACAGCGCCTTCTATAACTTTTCTCCAGCAGCCCAGGACACTGCAGACTGACAGTCTCCACAGCCAATCTGTGTGGAGCTCGGCACATGCAGCCACGCCCCCCTCTGGCTGTTACTTCTCAGAAGCACAGCACTTGCATCTCAGCACCTGAGGACGGGAGCAGGGCAGAGAATCACTCCGCCAATGAGCCGGGACTATTTGAGTAGCGGGGCGGCATGATGTACATGCGCCCCGAAAATGAAGAAAAAGTCCCTCCTTTACGCTCACTTCCTGGGCCCCTATTTTGACCTGATGGGACCCAGGAAACTGTAATTGCTTCTCCCCATAAGCAAGTAGGAAGGGGAGAAGTTTAAAAAGCTCTAGTTTTAACTTCAGTGAAGAACTTTTATGCTGGATTCCCTGCTCACTAGCGCCCCCTTCATGTGTAGCGCCCATGGCACTTGCTATGGCTTGCCATACCCTAGATACGCCACTGCTGACACTTTCCCTCACTGTCCTTCTCTGTCCCTACAAACAAGGTTTAGCACAGAATGACACACTGACACTCTCCCTACCTATCCTTCTCTGTCCCTAAACACAAGGAATCCAGGATTAGTAATGGAAAAAAATGACACTGTCCCTGCCTATGCTTCTTTTTCCCTGCTCCGGAACACACTACACAAGGCCGCCGCGCTGGCGGCCTTTTATAGTGTGGGGCGTGTACTAAACCCCCTCAGCAATAATTGGCCACAGGCATCCTGCCTGTGGCCAATCATTGCTCTCCTCGCTGCCGGCGCTGTGATTGGCCAAGCATGCGGGGTCACAGTGCATGCTTGGCCAATCACAGCGCCTGGATGACACTGCGATGGCGTAGTGCATTGTGGGCCGTTCACGTCACTCGAATTTGGCGCGAACGGCCCAAATCGTTCGATCTTCGTCGAACGATCGAACAGCCGATGTTCGAGTCGAACGTATGTTCGACTCGAACACGAAGCTCATCCCTACTGTGGCCAGACTACACTACACTGACTTAAGAAACTGCAGGTTAGCTCAATCAACTGCTTGTATTATCAGTAATAGAAAAGCAATAGTCTGCAGTCAGCTTTACATGCACACTGAGCCCAGTATATACTCCAACTTAATATACTGTGGCGAGAATAACACAGGAACACTCTGAAGTGAAATCTAGCTAAACTGAATACAGTGTATATATATATATATATATATATATATATATATATACACACACAACTCCTAGGATGCATATATATACTAAATACACTGACTAAAGCTAACTCAATCGCCTGCCTGCTCTATCTAACTGAAATGAAATGACACTGTGGGGCTGATTTACTAATAACAGTGCGCTGCACTGGTTCTAACCTTAATTGCTGCGCCGGATAACTCCTTCACTGGGCGCAGGAAGCAGCGGCGCACTGTTATAGTAAATTCAAATGTCAGCGGCGCTCTATTGAAAATGAATGGTTCCCTATGGGAGCCCATTGATCTGAATAGAGGTCGCCCGGGAAGTCGGATCCGACTTGCGGGCGACTCGTGTGCCGGCTGACACAGGGACAGCGCGACTTTGCGAGGCGACCTGGACACGACCTGAGCATGCAGCAGCCGCTCATGTCGTGTCCTAGAGGCGACTAGCCGGCCGAGAATGTGTCCAGCGCGATGTCATCGCGCTGGTCCTCGGCAGCCTCGCTGTCCCATGTTTGGTATGAATCATGAAGGGGAACTCCAGGCCAAATTTTAAAGAAAAAAAACGGCATGGGTTCCCCTTCAGGAGCATACCAGGCCCTTAGGTCTGGTCTGGATTCTAAGGTGAACCCCCTAAGCCGAAAAACGGCATGGGGGCCCCCCCCCCAAAATCCAAACCAGACCCTTATCCGAGCACGCAACCTGGCAGGCCGCAGGCGAAAAGGGGGGGACGAGAGGGGCCCCCCTCCCTCCTGAACCGTACCAGGCCGCATGCCCTCAACATGGGGGGTTTGGTGCTTCGGGGCAGGGGGGCGACCTGTGGCCCCCCACCCCAAAGCACCCTGCCCCCATGTTGATGGGGACAAGGGCCTCTTCCCGACAACCCTGGTCGTTGGTTGTCGGGGTATGCGGGCGGGGGGCTTTTCGGAATCAGGGCGCCCCCTTTAAAAAGGGGGCCCCCAGATGCCTGCCCCCCACCCTATGTGAATGAGTATGGGGTACATCATACCCCTACCCATTCACCTGGTGGCAAAATAAGTCAATAAAAAAAGACAACACAGGTTTGAAAAGTAATTTATTGGGCAGCTCCGGGGGTCTTTCTGCCGGGCCCCCGCTATCTTCTGCTAGCTCTTTTGCTAGCGGGGGTCCCGGGCTTCCTCGCCATCTTCTTCCGACTTCGGGGGTCTTTCTGCCGGGCCCCCGCTATCTTCTGCTAGCTCTTTTGCTAGCGGGGGTCCCGGGCTTCCTCGCCGTCTTCTTCCGACTTCGGGGGTCTCTTGTTCTGTTCTCCAGTTGTTCTCCCGCTCTCCGATGCCTTCTCCTCGATCTCCGGTTCTTTCTGCTGGACGCCCCGCTATCTTGTGCCAGCTCTTTTGCTAGCGGGGACCGGTCTTCTACGTCGCCTTCTTCCTTCTTCTCTTCGCCCGATGTTGACTCGTCGCTCTCCACCGCCGCAATGATCTGTCCAAGCAGCGGTGCCACTTTTATTGGCATGGGGCGTGGTCACCGGAGGATGCCACCGCTGACCCCGCCCCCGTTTCACGTCACAGTCTCATCATTCCCCGGGACTGTGACATCATACGGGGCGGGGTCAGCGGTGGCATAAGCCGGTGACCACGCCCATGCCAATAAAAGTGGCACCGCTGCTCGGACAGATCATTGCGGCGGTGGAGAGCGACGAGTCAACATCGGGCGAAGAGAAGAAGGAAGAAGGCGATGTAGAAGACCGGCCCCCGCTAGCAAAAGAGCTGGCACAGGATAGCGGGGCGTCCGGCAGAAAGAACCGGAGATCAAGGAGAAGGTGTCGGAGAGCGGGAGAACAACCGGAGAACAGAACAAGAGACCCCCGAAGTCGGAAGAAGACGGCGAGGAAGCCCGGGACCCCCGCTAGCAAAAGAGCTAGCAGAAGATAGCGGGGGCCCGGCAGAAAGACCCCCGAAGTCGGAAGAAGACGGAGAGGAAGCCCGGGACCCCCGCTAGCAAAAGAGCTAGCAGAGGATAGCGGGGGCCCGGCAGAAAGACCCCCGGAGCTGTCCAATAAATTACTTTTCATACCTGTGTTGTCTTTTTTTATTGACTTATTTTGCCACCAGGTGAATGGGTAGGGGTACGATGTACCCCATACTCATTCACAAACGGTGGGGGGCAGGTATCTGGGGTCCCCCTTATTCCGATAAGCCCCCCGCCCGCAGACCCCGACAACCAACGGCCAGGGTTGTCGGGAAGAGGCCCTTGTCCCCATCAACATGGGGGCAGGGTGCTTTGGGGTGGGGAGGGCCGCAGGTCACCCCCCCTGCCCCGAAGCACCAAACCCCCCATGTTGAGGGCACGCGGCCTGGTACGGTTCAGGAGGGAGAGGGGGCCGCTCTCTCATCCCCCCCTTTTCCCCTGCGGCCTGCCAGGTTGAGTGCTCGGATAAAGGGTCTGGTGTGTATTCTAAGGGGACCCCACGCAATTTTTTTTTTGTTTTTGGCGTGGGGTTCCCCTTAAAATACATGCCAGACCTGAAGGGCCTGATATGGATTCTGGGGGGACCCCCACGACATTTTTTTGGGGGGGTCCCCTTTGAATCCATACTAGACCCAAGGGCCTGGTATGGACCTGGGGGGGGGACCCCACGCTGTTTTTTTTTTTAACCGTTTTTTTTTTTTACATTTCCTTTAACAACCAGCTATAAACAAGTAAAACAAAAAATAGCTGCAAAATTGCGGTACTTGCGTTTTGGATGCGGGTCCATTGAATTCTATTACATCCAAAACACTGTTTTTGTCCTGGCAAAAAAAATCTGCAGTTGCGTTTAACCACTTGACCACTGGGCACTTAAACCCCCTTAATAACCAGACCAATTTTCAGCTTTCGGTGCTCTCACATTTTGAATGACAATTACTCAGTCATACAACACTGTACCCATATGAAATTTTTGTCCTTTTTTTCACACAAATAGAGCTTTCTTTTGGTGGTATTTAATCACTGTTGGGTTTTTTATTTTTTGCGCTATAAGAGAAAAAAGACTGAAAATTTTGTAAAAAAATGATTTTTTTTTCGTTTCTGTTATAAAATTTTGCAAATTACTATTTTTTCTTCATAAATTTTGGCCAAAATTTATACTGCTACATATCTTTGGTAAAAATAAGTACAAATTGGTGTATATTATTTGGTCTTTGTGAAAGTTATAGAGTCCACAAGCTATGGTGCCAATATCTGAAAATTGATCACACCTGAAGTACTGACGGCCTATCTCAATTCTTGAGACCCTAACATGCCAGAAAAGTACAAATACCCCCCAAATGACCCCTTTTTGGAAAGAAGACATTCCAAGGTATTCAGAAAGAGGCATTGTGAGTTTTTTGAAGTTGTCATTTTTTCCCACAATTCTTTGCAAAATCAAGATTTTTTTTTCTCTTTTTTTTTTTTCACAAAATTGTCATATTAGCAGGTTATTTCTCACACACAGCATATGCATTCCACAAATTACACCCCAAAACACATTCTGCTATTACTCCCGAGTATGGCGATACCACATGTGTGAGACTTTTACACAGCGTGGCCACATACAGAGGCCCGACATGCAGGGAGCACCTTCAGGCGTTCTGGAGCACCCAGGCCAATTCTGACATTTCTCTCCTACATGTAAAAATCATCATTTGTTTGCTAGAAAATTACATAGAACCCCAAAACAATATATATGTTTTTTTAGCAAAGACCTTAGAGAATATAATGGTGGTTGTTGCAACTTTTTATCTCGCACGATATTTGCGCAGCAATTTTTTTAACGCGTTTTTTACGGAAAAAAAATGTTTTGTGCTTAAAAAAAAAAAAAAACAGTAAAGTTAGCCCAATGTTTTTGCATAATGTGAAAGATGAAGTTACGCCGAGTAAATAGATACCTAACATGTCGCCCTTAAAAATTGCACACACTCGTGGAATGGCGCCAAACTTCGCTACTTAAAAAATCCCCATAGGCGACGCTTTAAATATTTTTACTGGTTACATGTTTTGAGTTACAGAGGAGGTCTAGGGCCAAAATGATTGCTCTCGCTCTAACGTTCGCAGAGATACCTCACATGTGTGGTTTGAAAACCGTTTTCATATGTGGGCGGGACTTACGTATGCGTTCGCTTCTGTATGCGAGCTCACGGGGACAGGGGCGCTTTAAAAAAAAAAAAAAATTATTCTTCATTTTACTTTATTTATTTTAGTTTGACATGTTTTTCCGCCTTAAACATTTTTTTGATCACTTTTATACCTATTACAAGGAACGTAAACATCCCTTGTAATAGGAATATGGCATGACAGGTCCTCTTTACAGTGAGATATGGGGGGGGGGGTGTCAATAAGACCCCACATCTCACCTCTAGGCTGGGAAGCCTGAAAAAAAAAAAAAAAAAAAACAACAATCCTGGCTTTGATAGTAGCGGTGAGTCGGTAGAAGCACCGGAGGGCGGCGGGGGGGGACATCCCCTCTCGCCTCCCGTAAGAATGATCAAGCGGCGGAACAGCCGCTATGATTGTTCTTATGGTGTAGCGAATCGCCGGCTGAAAAAGCTAATATCTGAATGATGCCTGTAGCTGCTCCCATCATTCAGATATCCCCGCACAAAGTCAAGGACGTCATATGACGGCCGGAGGGCGGGAAGTGGTTATTGCAGAGTATTGCCGGGCATTGCGGAGTATTGCTGGGCATTGCGGAGTATTGCAGGGCATTGCGGAGTATTGCGGACTATGGCAGGGTATTGCGGTGTATGGCAGGGTATTGCACGGGTATTGCACAGGGTATTGTGGAGGGCATTGCACAGGGTATTGTGGAGGGTATTGCAGAGTATTGTGGAGGGTATTGCAGAGTATTGTGGAGGGTATTGCAGAGTATTGTGCAGGGTATTGCAGAGTATTGTGCAGGGTATTGCAGAGTATTTTGCAAAATATTGCGCAGGGTATTGCAGAGTATTGCGCAGGGTATTGCAGAGTATTGCGCAGGGTATTGCAGAGTATTGCACCAGAGTATTGCAGAGTATTGCACCAGAGTATTGCAGAGTATTGCACCAGGGTATTGCAGAGTATTGCACCAGGGTATTGCAGAGTATTTTGCAGGGTATTGCGCAGGGTATTGCAGAGTATTTTGCAGGGTATTGCGCAGGGTATTGCAGAGTATTGCGCAGGGTATTGCAGAGTATTGCGCAGGGTATTGCAGAGTATTTTGCAGGGTATTGCAGAGTATTTTGCAGGGTATTGCAGAGTATTTTGCAGGGTATTGCAGAGTATTGCGCAGGGTATTGCAGAGTATTGCACCAGGGTATTGCCGAGTATTGCACCAGGGTATTGCCGAGTATTGCACCAGGGTATTGCCGAGTATTGCACCAGGGTATTGGCAGGGTATTTTGCAGAGTATTGGCAGGGTATTTTGCAGAGTATTGGCAGGGTGTATTGCAGAGTATTGGCAGGGTATAGCACAGGGATGGCTGAGCAGGGATGGATGGATGGCTGGATCTGTGACTGCAATTGTCACAGATCCAGCCCACAGTGCTGCTGCTGCCATCCGCTCCCTCCCCCTCCCCTCTCACACTGTACCGATCGGTACAGAGAGGGGAGGGAGGAACCGGCGTCATCAAATGACGCCGGTCTGTTTACAAGTGATTGCTCCGTCATTTGACGGAGCGATCACGTGGTAAATGGCCGCTATCAGCGGCGATTTACCGCGATTCGTGATCCGCCGGGTCCTCTGGACCCGGCGGTCACGGAGTTTCCCGTGTGCGCGCCCCAGGGGGCGCGCGGGAGCGCGATTCTGGGAGGACGTTATATTACGTCCTCCCAGAGTTAAGCAACCACCTTGTCGACGTTATTTGTCGGCAGGTGGTTGTTAAGTGGTTAAAATCATTTTTCACAAACCCTCAAAATGCCTTCAGACGCCAAAGATTTCCACGTTTCAGACGCGGTACCAGCGTTTAGCCGCATTTTAGTTTAGAAGCGTTTTTAAAGGTGACTTTTTTTTTACATTGATAAACTCCAAATTAATGCAAATGAGGAAAAACCATAATATATATATATATATATATATATATATATATATATATATATATATATATATATAAATGAAATTGCTTCCATTGCATTGTGGACAATCCACAACTTGGGGCAGCTGACGTGGCAAGTGGACAATCCACAACTTGTGGCAAGTGATGTGGCAAGTGACACGCTAAATACAACTACACTGCTGCTCCCAGCTGCTCATATCACTCTGGTCTCACTAAATAGCTAAAATCGTAAATAATACTGTTTTTGGAGCTTAGGGCGGCTCCTTATCATATACATGCAAATGTGGTAAAACACAGCATGCAAACGCCACAAAGCGCGCCTTTCTAAACGTCACTTTCAACCTTAGTTCAGAACACTTTTCACCAGCGTCCCGTCTACATGGGGCCTAAAAACGCCTATGCCATTTACAGCTCCAAAACGCCATGGTGGCCATGAGGCCATAGGCTAACATGGAGAGATGTTTTTAAGCTGCAAAAAACGCTCAAACAAGCGGTTGGAAAAACGTCCGTGTGCATGCAGCCTTATATTAACCACTTGCGCACTGCCCAGACCAAGTTTCACATTTCAGCGCTGATGCAATTTTAATGACAATTGCGCGCTCATACAACACTGTAACCCAATGAAAATGTTTTATTTGTTGGCACACAAATAGAGCTTGCTTTTGGTGCTATTTGATCACCTTTGTGTTTTATTTTTATATTTTTTCTATAAATACAAAAGACCGAGTTTAAAAAAAAAAAAATTGATATTTTACCCACTTCAGCACTGTGCCTATTCTGGCACTTCTCTCCTTCATGTAAAAATCATAAATTTATGGCTATAAAATTACTTCAAAACACCAAACATTATATATTTTTTTGTAGCAGACACCCTAGGGAATAAGATGGCGGTCATTTTTATCTCGCTCTGTATTTGCAGAATAAATTTTCAAACGCCTTTTGTTTGCTAAAAATATTACAAAACAGTAAAGTTACGGCCAATTTTTTGGTATAATGTGAAAGATGTTGTTATGCTGAGTAAATAGATACCTAACACGTCACGCTTTAAAATTGCGCACACAAATGGCATGACACCAAACTTCAGTAATTAAAAACCTCCCTAGGCGATGCTTAATTTTTTTTTACACGTTACCATTTTGGCATTACAGAGGAGGTCTAGTGCTAGAATTGCTGCACTCGTTCTAACGCACGCAGCAATAACTCACATGTGTGGTTTGAACGGCGTTTACATATGTGGGCGGGACTTACGTGTGTGTTCGCTTCTGAGCGCGAGCTACCGGGGACATGGGCGTTTTTTCTTATTTATTTTTTTTTGTTTTTTGACTTTTTTGTATTTCTTACTCTTTTTGAATTTTTTTGAATTTTTTGGGATCATTTTTATTCCTATTACAAGGAATGTAAACATCCCTTGTAATAGGAATGTGTGTGACAGGTCCTCTTTACGGAGAGATGCGGGGTCAATAAGACCCCGCATCTCTCCTCCAGGCTGGAAAGCATGATATTGTTCCAAAAAAATCACCAATCTCATGCTGACAGCCAAGATCACGGCTTGGTTAACATACAGGAACACGGTATTATGTCATAACGTCGTGCCCGCACCTCCGACGGTCATAGAGATGACTGATGACCATCTGGTCACCAGTCATCTCCAAATCGTTCTTCCGAGACCCAGATGGCACGGGAGAGCCCGGAGAAGCACCGGATGGCGGCAAGAGGGGGGGGGACGTCCCCTCCCCCCGCCTATAAGAACGTTCAAGCGGCGGAACTGCCACTATGATCGTTTTTATTGTGCACAGAATCGCCGGCTGAAAAGAATGATATCTGAATGATGCCTGCAACTGCAGGTATCATTCAGATGTCACCGCCCAAAGCCAAGGATGTCATTTGACGGTGGGCGGTAGGAAACTGGTTAATATTTTTAAAAAAGGTAATTTTTCTTCTTCATTGATGTACACTGATGAGACTGCACTGATGGGCACCGATAAGGTGGCAAGGGTGGGTACTGAGAGGTGGCATTGCTATTTGGCACTGGTGGGCAGTGAGAAGTGGCACTGCTAGGTGGCAATGATAGTTGGCAGTGATGGGCACTGATAGGCACTGGCAGCACTGCTAGGTGCCACTGATTGGCACCAGTGGTGGGCATTGATAGGTGGCACTGGCAGGGGCTACTAATTGTCACAGATGATGCAGAATTGCCTCTTCCTCTTCGGCCCCATGTCCCTTGCACATAAGCCGGTGATTGCCTTTTTTTATGCTCACGCTGTCAGCGCAAGGAGAAAACAAAAACCATTACCCAGCTTTTGTTTACATCACGTGATCAGCTGTCATTTGCTGACAGCTGATCACATGGTAAAGGGCAGGGATTGGCCCCTTACTCGGATCTGTCATCACCCGAGTCTCAGTGACTCTGTGACCACAGCGCGTGCAAAGGGGAGGACGTTTATTGAAGGACTCCCGGCAATTGAGGACCATGCTGTGGCCGTCGATCAGTTATAGCGCTGATCTCAAGTGATTAAAGAGGGTCAAAATGGGCCATTGACATGCATCACAATTCAACTTAGGAATGAGTCTTTGAAAAGTTAAACTAAATAATTTGGCCACTTTATCCTTCCAAATAATTCACTTCCTGTCACATAGCCACACAGGAAGTGAGGGAAAATCCCTAACAATGTCTTTCCTTGGGGACACACAGGTCAGTCTAAATACTTTCCCCATTATGCACATTGCACTCGAGCATATTGCGGGGTACACCACAAATTATTAGGTAGCTTGGACTGTGGGGTTTATTTACTAAAGGCAAATCTACTTTGCACTACAAGTGCACTTGCTGTATATCTGAGGGGGACATGCAAGCTAAAAAAAACAACATCTTTGCTTTTACATGATTGTAACATCCAATCACCAGTACTTTCCCTCAGATTTTCAGCAGCTACACTTTTACTGCAGAGTGGATTTGTCTTTACTAAACCCCAAACTACCCAATGATTTGGGGTGTACACAACAAAGTGCTAGAGTGCAATTTGCTTAATGGGGACACTAGTTAGATTGATCTGTGTGTCCCCAAGAAAAGCCATTGGTAGGGTTTTACCTTCACTTCCTGTTTAGCTGTGTGACAGGAAGTGAAGCCAATGTTAAGAAAAGGAGACAACAGGGCGCATGCGCGGCAGCTCCCAAGATGGCCGCCAGCCTCTAGAGCTCCGCTCCACCACGGCCCATTAATCGCCACCGGAGCTCACAGAGCGCCCCCACAGCACCCTCCACGGGATATTCGAGCGGGGGAAGCCCCCCTGATCACCCAGATGTCAGCGGTACAGGCGAGGAGGAATCTGACAAGCCGGATGACCGCGAGTCCTGGTCCCCTCAGCAATTCCAAGATGGCGGCGGCAGCACGAGGTCCTCAGGACACAGAGTTCTCGGAGGACATTGCAGCAGACCAGGACGTATCACCGCAACCCACTGCAGGTACAGACTATCCGCCCCTGAACCTGGCCGCATCCCCAGCCTCCACTGAATCACTGCTGAGCAGAATGACATCAGGCATCCCCACAACCCCTATGCAGGATCCGAACGCAGGCCTCCTATTAACAGCCACTGATAACGCAGGCCCTTTTCCTAACCCCTCTGACTTGTCATCTATGATGGCTGCGTTTGCTCAAATGCTCTCCACAGGGCTTGCTCAGAACGCAGCGCAGATCACGGCATTCATTCATGCTGATTTGCAGCAAATTGGAGTGAGAATGGACGTTATTGAACAGAAAGCCAACCAGGCTGTTTCCCGTATAAACCAAAATACTGATAGGCTGCATGATGTACAAGACCAATTAGAAACAGCGTTCGCAAAGATCGATGATCTCGAGAACAGATCAAGAAGATATAACTTTAGGGTACGGGGATCCCCGAATCTGAAAAGGAGGTTCAAGGTACTGTAAAAGCACTCATACGCAGCCTAGTCCCTGATATTTCAGAGATCCGCCAGGAGCTAGATAGAGCTCACAGAGCCCTTCAACCCCCCCGCTCTGATGGTCTCCCCAGGGACATCATAGTGAAACCTCACTATTATTCTGTCAAAGAAGAGGTGATGAAGAAATCCAGGAGCTCTGATAGCCTCATCTTTCAGGGGCATAAAATACAAATATTTGCTGACTTGTCACCGTTCACTATTCAAAAGAGACGTTCCTTAAAGCCTTTACTACAGGTCCTAACGGAAAAGGAGATCACATACAGGTGGTCATTCCCCCTCCGCCTGAACTTTTCCTACAGGAATAAAAGCTATGGATTCTCCTCCTTGGTGGAGGGAGAGCGCCTCCTGCTGCACCTAGGGATCCTTTCACAGGAACCTTCACCCATGCAGATTTCCAGAAACACTCCGTCTTCATCTAAAAGACCACCGCCTGCAAGCCCACTGCAACACAACTGGTTGACACAAAGCTCCAAGAGGCCTAAAGAAAATCTCCCACCTTGAAAGATGACTGCCTCATCCTTGATCAGGGCCCTGATCTGAGAAATCTTTAACCTATTTGAGTGCCTGTAACTTCTGCCCCCCCCTCACTGTTGCTATCCCAAGCGGGCCGGAACTCATCACATATCGTGAACTGTCAAGTATATTTTACCTACTTCTGCAGACAGCTAATGCAGTGCTATGAGTGCGTATTACCCGAACTTGGGGTGGGGGGGATGCTTTTTCTGGCACAGGACCATAATTGTTCTGCTCTATGGACTGCCTCCTTAGAACTTCCCTTGTGCCTACAATTTTTTGTTATGGTTTTCAGTTTATTGATAGGCAGATATCACTATTGTTCGGGTGATTGTGCCCCTTCCCCCAGTAGTTGGGGGGGGTTTCACTACAGCTAGGCCGGGATACTCAGCCTAGTCAATAAGGGGGTTTATCACCCCCCCCCTTTTTTTTATTTTATTTATTAGATTTATTTGTTTGGAGATAGGGGTGACCGGGAGTTGTTCCTTTTAGGTTAGGGGCTGTCCCTTGATTTGTTTGCGCCAATAATGGGGGCGTTCTGTTTCAGTTACAATTAGGGGCTACATATAGCCCTCAGTTTTACTTTTTTACAGGTGCTCGTTCTGTGGTGGCCCCAGTGCACCTTCTCTAGGAACCGGGGGCACTATCAGTGCTCCTAGGCTCCGCTCTGGTACCCCCGCTTTTGGGGTATTCCAGACCTCTCAGGTTACAGGAGGTGGAATGGTTAGACCATCCGCCTCCAGGGGGGGGAGGGGATCGGGGGATCCCCCAACTCAGTTTTGGTTCAATTGGTCCTTAAGGGACGAATGTTTAGGTTTGTATTACAAGTGTATAACCCCATTCTTCCTCTTTCTCTCTTTTTCATCCTTTCTCTACTCCTCTCTCATGCTCGAAGGAAATCTCGATCGATCCAGGACTACATGCTCTCTCCCATCTTGGATGCCGGCTTCTCACTCAGCCTTCTCACGCAACATTCCTGGGTATTCTTCTGCCTGGGAAAAGGTAAGCACCTGCTTCTTCTCACAGAATCACCCCCTCTGATCCATGCCCAACGCACACCAACCCATACCCACCCTTAAAATAGTTTCACATAACACACAGGGTCTCAACTCCCCTGTCAAACGTAGAAAAGCCTTTCAGCAATACCACTCCATGCATGCAGACATACTCTTATTACAAGAAACTCATTTTCCGTCCACGTTCAAACCCTCCTTCCTACACCAACACTACCCTCAATTTTTTCTAGCATCAGCAGAAAATAAGACTAAAGGGGTTGCAGTATGCTTCACCAAGCACATCAGTCTCTCCCAACCAGAAACTGTACTAGACCCCATGGGACGTTACATTTTAGTATCCGGACACATAGACGGGGAAATGTATACTTTCGTGTCATATTATGCCCCGAATAAGGGTCAAAAGCGCTTTTTTGATATTCTTATACGGACACTAAAACCACATTTCAAAGGGTTGGTCTTCATCGGTGGTGATTCCAATATCGCCTTTGATCTTGCCCTGGACAATCGGGCGGATGGAACATCCAAGCCCAAACGCCCTGCCAAACAGAGCACATACATAGCCAAAACGCTCCATGAGGCGGGTCTCGTGGATATCTGGAGGGAGGTTAATCCACATACTAAAGATTACACGCACTACTCAGTCCCACACAACTCCTTTGCAAGGATAGATCATGTTTTCACTAATTCCTTTTCAATTCCACTACTCCAGGGTTCCAAAATAGTAGAATCCCCTTTGTCTGACCATTCAATGGTCTCCGTGACCACACACAGATCCTCGGGAGAGAGACAGGCGCCCAGATGGCGACTACAAGAATCCCTCTTGAGTGACCCAATACAATGTTCTTTGGTTGAAGCGGCCATTAAAGAATATTTCCTGATAAACGCTATGAAGGAGGTCTCCCCTCAAATAGTATGGGCAGCACACAAATCTGTCATTAGAGGGAAAATCATTCAGTTATCCTCAAGGCTCAAAGTGGAACGTAAGGCAGATACACTCAGGCTCACGGAGGAATTTCACTCCCTAGCCAAAGCGCATAAACGTAACCCAACGCCCAATTCCCTGGCTGACTTGGACAGAGCCAGGGTACTTCTTAACCTACACTTAACTACGGCAGCAGAACAACATCTTAGATGGACAGGGTCAAAGCTCTATTCCTATAAAGACAGGATAGGCTCTAAATTGGCAGCAAAACTTACTCCAAAACACCGTCCACTAGCCTTCCCTAAAATCAAGACAACTGGGGGTGACTTGACTCAGAACCCGACTAAAATTATGGACACCTTTTTAAAATTCTATTCGGACCTTTACAAACAAGACCAAAGGGCCCCTAATAAGCCTGATGTAGATTTTTTGGCGAACCTGCAGTTACCCTCCCTGACGGATGATCATAGAGACATACTCGAAAGCCCCTTTACTCAGGAGGAAATCTTGACTACCATTAAGTCACTTAAAGTGGGGTCCGCTCCGGGGCCGGACGGCTTCTCCACCGGGTATTATAAAAAATTCGGACCAATACTGACTCCACATTTGTCTCAGTTCTTCAACTTTCTCAGGGATGGAGCTCAGCTAGGAACAGACCTTAACACTGCTTATATCTCAGTCATACCCAAACCTGATATGGATCCGTGCAAGGTGAGCAATTACAGACCGATCTCTCTTATTAATAACGATATCAAACTTATGACTAAGATTATAGCTAACAGAATGTCAGGTTTCATCTCCTCCTACATCCACAAGGACCAGGTGGGCTTCATACCCGGGAGACAGGGTCCGGACCAGATTAGAAGATCCATTGACATCGTATCCATTCTACGGTCACGTTGGGATGGGGGTAGTCAACAAACCGGTTACTTGCTCTCAATTGATCTACACAAAGCCTTCGATTCCATAGATTGGGCGTATCTCTCTGGTACCCTTGTGAGATGGGGATTTGGTCCACACTTCCTCAATCTTATACGTTCCCTTTATTCTGCACCCACTGCTCAGATACGTTTGATGGGGAGGTACTCAGATTCCTTCCCTATTGGTCGGGGTACCAGACAGGGTTGCCCCCTCTCTCCCCTGCTGTTTGCAATAGCAATGGAGACGTTAGCCATTGCTCTCAGATCTCACCCTGACTTTAAGGGAGTCAATTGCGGACCCCAAGAACATAAATGCGCACTGTACGCAGATGACCTACTCCTCTTTGTTACATCCCCACTAACATCTACCCCGGTTATTCTTAAAACTTTGAAGGCCTTCAGTGAGGCCTCGGGCTTGAAAATCAATATGAATAAGTCAACGGCCCTAAACGTAACTGTCCCGCAGGACATGCTTTCACTACTCTCTAAGAACTTTGAGTTTACCTGGGCCTCCGGGGCGATACCATACTTAGGTATCAAATTAACTTCTGACATAAGCAACCTCTTTAAGGCAAATTACCCCCCTATTCTACAGAAATGTAGGAAGGATTTGAACAATTGGTCGAGAAGCGGCCTATCCTGGATTGGCAGGATACACGCCATTAAAATGACTCTTCTCCCACGTATGCTGTACTTATTCCGATCCCTCCCTATCCCGATCAAGAAACAGGTTCTGGATAAACTACAATCGGACATTATCCGCTTTGTTTGGGGAAACAAAGGATACAGATGTCCCTCTGGAATCTTACTCCGCCTTAAATCTCAGGGAGGCTTGGGACTCCCGAATATTTGGAATTATTACCAGGCAGCGCAACTGGCACAAATCTCAATGGTCTTCTCAAAGGGACAGAAACCGGACTGGCTCTCTATAGAAAGGCAAGCAGTCCCCATGAATACCATTGACTACTTGCTATGTTGTAACCCAAAAACCAGACCTGCAATACTATCCCCCACACTATCTCACTCAGTTACATTATGCTCCCGGATATACCAGCACTCATCTTTGACCTCTCCACTGAAACCTTTAGCCCATCTGTTCCACAACCCTGCCTTCCCTCCGGGAATGAATATCAGAGCTTTTAAATGGTGGACTGATAAGGGCTTGTACCGAATAGGGCACTTTCTCTCTCCTGCAGGCCCTATATCTTTATCGCACTGCAAAAAGACACTAGATATGCCCGACTCTGAGTTTCTACGTTTCTCCCAAATCTCACATTTCTTGCACTCCATCGAGTCTAACAAGACTGTCCCACATAAGATTACACCCTATGAACACTGGTGCTCGAACACGCTGGATCAGAGGGGAGGAATCTCTCTAATATACACAGCTCTGTCAACTCAGTCGACCAAACCCTCATATGCTCAGAGATGGGAGGAAGATGTGGACGGCTCATGGGACAATGAGATTTGGTTTCGAGCATTGCAGCAAGCTTTTAAGGGTATACTTAATGTATCTTTGATAGAAGCTAGTCTGAAAGTTTTGGTAAGGTGGTATTATGTTCCTTCCAGGCTGGCTACAATGTACTCAGGCACATCGCCAGTTTGTTTCAGAGGATGTGAACTGGAGGGCACTATGCTCCACACATGGTGGTCCTGCCCGCGCATCAGATCTTTCTGGCGCAAGGTTTTCCGCACCCTTAGTTCCCTGACGGGCATACAGATCACTCCTCGACCCAATATAGCACTGCTGAACCACCCAATCCCCAATTTACCCAAACTATCCCAGAAGCTCTCATTTTTTATATTGTTAGGAGCCAAATTAACAATAGCCAAGGCCTGTAAGAATCCCACAGTATCGTTCCGGGGTTTCAAGAGAAAGGTTTCCTGGATCATGGCCCAAGAGCAAATTGTCGCTAAACTTACTGACAAGAGTGAAAAATTCATAGCCACCTGGGATCCTTGGGCCACCTACTGCAATGTCTCTCTGATACCCGGAGTACAACCTGGTTTTCTGAGTACTAACATTCCACCTTCTTAACATAAGAATTTCTACACCTCCTTCCTTCTCACGTTTCTAAGTCTTCTCCTCTCTTGCCTCACTTGGCTTTCTGGGGTTTTCACTACAGATCTGATCGAGTTGCTCTCATATTCACTTAACTCATGTTACACAATTGTGTTTGTTTCTTAATGTCTTTCTTTATACTTGCCCAGAGTGGGGTCCTCCTATTCCGACGCTTCCTACTGTGAGATAATATAGTTGAAATATTTCAGCTCTTCACTTTCACTACCTTACCAACCTGATGGAAACTTCCATGGGTACTGGATCCTCCACTCTCCGGGATGCAGTATGAGCCCGTAGGGGCATCCCGGGGGTCGGAGACTCAAAAGTTGGGATGGTAGGGATCTTTACCCTTCTGGCTATGGTTATTCATTACAGAACATGGGAGGATAAAGTTAGGTCACTGTGGATCTCAGTTCAGGTTTAGAATCTCTATGTCTATTATTTTGGACCATAGGTTGATTTGATCGCAAGTTGCATTATTGTACTGTACAGACTACTTGTTGAGATTCTTCTGTATCGCCTAAAAATTTCAATAAAAATATTTAAACTAAAAAAAAAAAAAAAAAAACACAACAGCAACGCCAACCTGAGTGCTAAGCGGTTGTGTGAGTGTCATCCATCACCCGCCGCCGCGTTCTTCCCAGCTGTTAAATCCACATCTCACCCCGCCATTTACATTCCTGATGCCATGTTACAGTAGAGCGAAGACGCATTTAAGTCTTCTCATTTCCCCCAAGCAGATGTAATCTGTACACATTCTACATTAAAGTTATGTACCAGGACCCACACCAATCATCATTAAAAAGTATCAATATTCAAGAAAAGGAGACAAAGGCCAAACTACAAAAAAAAAAATCTAAAAAAAACCACACACGCAGGGGTTCTAACACTTATGCCCCGTACACACGATCGTTTTTCATGCCGTTAAAACTGACATTTTAAAAAATGGCCCTGAAAAATGATCGTGTGTATGCTCCAGAGCATTTTTAACGACGTGAAAAACGGCCATTAAAAATTCCGGACATGCTCTCTTTTTTCACGTCGTTTTTCATGTCGTTTTTTTTAACGACGTGAAAAACGATAGTGTGTATGCTTTCACGACGTGAAAAAAAACGCGCATGCTCAGAAGCAACTATGAGACGGGAACGCTCGTTTTGGTAAAGCTAATGTTGGAAATGGAGATGGCACATTCGTCACGGTGGAATTAATAGCATCGTTTTAATGCAGCGCATTCCGTTCTTCTTTTGATAATGCTTTAAAATTACCCTCTTTTGATAATGACATTGAGAGTTATGCGAAACTTGTTTCTAAAGTAATTCCAAATTGCTCTAATGATTGTAAAATATTATTTATAAGCCGGACCTCCCTCCTAAATAATACTCATAATAATAAAATAATGTAATTCTCCTTTTTTCTTTAAATTATATTTTACTATTGTGTTTTTTTTTTTGTGGCCTTTTTTTATTATTTTGGCTTAAATTATTCTTGTGTAAAGTTACCATAACAACCTTCCAAATGTGTCTCATTTGGCCTCAGGGAGGTTTGTGTCCCCTGATAATAACAATAATATAATTTGAGATGTACCTGCCTGCTCCCTAGCAAGCTCTCTTTTGAAATACAAATCACATAGTCAAGTTTTTTAAGGGCACTAAAAAATTTTTTATTTCAGAACATTAACAAATTAAAGTGGAAGGCAGCACTGGAGAGCCTGCTTGCATTTGTGCATCCCTTTGACCCCACAACAACCATCCAAGATGTCAAAACCAAAATAGAGATTAGATCCCCAAAAAAAAGGAGCCCAATCTTGTCTTGAGCTCCCAGAGGTCAGGAGCCACAGCAGATAAGTCCTATATGTCCCCAGTCTGTGGTACTACAGCAGGCATTATTTTCTCCTCTTCCTTGTAGCCTTCTCTCCAACCTTCTCTGCAGCCTTGGTTGGTTTCTTCCTTGGAGGCTGGGGATCAGGAGGAGAGGTTGTGGCAGGAGGAGTAGTAGGAGGAGGAGGAGGAGGTGGAGGAGTAGGGACAACCTCCGTTATGTCCGTGTACCTAGTGAGTTCACCCAGCACGCCCTTATTGATGACTTTCAATAGCAGGGTCTCACTGTAAATTTTTTGCCGCAACTCCATTTGCCCTAGTTTGTGGGCGAGGACTGCGGCAAATCCCTCATCAACAGAGGGTGCCTCTCTGAGGGCCGCTGTTGCCTCTCTGAGGAAGGCCCTGGTTTCCTCCTCCACCTGCCTACCTCTCCTTGGCCCTCGTGGTTTAACTACCAGGGGAGGCATCTGGGCTCTTGTGCTGGGCCAAGCCTCCTCCTGGGTGCCACTGGGCCTAGCCTCCTCCTGGGTGCCACTGGGCCCTGCCTCCTCCTGATCCCCAACATCACCCTCTTCCTGGCTCTGCTCTGGCTGTAAAAAAAGAAAGGGACATTATTTATTTTGCCACATCATCATTCACAGACATTGTTCACCTCTAGACATTGTTGAAATCAATGCCAAAAGTTATGTCATTTTCATTGATTCCGCATCCTGGTTTTGTTGTCTTGTACACATAAAATTAGGCCACTACTGTATCTTGCTCTTCACAAACTTTATTGGTAGAAGTGTACATACCTTTAACAATACTAACATCTATTTAAATTCTACAATTTTGTAAGATATAAATATAGATATCAATACTTTACCTGGCTCCATATCTCCAAATCTGCCTCCTCAAGGCCCTGATCTTGATCCTCAGAGGAAGCCAGAGCAGGGTTGACAGGAAGGCTGGAGGACTGGCTGCAGGGAAGGCTGGAGGGTTGGGTACAAGGAAGGCTGGATTGACCTCTGGGGGGAAGGGTGGAGAGAGATTCCTGCACTTCCAGCTGGTCATCCAGAAAAGCAAGCTTACTGTAGTACCACAGACTGGGTTTATAAACCTTATCTGCTGGTGCACCTGACCTCTGGGACCTCAGGACCATAGTCCTCTGGGTCCTGTATGTCCCTCTGATGGTCGCAATTTTGGTTTTGACATCTTGGAGAGTTGTTGTGGGTATCTTTGTTTGCACAAATGCAAGCAGGCTCTCCAGTGCTGCTTTCCTGGCGTCTTTATTTTTATTAGCGCCACTTTTTGTTTGCCATAATATAGGGAGCTCTTGCCATTTGTCGATGAACTCCCCCATGAAGTCTGGGTTTTTAAAAGTATTCATGATATCTGTAAAAGCGAGAAACCCCAAAAAATATATATTTCAGGCAACATTCCTCAACTGTGCATTGTCTACATATTTTGAGCACACAAATCTCCTCGTCTGATGAACCTCAAAAAGTAAAATTGTTAGGTACCTTCATCACGACGTTCGTTGCTAACTCCCTCTCCCGACAAATGAACGTATTTCCCAGACATGGATCTTCACTTGATATACACAGTGCATGCGTGAAACTCCGCACGCTTTCCTCGCCCCTGACGTTCGATATTGTACTTTCCCCGCCCCTTCTCGCTCGTAGCGCTGAACAAAACATGGCGGAGACACAGGTGGCTGAGATTACCTCTACAGAGGATGAAATTGCTGAGGAGCCCAAATCAAGACCCAGGAGATATAAGGCATCCAACCTGGGAAATGGTGGAGATGGTCGCCATTTTAAAGAAGGAGGATTATGATGCCAAGCATGGTCCGTATAAAAGGCCTAATCTGGTCAAGTCCAGAATTATGGGCAAAGTGGTCAAAAGTCTTCACAAAAAATTTGGGGTGTGCAGAACGAAGGAACAGCTCAGAAAACGATGGTCAGATCTGAAGTTGTGGGAGGCCGACCAATATAAAAGAATCAAGAAAGTTATAGTAAAAAGTAAGTAATTTTTTTTTAGTTTCCATGGTACATATTATTTTCTGGTATTCTGTCGTGTATTTTTAACTTTCATATAGTACACTGAAAGATACCATCTTTCAGGTTCGTCCGCACAGTAAACGGACGTATTAAACCTCTTTCTCCGTACAGTTCCTCAAACGATGTTTTAGGATCATCCAGTGTGAACACCCATGTATTTTGGTTTATTTGGGGGAGTAAATTTGGGCCTCACTTATTTTTTGGGTGCTAATCCAAAGGACATTTGTTCGTTAGAAAAAACGATATGCATGGTAATGTTAAAGGGAGTGAATGCTCAGCAGCTGATGAAACATCTGAACGCAGTAGTACAAGTGTGGGCCTAAAGCCAAAAAGCTTGAGGGTGTCACACACAGGTGATCCTGTGTAGATACTTTGGGGTGTTACAATGTGTCAAATTTGTGTTCAAAATGTATATGCTCTGGTTTTGGCTATGTATCCAATCATTTGTCCCGGTTGGCACAGGGGGTAAAATTTAAAATGGAGCATGCTTCAAAAGAATGATTACAAAGTATTTTTTCATGTTTCTTATTTTAGCAAAATTGAGTCGCTACTAATGAAACTATTCCTTTTATTTCAATCTCCCTAGGGATTCGAAAAGCTACCTCAGATGAGACGAGAATTGCAACACCTACAACAATACCCCCAGAACCCCAGGATGGAGAGGAATGTGATGTTGTAGAAGTGGAAAGTGGCACTACCACAGGTCAGAGAGAAACCAGACACATGCATGTTAAATAGATGTAGGCCTACATATTCTATCCTACATATTTCTTTTTACATTTAGGTGCAGTTCTGGCCGAAGACCCCAATAAGTTGACACATCACAGTGCCCAGATCCTGATCCAATACCTGATGGTCTGCTGTCGTGACCTCGAAAAAATTAAGGGAGACTTGCTAGAGATCAGGGCAAATACAAAGCGGGTGGAGGAAAGGCTCCAAAATATCATGGCTGTGCTTGGGCGTGTCTAATGTTTTTACACCAAATAACGTTTTACTTGCAGAGTTTTATAAGTATTTTTGTTATTTTACCCTTTAATGACTAGCACATGTTTAGCTTTTTCAAAATTTTGACGAATATAGTTTGTTTATGCATGGCTGGTCATGCGTTTTAATACACCCGAAATTAAGAGAACATCCACATTTCTAAGGAAGTTACCCACCTAAAAAAAGAAATAAAGGTATTTTTACATAACAAATAATTGTGGCTTCATTATGTAAATGTGGTGCTGAGTGAACTAATCAATGTTTGGTGTTTACACTGACAATGAAGGCTAATTAAGATTGTTTAATCCACATGGCAAAACAAGTGCACTAGGTAAACCTACCAGAAACATCAAACATTATACAATAAAAAATCCAAACCAATCTTTACTCAAGAAAAAGTTTTATTTTTTTGGTATAAAATTATTAAAGATTGTCTGGCATTTCAATGGCCCCCCTACCCATAAAATAGTCCACATATTGGTTACGGACCTCACGTCCGGTTGGGGGGGCCAAGCCAGGACGGCCAGGTTCCAGGGCCACCAAAGTTTCTGCATTGATTAAAGAGGCCTCAGGCCCACTCAAAGATATATAACTCGTTGAATGCACCCTTAGGAAATTATGCAGCACACAGCACGTCATAACCACATGGTTCCATTTGTATGGGGCAAGGTGGATGGAGGTAAGGAAGAGGCGAAATCGGCTGGCCATGATCCCAAACGCATTTTCCACCACCCTTCTGGCTCTGGCCAGCCGATAATTCAACACCCTCCTCTCAGGGGTGAGGGTGCGTTGCGGGAATGGCCTCATCAAATGGGGTCCCAGGCCAAACGCCTCATCCGCCACAAAGACAAAAGGTAGTCCCTCCACATTCTGCTCCGCTGGTGGCAAGGCCAGCAGATCCAAAAGGAGCCGTTCCCCAAACTCCGTCTGGGCAAAAACTCCTCCATCAGACATCCTGCCATTCTTGCCAACGTCCACATAGAGGAACTCGTAGGTGGCCGACACCACTGCCATCATCACGACGCTGTGGAACCCCTTATAATTATAATAAAAGGATCCCGAATGGGGTGGTGGGACGACCCGAACATGTTTGCCGTCGATGGCTCCTCCACAGTTCGGAAAGTTCCATCGCTGGGCAAACTCGGAAGCCACATTCTGCCATTCATGTGGCGAAGAAGGGAACTGTGGAATTAAAGAAATAATAAATTAATACTTGGAGTCAGAAACATTGAAAGCTGATTTCATACACACATTCATGGCCAACATTGGTAGAAACTGTTCAAAACATAAAAAATTGGAAGCAACAAAAAACAAACAAACTAAAAAATTATGGGGGGGGGGTTGAAGATGAGTTGGGAATATCACACATGAAGGCTGTAGCACTCTGTATTGAAGTTAACAAAAATGAAACATTCCTAGGCAAAATTTAGGGTGCGTTTTGGGTAAAGCACTACGATGGAACATAGAATAAAAAACATGGAAATGACTAGGCAAGGTAGGTATGGCCCCAGGATAGCATGCTGGAGAGGTTAGGTAAGCCAAATTTACAGGTAGGCCTCAATCCCCAAACTTTAAATAATAAAACATGGGGAGAAAGGGGACATTCCCTGCAGCTAAGAATCATGTGAATTAGGGACTGCAAATAAAGCAAATTAAAAATATCCAAAAATAAAAACCATACAATGTGAATTTTTGAAGAAGAACACTTACCTTAATATAGTCCTCCTGCAAAACTTGAAGGATGGCAGAACAAGTCTCTGGTATAATGATCCCCAGAGCCTGGGGGGATATGCCTGTGGAGAACTTAAGGTCCTGCAGGCTTCTCCCAGTAGCCAGGTATCGCAACGTGGCGATGAGCCTCTGCTCAGCACTGATGGCTTCCCGCATAACGGTGTCCTGCCTGGTAATAGAGGGGGACACCAAAGCCAACAGCTGCTGAAATACGGGGTCAGACATCCTGAGAAAATTCCTAAAATCATCAGGATTATTCTCCCTGATCTCCCGCAACAAAGGCATGTGACAGAATTGGTCCCGCTGGAGCAACCAATTCTTGGTCCATGAACTCCTCCTGACCCTGCTCATGGCATGGAGTCGGGATACAGCATAAACCCCTGCACCAACTACAGCACGAACTCTACGACGAGTACGTAGCCGCAACATGGCTAGATAATGGTCGGCTGAACAGAACGAACTAGAAGAACGCACGGAAGAACAGCAAGGCCTATGAAGAACAAGCTGAAAAACACGAACGTGCAGAGCAGGCCGCACTGAATAAACAGATACGAACTGACTACAAGCAGTGCTAAACAGATACGAACCCACAGGCGCAAACTGAACTCCCGAAAACGATCTTCAAAGCACGAAGACTGAAAAGCGCGAATCGTCTCTCACCAAACTTTTACTAACACGCGGTAACACGGAATTAGCAAAAGCGTCCCAAAGGGTGGCGTCATTCGAACGGAACTTCCCCTTTATAGTGCCGTCGTACGTGTTGAACGTCACTGCGCTTTGCTTGATCGTTTTTTTTTAATGATGGTGTGTACGCAAGGCAGGCTTGAGAGGAAACATGAAAAAAAACGAGGAGAAAAACGTTGGTTTAAAAAATTACATTAAAAACGATCGTGTGTACGGGGCATTACTTTGTTTCCCTCAAAATGCCCACAATTAGAATTGTATGGCCTTGAGCTATTTTTAAATGCAGTGCTCTAAATCAGTGCTTCTCAAGTACCCCCAACAGGCCATGTTTGCAGGTTTTCCTTCATCTTGCACATGTGCTTTAAATCACAGTCAATGGTTTTGATTTTTGGACAGCAATTCTCGATAAGCTAAATTCACAAAACATGTCCTGTTGGGGGTACTTGAGGACTGAGGCTGAGAACCACTGCAGTAAAAAGGGAAAATTGAATACTTACCGCTCTGTATTTTTTCTTTCCTGGTGACTTTCCATGGCAGCACACAATACAATCCATGCATATGCTACCATGAAGGCACCAGATTAGACAAATCACGCCTGTTTTGTTTTGACTTGCCAATCAGCTGTCACATTTGTTGCAAAGAAAACACAAAACAAACATCAAAACTTTCCATCTAATTTTATTGTTCAACAAAACAAAAGGGAAGGCAAAATAAAAAACATGGTCAATTTGAAACAGTTACAGACTCAACATCTTGAGCAATTTTTGGCCAAAAAAATGCAGCAGACAAATAAATCAAAGTGAACAAACAACACACATTAACAACATCAGAATTATTTCAGGGGAACATATCTCCCCCACACCAAAAATATACAATCCACAAAAGTTAACCAATCACTTGTTTTGTAAAGACATAACAAATAAAATACATGTGTTACAAACTCGATAAGGACACCAACATGTACATTATGCCCCCCACACACTTGCCTCTTCTCAAGGCAAGCGACTGAATGCTCTGTGAGCTTTATATAACATATGTTTGTGTGCTAATGAGGCAATTGAAAACACATGCACAGTTCATGGAACACCCAAAATGCAAGTTCACTCAATGTAGAGACTGAAATTCAAAGTGGGTACACCTGTTAAGGATGTCCTTCAATTTCTAACCCATAAAAACACTCTCTGAGTGAGCATGCCCAGAAATATCCAGGCGCTGTTCACACACAAAAAGCACGCCAAAAAAAAATAACTGGCTGGGCATGTGCAGAACAACACCAATGCAGCTAGCAAAAAATAACCCCCCCTCCCCCCGTCCAAAATTAAGCACATCATCCAGCATGCTACAAAATTAGAGATGGGACAATCACCCCTCCCCCCACCAACAAATCCCATTGCAGTCTATGGGAACTGACTTGTTAATTTTGCTAGTCCCCACTTGGCTGGCTTATCTTCTAGTTATTGGCCTTAAAATGGGGGCCAAGGTCCCACCCTAAGGGACATATATCAATGTCACCAATTTGGAAAACACCAAAAACAAAACAAGGAGAAGTGCCTTTAAATATGCCAAATTGCTTAAGGGCCATTTCACACCACATGCAGTGCATTGCGTTTTTTATGCATCCAAAATGCATGGAAAGTTGGTTATATGGTTCTAAATGGCAGTGTTTGTTCCAGTGCGTTCCAGTTCCACCAAAAAAGTAGAATATGCTGCATTTTACCTGCACTGGACTGTACTGGAACGCATCAAAACGCATCATAAATGCACTGGAACACACTTGTCCTTATCTATGGTTAATAAAAAAGAGGGGTGAAAAAAAAGCACTGGACTGCATGAAAAACTTACCAAAAATGCACTGGAATGCATGAAAAACGTGCATGCAGAAAAGCACCTGGAACGCATCCGGATTGCATTTCTATGGTGTGAACTGGCCCTAGTTCACACTATAGAAACGCAGTCTGGGTGCGTTCCAGGTGCTTTTCTGCATGCGCGTTTTTGAGGCGTTTTTGATGCAGTCCAGTGTTTTTTTCCCCCTCTTTTCACTTAGGACAAGTGTGTTGCAGTGCGTCTTTGGTGCATTTAGGTGCGTTGCGGTGCATTTTTGGTACGTTCCGTTGCGTTTTTGATGTGTTTTACTGGGGTCCAGTACAGTTTTGTACCTAAAAAATGCAGCATGACCAATTATTTTTTGGCATTCTGAAATGCACTGGAACGGACTGCAGTGGTGTGAACTATGCCATTGGCATTAATGTGATCAACTTTCTTTGCGTTTTTCAGGCATCAAAAAAATGCACTGCACTGCATCCGGTGTGAACTGGCCCTAAATATCATCCCGGGGGGGTGTCTATAGTATGCCTGTAAAGTAGCACATGTTTTCCATGTTTATAACAGTTGGAGAGCAAAATGACATTTCTAAAGTAAAATAATAGTCATTTAAAAGCCCTTGCGGCTGTAATGAATTGCTGGTTCCCGTCAATACAGATAAAAGTCATTGAAAGTCTTTGCTAACCAAAAAAAAAAAATGCGTGGGGGTTCCCCCAAATTCCATAACCAGGCCCTTCAGGTCTGGAATGGATATTAAGGGGAACCCCGCTGCAAATTTAAAAAAAAATGACGTGGGGTTCCCCCCAAATATCCATACCAGGCCCTTCAGATCTGGCATGGATTTTAAGGGGAACTCCACCCCAAATTTAAAAAAAAAATGGCGTGGAGTCCCCCTAAAAATCCACACCAGACCCTTATCCGAGCACATAACCTGGCCGGCCGCAGGAAAAGAGGGGGGATGAGAGCGGCCCCCCCTCCCTCCTAAACCGTACCAGGCCACATGCCCTCAACATGGGGAGGATGTCCCCATGTTGATGGGGACAAGGGCCTCATCCCCACAACCCTTGCCCGGTGGTTGTGGGGGTCTGCGGGTGGGGGGCTTATCGGAATCTGGAAGACCCCTTTAACAAAGGGGACCCCCAGATCCCGCCCCCCCTGTGTGAAATGGTAATGGGGTACAAATGTACCCCTACCATTTCACAAGGAAAGTGTCAAAAATGTAAAAAATGACAAGAGCCGGTTTTTGACAATTCCTTTATTAATGTCTTCTCTTTTCTTCCATCTTCTTCCTTCTTCTTCCATCTTCTTCTTTTCTCCATTCGGGTTTCTTCCTCCATCTTCATCTTCCTCTTCATCTTTATCTTCATCTTCATCTTCCTTCTTCCTTCGGTGTTCTCGTCCGCATCTTGCTCCGGCGTCTTCCCTTCTTCTTTCTTCTCCGGCCGCTCCGTTTGAATTGGAGGTTCCCGCTGTGCAACGCTTCAGTTCGCCTCTGGGTCCGCTTACACCCGGTGACCCCGCCCCCCTCTGACGCACATGGATTTCACTGGGACTTTCCCCGTGGTGACAGAGGGGGCGGAGCCAACGGGTGTAAGCGGACCAGGTGGAGAACTGAAGCGTCGCACAGCGGGAACCTCCAATTCAAACGGAACGGCCGGAGAAGAAAGAAGAAGGGAAGACGCCGGAGCAAGATGCGGACGAGAACACCGAAGGAAGAAGGAAGATGAAGATGAAGATGAAGATGAAGAGGAAGAGGAAGATGAAGATGGAGGAAGAAACCCGAATGGAGAAAAGAAGAAGATGGAAGAAGAAGAAGATGGAAGAAGAAGGAAGAAGATGGAAGAAAGGAGAAGAAATTAATAAAGGAATTGTCAAAAACCGGCTCTTGTCATTTTTTACATTTTTTACACTTTCCTTGTGAAATGGTAGGGGTACATTTGTACCCCATTACCATTTCACACAGGGGGGGTCAGGATCTGGGGGTCCCCTTTGTTAAAGGGGTCTTCCAGATTCCGATAAGCCCCCCGCCCGCAGACCACCACAACCACCGGGCAAGGGTTGTGGGGATGAGGCCCTTGTCCCCATCAACATGGGGACATCCTCCCCATGTTGAGGGCATGTGGCCTGGTACGGTTCAGGAGGGAGGGGGGCCGCTCTAGTCCCCCCTCTTCTCCTGCGGCCGGCCAGGTTACGTGCTCGGATAAGGGTCTGGTATGGATTTTTGGGGGAACTCCACGCCATTTTTTTATAAAATTTGGGGTGGAGTTCCCCTTAAAATCCATGCCAGATCTGAAGGGCCTGGTTTGGATATTTGGGGGGAACCCGCACGTCATTTTTTTTTTAATTTGCAGCGGGGTTCCCCATAATATCCATTCCAGACCTGAAGGGCCTGGTTATGGAATTTGGGGGAACCCCCACGCTTTTTTTTTTTGGTTAGCAAAGACTTTCTATGACTTTTCTCTATATTGCCGGGAGCCGACAATTCATTACAGCCGCGGCTGCTTTTAAATGGCTTTTTTTTTCCTTTAGAAATGTCATTTTGCAGGCGCACTGGCAAGTTCAGAGCTGCGCCGGTTCAACTTATGCAAATTGACTTAGGTGACTTGACATTTACTAAGATTTTGCCGGCGCAGTGTCCCGGCACATTTGAACCATTGAAATTCCCGCGCTGAGCTCAAAAAAACCTCCCGCAGCTCGAATCGTACTTGCCGGCGCAGCGGGCTGGTTTTGAAAAAGTTACTTTCCCACTCTATTTTGGGCATATTAGTTATTTGAAGAGGGGTCACTACACTTCCTCACATCACCCCACATCACCCCCAATATTTTCTCACTTCCAGCTTCTTTATATTTAGATTTTAACATGCCCTGCGCCAGGTCCATAGTAGCGCACTGAGCGCCTCCCGGGCGCAGAGAACACTATAGTAAATAGGAAATAGGGCTGCGATACCGGCGCTAATGTTTTGTAAATACCAAAATAGCCATTGCGCACGCAAATGCGCCAATACTCATGGCGCAAACGTTTGGTAAATCAGCCCCTCTGACTCTTTATCTATCTCTCTCACACGCCGCAACACACTACACAAGGCCGACACGCAGGCGGCCTTATATAGTGTGGGGCGTGTACCTACTCCCCTGAGCCATGATTGGCCAAAGGCACCCTTCCTTTGGCCAATTACGGCTCTCTGTACTGACGGCGCTATGATTGGCCAAGCATGCGGGTCATAGTGCATGCTTGGCCAATCATCAGCCAGCAATGCACTGACGCAGTGAATTATGGGCCGTGACGCGCCACTCGAATTTGGCACGAACGGCCCATATTGTTCGAAATTCAGCGAACGGTCGAACAGACGATGTTCGAGTCGAACATGAGTTTGACTCGAACACGAAGCTCATCCCTAAACCTGGCTTTTCATAAAAATTCTAGTTGCCTGGTTCCCGTGCTTATCCAATGGCTTTAGGAATTTCAGAGTCATTGACCTGGAATGTCCAATCTGTATATTCATTCCAAGGCAATGACTCAGAAATGCTCAAGAATGGGGACAGCAAGCCATTAGTAATTTCAGAAGGAGGTCAGCAACAGCAGCACAATCATTTCTCTGGTCTGACTATTCTTTGAGTGACATACAGTAGAGTAATAGACCTAAACATATGCACAAGGCTGTTAAGAAACATTATCTAATCCGGTCCCTTATTTGCATTTTACATGTGCATGTAACCACTTAACGACCGCTTACTGTATATTAGACATGTGCATTCGTTTTCGTCCGAATGCATTTTCGTCCGAATTTCAGCTATTTTCGTTATCGTTTTAACAAACGAAAACGAAAGCACAGAATCCGAAAACCGAAAGATCCGACATAAACAAATGCTTTATTTTCGTTTTCGTTGCTACAACAGTTCGATATAGATAGGAGATTCGACGTGACGCTGACAATAACAATCTGTGTCTATCGAACCTGTGGTCGAATGTGCCTAACCTTAACTCTATTAGTCTAAGATTATTCTACATAGGAGAGAAAAGATTCGACATAGGAGAGAAAAGATTCGACATAGGAGAGAAAAGATTCGACATAGGAGAGAAAAGATTTGACATTATAGAGAGAAAAGATTCGACATAGGAGAGAAAAGATTTGACATTATAGAGAGAAAAGATTCGACATAGGAGAGAAAAGATTCGACATTATAGAGAGAAAAGATTCGACATAGGAGAGAAAAGATTCGACATAGGAGAGAAAAGATTCGACATTATAGAGAGAAAAGATTCGACATAGGAGAGAAAAGATTTGACATTATAGAGAGAAAAGATTCGACATAGGAGAGAAAAGATTTGACATTATAGAGAGAAAACGAAATTCCGAAACAAAATATTTCAGTGTGCACATGTCTACTGTATATATACTTCGGCAGAATGGCACGGACAGGCACAATCACGTACCTGTACGTGCCTGCCTTCGTATGAGTGGGGGGTCCAATCGGACCCCCCTCCGGTACAGTGAGCGGCCGGGATCGCTTCGGGAGCGATCCGTGATGAGGGGGCCGCCATTCGATTCTGGCCACCCCCTCGCGATCGCTCCCGGCGAATGAAAAGATTCCTCTGCCTGTGTAATGTTTACACAGGCAGGAGGAAGTGATGTCATCTCTCATGCGGCGCTCACATATTCCGAGCGCCGCATGAGAGAAGACACAGAGGATAGTGCACATAACAGCACACTGACACCACACACATAGGCACACGATCGCCCCCCCAGGCCCCCCCAGACACCCCCAGATCACCCCCCAGCCCCCAGTCACAGTGTCACTGATTGCAGTGATCAGTAAATAAATGGTCACTGCAATCAGTGACATTTGTGACTGTAAAAGTGTCCGGTTTAGGTCCAGTGTAGCCTCCTAACCCCCCCCCCCTAATAAAGGTTTTCTGATCGATGTCTTAGCGTCGGTGATGCTGATCGGTAGCCAGTAATTTTTTTTTAGGTTCGCCGCAGGTTTTTATAGCGTCGGGTACCCCCATATATTACCTAATAAAGGTTTAACCCCTTGATCGCCCCCCCAGCTAACCCTTTCACTCCCTTTTGCCAGTGTCACTAAGCGATCGTTTTTCTGATCGCTGTCTTAAGCCCTGTACACACGATCGGATAACCTATGGATTTTCGTCCGATGGATTTGACCATCGGAAATCCGATGAAACTGTTTTTCATCAGTCTTGGTCACACACCATCAGTTAAAAAACCGACGGCAAGAAAACGACGGCACGTACAAAACGTACGACGCGCTATAAAAGGGCCGAACAAATCTAATGGCGCCACCCCTTGGGCTGCTTTTGCTGATTTCGTGTTACCGCGTGTTAGTAAAAGTTTGGTGAGAGCCGATTCGCGCTTTTCAGTCTCCGTGCTTTGCAGATCGTTTCCTGGTGTTCAGTTTGTGCTTGTGGGTTTGTATTTGTGATTCAGTGCGTGCAGTCAGGTCGTTACTGCCTTGCAGTGCCTTCTTGGCCGTCCGTTTACCATTTTTCAGGTCGTTCTTCTCAGGCCTTGCTGTTCCACGGTGCGTTCTGTTTGAGTGCGTTCTGACCAGCCGACCGGTTTAAAACCATGTTTGAAGTGCGTTCTCGTTCTCGAGCTCGTGCTGGCTTTGGGCTTGGTGTTGCAGTTAACACTGTAACCCGAGTTCAGTCCGTGAACAGGGTGAGGAGGAGTTCATGGACTAAGAATTGGTTGCTCCAGCGGGACCAATTCTCTCATATGCCTCTGCTGCGGGAAATCTATGAGAATAATCCTGATGATTTCAGGAATTATCTCAGGATGACGGACCCCGTATTTCACCGTCTGTTGGATTTGCTGTCCCCCTATATAACAAGGCAGGACACTGTGATGCGCCAGGCCATTACTGCCGAGCAGAGGCTTATTGCCACGTTGAGATACCTGGCGACTGGGAGAAGCTTGCAGGACCTCAAGTTCTCAACAGGCATCTCCCCCCAGGCTCTCGGGATCATTATCCATGAGACGTGTTTGGCCATCATTCAGGTCCTGCAGAAGGACTATATGAAGGTAATTTTGCTCCTTTAACCTCACATTATATGTTTTGATTGTTTTAGAATCTTCTTATTTTTTCCCTCCTAACCCAAATTTGCCTGTTTGTAATATCCTGGTAATGTCCCCATTTTCCCCATGCATGTTTTTACCTGTAAAGGCCTTTTTGGGCCCTACATGCCTATTTCCCTTCACTAACCTCTCCAGCATGCTATCGTGGGCGCAAACCCAGCTAGCCTTCTATTTTCCTTTTCATTTTTTTGGGGTCATTGCCCGCGTAGTTTGACAACCCCCCCCCCCCTAAAGATGTAAAAAAAAATAGTTCTCAATCAAGCTCAGCAGAGTGGTTGAGCCTTTTTTTGGATCCCCCACAATCACCTTAGGCCCCCCCCTTAGATTATTTTAGAATGTCCACTCAGCGGGGGTGAGGCATCTGCTAAGTGGGCCTTTGTTTATTGGTAGGAAATACTCCCTTAAATAATAATGTTAGAATGATGTTGGTCAACAATGTTTGTGTGTAATCTGCTTGCACTGTAAACATAAACCGTACTAATGTCTTCTTTTTGTTTGACTCCACAGTTCCCTAGCACACCACAGGAATGGCTGACTGTGGCCTCCCAATTTGCCCAGCGGTGGGATTTCCCCAACTGCGAAGGGGCAATTGATGGGAAGCATGTCCACATAGTGCCGCCACCCCCGTTCGGGGTCATACTATTTTAACTATAAAGGTTTCAATAGTATTGTGTTAATGGCGGTGGTGTCGGCACGGTACAAGTTCCTGTATGTGGACGTGGGGAAGAACGGACGGATGTCCGATGGCGGAGCATTCGCAGAGACGGAGTTCGCTCACCGTCTGCAGGCTGGGGGTCTTGCACTGCCTCCAGATGCAGAGAACGTGGAAGGGCTACCGTTCGTTTTCATTGCGGATGAAGCTTTTGGACTAGGACCACACCTCATGCGGCCATTTCCCCAATGCACCCTCACCCCGCAGAGGAGGGTTTTTAATTACCGGCTGGCCAGAGCCCGGAGAGTTGTGGAGAATGCCTTCGGGATAATGGCCAGCCGGTTCCGCCTGTTCCAGACAGCTATAAATTTGGCGGATTATAAACTCAACAACATTGTCTACTGCTGTTGCTTGTTGCACAATTTTTTACGGAAATTCTCCACAAATTATGTGTCATCATTTGGGCCTGAGGCCGGTCCCTCTGAACTGATAAATCTGACCGGCCTCAGCACTGCCCGTACTGGCTTGGCCCCCCAAAGTGCCCGTGAAGTACGTCAGAAATACGTAGAGTACTTCACGGGTAGGGGGGCCATCGCAATGCCAGACCACATCTGACCTTTGATTGTCCCTTTTTAAAATAAATAAAAATATTTGATTTACTACAAACTTGTGTTGTCATTCTTGTATTTGTGGTTTATGTGTCTCCCAGGTTCTAGTAGTGCCAAGTGTATTTGTCCTTAGTAAATAGCCTCAAATCTCAGAGGTAAAAACACTCTTTTTTCATCTTCAGAACTGCTATTGAGCATAGAAAGAACAAGGCACACCTTTTTTAGACTTCCCAAATGTTTTTATTGATTGCACCACAGTTTTGGTTGTTTTTCAAAATATATTTTTTTTTTTTGTGCGGCTTTTTTTGCAGAAACATGCATGGGTCAAAAGCCAAATTTTTTTTTTCAGAAAAAGACATAAAATAACACAGTGAAAAATACAAACAGGAGATGGGGTGATGTTACCCCTGATCCATCCCAAATGTGAAGAACCACACTTTATTTTTGGGGCTCAAATGGGTATCTTCAACATGATCTCATGGCTAAGGTAAACATGTGCTATCTGCCATCATGGGGTATCAATGGACGTGCTTTGGGGGTGAAAACTCTTCCTCTCCCCTACTTGAGGAGGGAGGAAGAGGTTGCACCCCCAAAACAGGGACATAGATATCCTGTGACGGCAGATAGCACATGTTGAGTCTTCAGTGTGTGCATCTTCACATTTGGGCTGGTGGAAATCCCTTAGAAAATTTCCGATGCATAACAAAACACACACTATTCTCCCCAAAATATCTATCATGTTTTTATATTTTTGCTCAATCACAATCATTCTCTTTCTCATAATGTCCATTTCGCTACTGCATTCCATGATTTCCTGAATGATTATTTTGGCGCTGGCACTCGAGAATGGAGGATTTGGACTTCCTGACACACCCCCACGTTCAGTCCCTAAAAATAAACAAATATTTTTAAACTATGCAGGCCTACATCAGGATTTACCTTGAAGTTGTGGTGACAGACACTGACCTGTTGTGCTGATAAGCTCCACCTCTCCTTCCTCCACCTCCCCTTCCTCCACCTCCCCTTCCTCCACCTCCGCTTCCTGAACCTGCTGAACTTGGTCTGCTTTGGGATCTTCGGGGAGTTTCTGTGGTGTTGGGTTCCTCGTCTCATGAGCATGGTGTCCTCCCACTCTCCTCTCCCCTATGGGAATAGAAAAAA
Source organism: Rana muscosa (assembly GCA_029206835.1). Classification (NCBI taxonomy): domain Eukaryota; kingdom Metazoa; phylum Chordata; class Amphibia; order Anura; family Ranidae; genus Rana; species Rana muscosa. The sequence goes on from CM055124.1 coordinate 180,469,760, forward strand.
AAAGGAACCTTTAGCACACAGACTTTTTAGGCCTGAAAATGGATTCTCAATGTTTTAAAGTGGGGTCCAATTGATATTTGGCCCTGAGTTTCAAGATGAACATATGAGATCTTGCAAACTCAACAAAGCAACATGTTATTTTGGAGGACACTCACAAATACACTTAGATAACCACCAAGGTATCCACTGGACCACCTGCGTGTGACACCGTTAAGAAATTTGGTCATGTGGCCCAGAGTATAGTATCTTGATGAAGAACAAAAAAGAGTACACAACTGCTGGAGTGTCATCTCCTTTACCCAGAATACAGTTTATCCTTTCATTCACATTCTACATTTCCTTACAACACATCATCTAGCCAACAATGTGTAGATAAACATTCTTGAAGTAAAATGAGGCATGCCCACATGTAGTTTACGTGGATATGTGCCAAACATGTTTGGGGGAAGAGCAGCAATTATTTTTTCAACACATTTAGCAAATAAGTGGACTCTCCACTTAACATAAAAGTTGAGATTTTAAAATGTGAAACCAGTCAAGCCAAGCACATGTTGCAAAACATGGAAGAATACATATTACAATGTGAAAGAACACAGTAAAATATACTTACTTTTTTCAATGCTTTTTATAAGCTTCCTATACTGCTCCGGCTCCCTGAGCTTCAGGTCTGACCACCTTTTACGGAGTTGTTCCTTGGATCTCCTGACCCCATATTTTTTATAGAGAGTCTTCGCCACTTTCCTATATTCCTATAAAAAAAATACAAGGAAGTGCGCCAGTCAAAGAGATCAGGAGCAGCAGCCGACGATGTAGTAAAGCCCAAGCTGTGGTACTACAGACATCTTCAATTTCTGGATGACCAGATCAAGGCCAGGGAATCTATTTCCAGCCTTCCCTCAACCCTTCCTTCCACCCTTCCCTCCAGCATTCCTTCCACCCTTCCCTCCACCCCTGCAGAGGCGGAGGAGGAGCCTCCCGAGCTAGAAGAGCATCTTCAGCCAGGTATAGTATTTTTGATCATAATTATTGTCCACTAAGTAATATTGTGTTGAACTGTTTGGATTAGCCATAAATGATATCATCCCCCCCCCCAAAAAAAAAAAAAAACAGTAATGAGATCAAAATTGTGTGTGATAGATTCCCCAAATAATCCATTTTTTCATTTTATTTTAAAAACAGGATGAGGCAAGCCAGGAGGAAGAGGGTCAGGAGTGTGGCAGGCAGGAGGAGGCAGGGCCAAGTGGGACTCAGCAGGTCCCCAGGCCTAGTGGCAGCACCGTCTCCCAAGTGGCTCCCCTCCACGTCAGACCGCCAAAACAACGGCGGATGACACAAGTGGAGGAGGAGTCACTAAAGATGATTCAGGAGGCTGCTGCCATTATGAGGGCCCCCCTCAACCCTACGGAGGGCTTTAGCACCTATCTGGCGGATAAGTTGCTCAGAATGGAGGCGGGACAACGGGCCCTTTGTGAGCACCTCATATATATGGACGTACACATGGGGGCGAGGGGGCTGCTGACTGAGGCCACCCATATCTCGCAGCAGGCCAATCCCTCTCCTCCTTCTCCTCCTCCTCCTGCCACATCACCACCCACATTGGCCCAGCCTGCAAGGGTGCGTGGACGGGGCCATGGAGAGAACGCTGCAGAGAGGCGTGGAAGGAAGGCTACAGGGAAGAGCAGGAGGTGATTCCCTGGCCTCGAGCTGCTCATCCAGAAATTGAATGTTGATGGAGTACCACAGCTTGGGATGATGTATGTCTTTGGCTGCTGCTCCTGATTTCATGCTGTTGTTGATTTTATTATTGATCATAGTCAGGTCTGCATTTGGGATCTAATGACTTGATATTCTCTGCTAATTTCTGAATAGTTGCCCTTCGGTTTTTGTTTTTTTTTTTTTTCCGAAATAAAGGGAAATTTGATTTCAGCCAACATACATGCCTGATGTGTTTTTTTTTTGAAGTAGCAATAAGATTTCATAAATACAATGTGTAATTAATAACAAGGGACACCAACCTCCATGAGTAAAAAATAAAAAAAATATGTTGTTAGGAGAAATTGACACACCAAAAAATGCACAACAAATTTAAAGACAAAAACAAAAAAAAGATGTAATTTGTGAGGTCGGCCTTGAAGAATTAAACTAATTATTCCTAAGATCACAAGAAAGAAGAAAGACATACGTTTCTCAGAACTCATGAGAAAGTTCTGCTGCCAAAATTACATTTTAAAGACCGTTCTAAAGCAAAAAAACATGCGCTGCATTAAACGAAGCAATAACTTGCAGAATGACGAATGTGCTCTCTCCATTAGGAACGCTAGTTTTACCAGAACGAGCGCTCCCGTCTCCTAATTCAGTCTGAGCATGCGTGGGTTTTTTAACCGATGGACTTGCCCATAGACGATCGGAAATTCCCATCGTTTTTTTATCCATCGGAAAATTTTAAAACAAGTTCTATTTTTTCCAACCGATGGAAAAAAGACCGATGGGTACCATACACGATCGGTTGGTCTGATGAAAACCATCCATCGGACGGTTTTCATCAGTCAAACCGATCGTGTGTACGGGGCTTTAGTGTCGGTGATGCCGATAGGTAGCCAGTTATTTTTTTTAGGTTCGCCGCAGGTTTTTATAGCGTCAGGTACCCCCATATATTACCTAATAAAGGTTTAACCCCTTGATCGCACCCCAGGTAACCCTTTCACCCCCTTTTGCCAGTGTCACTAAGCGATCGTTTTTCTGATCGCTGTATTAGTTATGCTGGTTGCCGATAGGTAGCCAGTTATTTTTTTTAGGTTCGCCACAGGTTTTTATAGCATCAGGTACCCCCATATATTATCTAATAAAGGTTTTAACCCCCTAATTGCCCCTAGTTAACCCTTTCACCAGTGATCACCGTATAAGTGTTACTGGTGACACTGGTTAGCCAGTTAGTTATTTTGTTATTTAGGTTCCCCGTCAGGTTTTTATATAGCATCAGGTACCCCCATATATTACCTAATAAAGGTTTAACCCCCTGATTGCCCCTAGTTAACCCTTTCACCAGTGATCACCATATAAGTGTTACGGGTGACGCTGGTTAGTTAGTTTGCTTTTTATAATGTCAGGGCACCCGCCGTATATAACCCAATAAAGGTTTAACCCCCTGATCGCCCAGCGGGTGATATCAATTAGGTTTTAGCGTCAGAGAGGGTCTGCGTCGCCCCAGGCAGCATCAGGTTAGTGCCAGTAACGCTAACACCCACGAGTGAAGCATACACCTCCCTTAGTGGTATAGTATCTGAACAGATCAATATCTGATCTGATCAGATCTATACTAGCGTCCCCAGCAGTTTAGGGTTCCCAAAAACGCAGTGTTAGCGGGATCAGCCCAGATACCTGCTAGCACCTGCGTTTTGCCCCTCCGTCCAGCCCAGGCCACCCAAGTGCAGTATCGATCGATCACTGTCACTTACAAAACACAACACACATAACTGCAGCGTTCGCAGTGACAGGCCTGATCCCTGCGACTCCAGTGCTGTAGGAGGTGATTTCACCACCACAGTTAAAAAAAAAAAGAGCATATATGCCGAAGCATTGGGGCAGCAGGGGCGGAGGAGCGATTTTGCTCCTAATGTCGCGTACATGCGGTCGAAATTCCGACGGAGACATGCCCGTGGAAAAGTCCAACCATGTGTGTGCGGCATAACTTTTGCGGGAGGATGCCCCCATGCTTCGGCATATATAAATGGTGCATGTATGCCCATCATTAGAAGTGGTTGAATGAAGGGAGGTATTCTAATGGTGGGCATACCCACCGATCAATCTCTTTTTTTCGTTCAGCCAACAGGCTGCATGAAAAAAAAGATTACAATACATGTCCAACAAGGACCAGCAACGTACTGGTATGTTGCTGGACTTTGGTTATACCAGATTGATGCCTGCGGGTTTAGGTATCATCTTGGTATCATTCTTTTTAGCCAGCAGCCAACTTTCATGTAAAAGCAATCCTAGCGGCTAATTAGCCTCTGGACTGCTTTTACAAGCAGTGGGAGGGAATGTCCCCCCCCCGGATATAAAAAGTGCCATTGGGAAATTGGGAAAGCATTTTATCACACCGATCTTGGTGTGGTCAGATGCTTTGAGGGCAGAGGAAAGATCTAGGGTCCAATAGACCTCAGTTTTTTTTTAAAAAAGTACCTGTCACTACCTATTGCTATCATAGGGGATATCTACATTCCCTGAGATAACAATAAAAATGATAAAAAAAAAAAAATGGAAAGAACAGTTTAAAAATAAAATAAAAAAGCAAAATTAATAATAAAAAAAAAAAAAAAAAAAAGCACCCTGTCCCACCCTGCTCTTGCGTGTCGGTCTGGCGTCATATGTAAACAGCAATTGCATCATGCATGTGAGGTATCACCGCGAAGGTCAGATCGGGGGCAGTAATTTTAGCAGTAGACCTCCTCTGTAAATCTAACGTGGTACCCTGTAAAGGCTTTTAAATGCTTTTAAAAATGTATGTAGTTTGTCGCCACTGCGCGTTTGTGCAAAATTTTAAAGCATGTCGTGTTTGGTATCTATGTACTCGGCCTAAGATCATATTTTTTATTTCATCAAACATTTGGGCAATATAGTGTGTTTTAGTGCATTAAAATTTAAAAAAAGTGTATTTTTTCCCAAAAAAATGCATTTGAAAAATCGCTGCGCAAATACTGTGTGGAATAAAAAATGCAACACCCTCCATTTTAATCTGTAGGGCCTTTGCTTTAAAAATATATATAATGTTTGGGGGTTCAACATAATTTTCTTGCAAAAAAAAATATGTTTTCATGTAAACAAAAAGTGACAGAAAGGGCTTTGTCTTCAAGTGGTTAGAAGAGTGGATGTAAGCTTCCTAATGTTGTGTATAAAATGCCAGGACAGTTCAAACCCCCCCCAAATGACCCCATTTTGGAAAGTAGACACCCCAAGCTATATACTGAGAGGCATGTCGAGTCCATGGAATATTTTATATGTTGACACAAGTTGCGGAAAAAATACAATGTATTTTTTATTTATTTATTTTTTGCACAAAGTTGTCACTAAATGATATATTGCTCAAACATGCCATGGGCATATGTGGAATTACACCCCAAAATACATTCTGTTGCTTCTCTTGAGTACGGGGATACCACATGTGTGAGACTTTTTGGGAGCCTAGCCGCGTACGGGACCCCAAAAACCAAGCACCGCCTTCAGGCTTTCTCATGCCGCGTACACACGTCCGTTTTTAATGTCATTTTTTAAACCAACATTTTTCTCGTCGTTTTTTTTCTTGTTTCCTCTCCACCCTGTCTTGCGTACACACGATCATGAAAAAAAACGCTCGAGCAAAGCGCAGTGACGTACAACACATACGACGGCACTATAAAGGGGAAGTTCAGTTCGAATGGCGCCACCCTTCATGTTAGTAAAGTTTGTTGAGCGACGATTCGCGCTTTTCAGCCTCGTGCTTTTCAGTCCGTTACAGCGTGATGAATGTGCTATCTCCATTACGAACGCTAGTTTTACCAGAACGAGCGCTCCCGTCTCATACTTGATTCTGAGCATGCGCGTTTTTTTCCTCTCGTAAAAGCATACACACTACCGTTTTTCACGTCGTTAAAAAAAACGACGTGAAAAAATAGAGCAGGTTCTAATTTTTTTAGGCCATTTTTCACGTCGTTAAAAATGCTCTGGAGCCTACACACGATTGTTTTTAATGCCCAATTTAAACAATGCCATTTTTAACGACGTGAAAAACGATCGTGTGTACGCGGCATCAGGGTGTAAATTTTTGACTTCACTCATCACTGCCTATCACAGTTTCGGAGGCCATGGAATGCCAAGATGGCACAACCCCCCCCCCCCCCAAATTACCCCATTTTGGAAAGTAGACACCCCAAGCTATTTTCTGAGAGGTATTGTGAGTATTTTGCAGATCTCGCTTTTTGTCACAAAGTTTTGAAAATTGAAAAAAAAAAATAAAAAAAAAATGATTTTCTTTCTTAATTTTCAAAAACAAATGAGAGCTGTAAAATACTCACCATGCCTCTCAAATAGCTTGGGGTGTCTAATTTCCAAAATGGGGTCATTTGGGGGGGTTTTGTGCTATTTTGGCATTTTATGGCCTTTGAAACTGTGATAGGTAGTGGGGAGTGAAATCAAAAATTTGTGCCCTTAGAAATCCTTAAGGCGGTGCTTGGTTTTCGGGGTCCCGTACGCGGCTAGGCTCCTAAAAAGTCCCACACATGTGGTATCCCCGTACTCAGGAGAAGCAGCAAAATGTATTTTGGGGTGCAATTCCACATATAACCATAGCATGTGTGAGCAATATATCATTTAGTGACAACTTTTTGTAATTTTTAATTTTTTTTTGTCATTATTCAATCACTAGGGACAAAAAAAAAATATTCAATGGGCTCAACATGCCTCTCAGCAATTTCCTTGGGGTGTCTTCTTTCAAAAATGGGGTCATTTGGGGGGGTTTTGTACTGCCCTGCTATTTTAGCACCTCAAGAAATGAGATAGGCAGTCATAATTTAAAAGCTGTGTAAATTTCAGAAAATGTACCCTAGTTTGTAGATGCCATAACTTTTGCGCAAACCAATAAATATACGCTTATTGACATTTTTTTACTAAAGACATGTGGCTGAATGCATTTTGGCCTAAATGTATGACAAAAATTGAGTTTATTCGATTTTTCGTATAACAAAAAGTAGAAAATATCATTTTTTTTCAAAATTTTCAGTCTTTTTCCGTTTATATCGCAAAAAAAAAAATCGCAGAGGCAATCAAATACCATTAAAAGAAAGCTCTATTTGTGGGAAGAAAAGGACGCAAATTTCGTTTGGGTACAACATTGCATGTCCGCACAATTTCCAGTTAAAGCAGCGCAGTGCCAAATTCTGAAAACACCTCTGGTCCTTAACCTGCATAATGGTCCGGGGCTTAAGTGGTTAAACAAAATTCTGATTGTGGGTATACATAAAAAGAGCAAATCACCTAATAAGACCACATGACAGCAAGTTTTTGATTTGCATTTGATTCAGCAAGACATTGGAAGCTGAGCCTTGTTTGTGAGTTTGTGTGAGAAAAATTAAGTTCTTCGAGAAGTTTGGCATTGTAGTAGACTTGTGCACAACGGAAAAATTTGTTTAGTTTCGGTTTGTTTCTTTTCGGTCTTGTTGATTCGTAATCATTCGTAATTTTGCTAGACGGGATTTTTCGTGTTCGTTGAATTTTTAGTTGATTTATAATTCGTACTTTCGGTAGGGTACATTGTTTTTCGTTGATTCTGGACACAACTCCTACTTTCGTAACTTTTTTTGGGTTCTTTGATTCATAATTTTCCGTGTCTTTCTCACAACGACGCTGCCTATTATGCCTAATGTGCTTCGAATGGATTTGTACTTTTCTAAATACATAGCGGTTATTTGTAACGATTCGAAATCTCGTATTTTATTTTCGTTTTTTACATGCGGCTATAGCCTCCGCCCCTGTACACCATTTTGAGAGGGTTCAGCACGGTGAGGGAGAAGCAGAGAGCAGAGCAGAGTGTTATTGTGCTTCGAATGGATTAGAAATCTCGTATTTTACTTTAGTTTTTTACATGCGACTATAGCCTCCGCCCCTGTACACCATTTTGAGAGGGAGTTCAGCACGGTGAGGGAGAAGCAGAGAGCAGATCAAAGTGAGGGTTATTGTGCTTCGTATGGATTCGTACATTCGCAATTTTTTTCATAACGAATTATGCCGAAGACATTCGGGCATTCGCTATTTGCGGTATAATTTATTTCGGATTCGGTTTTATTTGTAATTGCTTTGTTCGGAAATTCGAATGCTTCCGAATGTCCGAAAGTTGCTAAATTCGGACGAATTTCGATTACCGTATTTATCGGCGTATAACACGCACCGGCGTATAACACGCACCCCAAGTTTAGGAGGAAATTTTAGGGAAAAAAACTTTTACGAGGGAAGTTTAAGGAAAAATAACTTACATTTAAATGCAGCCTTGTCAGTGTCCATTGCAGCCTTGTCACAGTGCAGCCTTGTCAGTGTCCATTGCAGCCTTGTCACAGTACAGCCTTGTCAGTGTCCATTGCAGCCTTGTCACAGTGCAGCCTTGTCAGTGTCCATTGCAGCCTTGTCACAGTGCAGCCTTGTCAGTGTCCATTGCAGCCTTGTCACAGTGCAGCCTTGTCAGTGTCCATTGCAGCCTTGTCACAGTGCAGCCTTGTCAGTGTCCATTGCAGCCTTGCCCCAGAGTCGCTGTGCAGCCTTGCCCCAGAGTCGCCGTGCAGCCTTGCCCCAGAGTCGCCGTGCAGCATTTTAAAATTGGCGCCGAGACTGTGCGGACGCCGCCGAGAACGCCGAGAACGCAGGGACGCACGGACTGGGCGGAGCCGCCGCCGAGATACACATAGCCGAGTGTACTCGGCTATACTCGGCTTTTCTCGGCTCCGCTCACAGTCACGCCGAGTCCCGCCCTATGATGGACATAACACAGGTCCAATGGCGGGACTGGGCGTGACTGTGAGCGGAGCCGAGAAAAGCCGAGTATAGCCGAGTACATTCGGCTATGTGTATCTCGCTCCGCTCCGCTCACAGACAGCGGAGACAGCTCAGGGATGTGGGTATCGGCGTATAACACGCACCCACGATTTTCCCCTGATTTTCAGGGGAAAAAAGTGCGTGTTATACGCCGATAAATACGGTAGTTATGAAACGAATTGCACAAGCCTACATTGTAGTTCTATAAAGAACAAGAGTCAGTATCTGGAGTTGTACAAGCAGGATGAGGTGTGCTACACAGAGAGGGGAATAATAATAATCAGTAAAGGCTAGCTTCCCTGAGAGGGTCAAGTATGAGAGGATGTTCCCTGAAATGCAAGATATGCAACAGAATTGTGTAATGATTACTGAATTTGTCAACTTTGTTACCTCCTCCCCTGTAAACCCCGGTAATTATACAGACTGTGCAAAATGGATTTGAAATGACTACAGGAAAACTGACTAGGCATGAGCTGAAATTTTGGTCCGAGCCTAAGTTTGGATCAGACTTCAATGTTTATTGGGAATCAGTTGAGCGTCCCATAATGCATTGCAAAAGCTGACATTGGCCAAAGTCTCACACATGGTGGAACTCTACCTGGGCCATGCTGCAGTCGCTGCACATATATCAGCAGCCCATTAATGAGTACCTCTGTGAGTATGGCATAAGGACAAGTTTTGAAGAGCTTGAGTTCTTCTCCCCATCTTAGTGGCTCCTCATACAGGACACATGCAAAATATTGTCACTATTTGAGAAAGCAACCAAAATGGTGAGCTGTGACAATGCAGGCACTACAGTTCTTGTATTCTTCTTGCTAGAGCAGACACTGTGTGACATTATGGACAGGGCACTGGAAGCACAACAGCAGGAAGTAGAGGAGGACAACCTGGTGTCTTAGAGCCCTCTATATCCAAACACTATACCTTTGAGGCCTAAGCAGGTACTGAAGGAGTATGAGGAGGAGTATAGTTGCCATGGTGGCAATCAAGAGAAAGAGGACATGGTGCAGGCTTTAAGGTGAGGGTTTTATCCCTCACAAACTCTGGGAATTGTGGCTGAGGGGAGGTATCTGAAAAACTTCATCCTCTGAGATCCTGAGGACTTGGGTTCTTGCGCATGCAGTAATTTGTGATGAATGGGCTTGTTCGTGCTCCAAAGCCTGCAAAAGGACCCTAGTATTCATGGCATCAGGGAGAGTGACCATTACTGGTTATGAGCCCTCCTGCATTCATAATGCAAAGTAAAGTCATAGAGCTATTCTTGCCAGCACAGAAATAGCAAAAAATTAAACACTTGGAGGACATGCTGTGGAGGAACATTTTTTACCTCCTTTCCATAGTCTGAAGCCGCGTACACACGGCCGGTTTTCTCGGCAAGAACCGACAAGAAAACTGCTTGCAGAGCTTTCTTGCCAAGAAAACCGGCCGTGTGTACGAGGCTTTCAGGTTTCTCGTCAGAAAAACTGACCAGAATCTCGACGACAAAAAAAGAAGACCTGCTTTCTTTTTTCTCGTCGGGATTCTCGTCGGCCTGTTTCCCGACGAGGAACCCGAGTGTGTGTACACTTACCTGTCGCCGTGGAAACCCGCGCATGCTCAAAATGACTTTGACGCATGCACGGTAGCTTCCTAGGGATAGGTAGGGTGTAGTAAGATGGCGACGGCGGCATCGAATGTGATGAGCGCACGCTCGTCGTAGTCGATGACGTCACTGCGTTCGTGCCTATCAAAAGAGAGGCGGTTCTTTTAAAAGGTACGTGAGTACACTCGGCCGGGACAAGATTCTTGTCAAGAATCTCGTCAGGAAAAACAACGTTTTTTTTCCTGATGAGATTCTCGGCCGTGTGTACAGGGCTTGAAAGTATACTGTCTTATAGTAGACAATGTGGCTTGAACCCTGCTGCCATTGAAAGGAAAAGCAAAGGTGTGTGTGGCTGCCTAAGGGAGGCATTTCTCTATCCAGGGCTGTCCACTACCAGCAGCAATTGTAAGTGGCTGCATCACATGGTAGGGGAGTATATGGAGTCAAGGGCTGTGTTGAAACCCTTCCAATGGGCAACCCCCATGTTTACTGGGTAACAAGGATAAACTACTGGCCAGAACTTGACCATTATTGAATCAAGCTGCAAGGATGCCCTGCAGGTAGCATCCTCTCCCTCTGGGGAGAAGAGGCTTTGTGAAAGACAAATTAGTCCATTTGTCCTTGGACACAGTTGACTGGTCAAATCAGCTGCTGACCAGACCTGTACTTGTAATCACACTGGAAGAAATAACACTAAAGGTCCAGTTCACTTCATTATTCTATCACACTGTTTTCAGTCAAGCCCTGATAAAGGGGGTGTTTTTGGACCCCTGAAATTCAATTGCTACTTTTGGACTGTTCTCTAAATTTTATTGGAATAAGGTTGTATCTGGACCTCTTAGCAGTGGTGTGGCACTTCAATTTCCTTTTTTGTTACATTAAATTACAAGCTAGGAAGACCTCTGGATCATCTGGGGTGTAGAAACTGCCTGATCAGAGCCAGATATTTATAGCAACATCAATACTTTAAGATTAAGCAATTAAAGTGGTTGTAAAGCCACTTGTTTAGTAGCATACAACTCTCTGTCTTTAATAACGCTATGTGCCCCAGTGTCTGTGTTATATAAAAAATATGATGATTTCTACCTTATATCAGAGCATCTCCCGACGCTCACGTGACTCCTCAGCTCTCTCCTCTCCCAGGCTGACAGCTACAGTGGGAGGGGCCTAGAACTCCCTCTGACGTCAGCCGAGAAGGAGAGCAGCTAGGAGTCACGTGAGAGCCGGGAGACACTCTGATATAATGTAGAAATTTAATATTTTGGGCTGAAATATGACTTTTCTCTATTTCCAAAACTGAATTATATTTAAAATGATGATATCCTGTGCATGAAATCTCTTCAATTTTAACCTGTCTTTAAAATATATATTACTGTGGAATCTTATTGTTATGGCTGTATTAGGAATTGTAAAGGATTCTGTATATATTTGTATTCTATTTTGTATGTATTGCACACTGCACTCACTGTGCACACAACACTAATAATGTTTTAAGTACATGTTTGTATTCTTTTGAGTCCTGATTAAAATTAGCCTGCCTATGTTACGCCCCCCTGTTACCATAAAAGTACAATTGTAATATTTATGTGATACCTACGTAATCATGTGTATAAAAACCTTCAATTGCACCAAAATAAAGCAGAACAGTTATGCTTCGTACACACGACTGGTTTTCCCGGCAGGAAAAAAAACAACGCTTTTCCAGACGGGATTCCTCACAAGCCTGCCTTGCATACACACGGGCACACAGAAGACCGTGGAACTTTTGACTGCCAAGAACGCGGTGACGTCAAAGACTACGATGAGCCGACAAAATGACGTTCTATGCTTCCGCGCATGCGTCAAATTGTTCACGAGCATGCGCGTTTTTTTCCCCTCGGGAAAGCATACACACAACGGTCTTCACGACGGGAAAAAGACCGCCGGGAATCCCGGCGGGAAAAAAGAGAACAAGTTCTCTTTGTTTTCCCCCGCAGTTTTCTCGTCTGGAAAACTGTGATGGAGCATACACACGGACGGTTTTCCCGGCCAAAAGCTGTCATGGCAGTTTTCCCGACGGGAAAACCGGTCGTGTGTACGAGGCATAAGTTGGAAAGATGCTAAGTGTATCTTTTGTGTCTGTTCCCTACTGCAGTAGTTATTATTAATTTGGAACCACTAATCAATATGAGGATAGGAGTTGTCTATCTATGAAATATCCAGAACAGATATACTCTGTCTTTCCTCCTAAAAAAGTAGAGATTCAGTTCATCACATATATATCATTATTATACAGTGAAAAGAATTTATCACAACTTGAAAATCCAGAATCTGGGGCAGCTGTGCACAGCAATTAATCAGCTTCTATCTTCAGCTTTATTCTGATAAAGTGGTATTAAAACCAAAAACATAATATATTGCAGCTTACCAATCATTAGATGTGGTGGCTGCATTTGTTTTCTTTTTTTATGTTTTTTCCTCCCTCTGTTTTAACCTGGTGATCTGGCAAGTAACACACCTCCTGAGTTAGGATACTTACACTCTGGATGAAAAAGCAACAGAGACACTTTTGGATAGCATTGTTAGTCTAATGCCCTGTACACACGATGGGATTTCCGATGGAATAAAATCCGATGGATTTTTCCATCGGAATTCCGATGAAACTGACTTTCATCAGTCTTGCCTACACACCATCAGACAAAATTCCGACCGTCCAAAACGCCGTGACGTACAACACGTACGACGGCACTATAAAGGGGAAGTTCAAATCCAACGGCGCCACCCTTTGGGCTGCTTTTTGCTGATTTCGTGTTACCGCGTGTTAGTAAAAGTTTGGTGTTAGCCGATTCGCGCTTTTCATTCTCCATGCTTTTCAGTCCGTTACAGCATGATGAATGTGCTATCTCCCTTACGAACGCTAGTTTTACCAGAACGAGCGCTCCCGTCTTGTAATTCAGTCTGAGCATGCGTGGATTTTTCTCTGATGGAGTTCCCCACAGACGATCGGAATTTGCTATCGTTTTTTTTTAAAAACATGTTCTATTTTTTTACACCGATGGAAAAAAGACTGATGGGGCCCACACACGATCGTTTTTTCCGATGAAAAAAGTCCATCTGTCTTTTTTCATCAGAAAAACCGATCGTGTGTACGCGCATTAGGGGGAAAGGTTAGTGTTTTGATTCGTACACACGACCGGTTTTCCTGACATGCCAAAAACCAAAGTTTTTCCCAATGTGATTTCTCTCAAGCCTGCCTTACATACACACGTTCAGGCAAAAAAAACGCTCGACCAAAGCGCGGAGACGTACAACACGTACGATGGCACTATAAAGGGGAAGTTCCATTCAAATGGTGCCACCCTTTGGGCTACTTTTGCTGATCCTCGTGTTAGTAAAAGTTTGGTGAGAGACGATTTGCGCTTTTCAGCCTCGTGCTTTTCAGTCCGTTACAGCGTGATGAATGTGCTATCTCCATTACGAAAGCTAGTTTTACCAGAACGAGCGCTCCCGTCTCATACTTGATTTTGAGCATGCACGGTTTTTCCCCCTCGGAAAAGCATACACACGACCGTTTTTCACGACGAGAAAAAGACTGACGGGAAACACGACGAGAAAAAAGAGAGCTGGTTTTAATTTTTTTGCAGGCAGTTTTTTTGGTCAAGAAAACTGCTAGGGAGCATACACACGACCGGTTTTCACGACCAATATAAAAAATGGCAGTTTTCTCGTCGGGAAAACCGGTCGTGTGTACAAGGCATTAGACGTGGTAGCAGATATAGATACACTAACAAACTGAAGCCAAACTGCAGCTAACATGCTTTATTTCTTCTGGGATAAAGATTTTGCACAATTGAATAATGGTTTTGTTTCAGCCTTCTAACTGCTACATCTGCAGGACAGCATTTTCTGTTGAAAAACAATACACTCAAGCCCTGTACACACAATAGGTTTTACAGATGAAAAAAGTCCGATGGACTTTTTTCATCGGACAAACCGATCGTGTATGGGCCCCATCGGTCTTTTTTCCATCGGTGTTTAAAAATAGAACATGTTTTAAATGTATCCGATGGATAAAAAACCAATAGCAAATTGCTATCGTCTGTGGGGAACTCCATCGGATAAAAAACATGCTCAGAATCAAGTCGACGCATGCTCAGAAGCATTGAACTTAATTTTTCTCAGGTCATCGGAGTGTTTTACTTCACCGCGGTCGGTTTTTAGACAGATGGTGTGTAGGCAAGACTGATGAAAGTCAGCTTCATCGGTTTTCCGATGGAAAAATCCATCGGTTAAAAAACCATAGGAAATCCGATCGTGTGTACAGGGCTTTAATGTCAGGATCACAAGGAAAAAATAAATGAAAATTTAAAAAAGAAAACTACTGCAGCAATCACACAATGGCTTGCTTTTGGGTTTAATACTGCTTTAAGCTTTAAAAATTAGATTTAGAAGCTAACTGGCTGCTATGCAACAGTCAGGGTTTGTGGTGTTCTGGTGCACATGAATATGATAGGATTATCGTACTTTAAAAAATAAATAAAAAAATAAATATATATATATATATATATATATATATATATATATATATACTTTGCATTTGATTTTAGCTATATTGTTCCTGCTACTTCCAGTGCTCAATATGGTCTATCACTGTTACACCAAACAATCATCCTTAAAGAAACTACTTAATAAAGCTTTTTCTTTTGGAAATTAACTACAATATTCTGAGTTTCTTCTGGTGTATGTAAACCAATGAATAATGTAAAATAAAGTAAATTATTATACATGCAATTCATGTACTGCCACAATACAGCGTTGCTCTGCGTTGATCTGTGAAACCACATAAAGCTTTAACCACTTGACAACTGGGCACTTAATCTCCCTTCCTAACCAGACAAATTTTCAGCTTTCGGTGCTCTCACATTTTGAATGACAATTACTCAGTCATACAACACTGTACCCATATGAAATTTTTGTCCTTTTTTTCACACAAATAGAGCTTTCTTTTGGTGGTATTTAATCACTGTTGGGTTTTTTATTTTTTGCGCTATAAGAGAAAAAAGACTGAAAATTTTGTAAAAAAATGAATTTTTCTTTGTTTCCGTTATAAAATTTTGCAAATTAGTATTTTTTCTTCATAAATTTTGGCCAAAATTTATACTGCTACATATCTTTGGTAAAAATAAGTACAAATTAGTGCATATTTTTTGGTCTTTGTGAAAGTTATAGAGTCCAGAAGCTATGGTGCCAATATCTGAAAATTGATCACACCTGAAGTACTGACGGCCTATCTAATTTCTTGAGACCCTAACATGCCAGAAAAGTACAAATACCCCCCAAATGACCCCTTTTTGGAAAGAAGACATTCCAAGGTATTTAGAAAGAGTCATTGTGAGTTTTTTGAAGTTGTCATTTTTTTCCCACAATTCTTTGCAAAAATCAAGTTTTTTTTTTCTTTTTTTTTTTTTCACAAAATTGTCATATTAGCAGGTTATTTCTCACACACAGCATATGCATACCACAAATTACACCCCAAAACACATTCTGCTATTCCTCCCGAGTATGGCGATACCACATGTGTGAGACTTTTACACAGCGTGGCCACATACAGAGGCCCAACATGCAGGGAGCACCTTCAGGCGTTCTGGAGCACCCAGGCCAATTCTGACATTTCTCTCCTACATGCAAAAATCATCATTTGTTTGCTAGAAAATTACATAGAACCCCAAAACATTATATATTTTTTTTTTAGCAAAGACCTTAAAGAATATACTGGTGGTCATTGCAACTTTTTATCGTGCACGGTATTTGCGCAGAAATTTTTCAAACGCGTTTTTTACGGGAAAAAAAGTTTTGTGCTTAAAAGAAAAAAAAACAGTAAAGTTAGCCCAATGTTTTTGCATAATGTGAAAGATGAAGTTACGCCGAGTAAATATATACCTAACATGTCACCCTTCAAAATTGCACACGCTCGTGGAATGGGCCAAACTTCGCTACTTAAAAATCCCCATAGGCAACACTTTAAATATTTTTACTGGTTCCATGTTTTGAGTTACAGAGGAGGTCTAGGGCCAAAATTATTGCTCTCGCTCTAACGTTCGCAACGATACCTCACATGTGTGGTTTGAACACCGTTTTCATATGTGGGCGGGGCTTACGTATGCGTTCACTTCTGCATGCGAGCTCGCGGGGGCAGGGGCGCTTTAAAAAAAAAATATATATTTTATTGTTCATTTTACTTTATTTATTTTAGTTTGACATGTTTTTCCGCCCCAATTTTTTTTTATCACTTTTATTCCTATTACAAGGAATGTAAACATCCCTTGTAATAGGAATATGGCATGACAGGTCCTCTTTACAGTGAGATATGGGGTCAATAAGACCCCACATCTCACCTCTAGGCTGGGAAGCCTGAAAAAAACAAAACAATCTTGGCTTTGATCGTAGCGGTGAGTCGGTAGAAGCACCGGAGGGCAGCGGGAGGGGGGGGCATCCCCTCTCACCTCCCGTAAGAGCGATCAAGCGGTGGAACAGCCGCTATGATCGTTCTTATGGTGCAGGGAATCGCCGGCTGAAAAAGCGAATATCTGAATGATGCCTGTAGCTGCTCCCATCATTCAGATATCCCTGCATAAAGTTAAGGACGTCATATGACGGCCGGCGGGCGGGAAGTGGTTATTGCAGAGTATTGCCGGGTATTGCGGAGTATTGCAGGGTATTGAGGAGTATTGCAGGGTATTGAGGAGTATTGCCGGGTATTGAGGAGTATTGCAGGGTATTGAGGAGTATTGGCGGGTATTGAGGAGTATTGCAGGGTATTGCGGAGTATTGCAGGGTATTGCGGAGTATTGCAGGGTATTGCGGAGTATTGCCGGGTATTGCGGAGTATTGCCGGGTATTGCGGAGTATTGCCGGGTATTGCGGAGTATTGCCGGGTATTGCGGAGTATTTCCGGGTATTGCGGAGTATTTCCGGGTATTGCGGAGTATTGCCGGGTATTGCCGAGTATTGCCGGGTATTGCGGGGTATTGAGGAGTATTGCGGAGTATGGCAGGGTATTGCGGAATATGGCAGAGTATTGCACAGTATGGCAGGGTATTGCACAGTATGGGCAGAGTATGGGCAGGGTATTGCACAGTATGGGCAGGGTATTGCACAGGGTATTGCAGAGTATTGCACAGGGTATTGCAGAGTATTGCAGAGTATTGCACAGGGTATTGCAGAGTATTGCACAGGGTATTGCAGAGGGTATTGCAGAGTATTGCACAGGGTATTGCAGAGTATTGCACAGGGTATTGCAGAGTATTGCACAGGGTATTGCAGAGTATTGGCAGGGTGTATTGCAGAGTATTGGCAGAGTATTGCACAGGGATGGCTGAGCAGGGATGGATGGATGGCTGGATCTGTGACTGCAATTGTCACAGATCCAGCCCACAGCTGACATGATCTGACATGGGGGAGGGAGCTGACATGATCTGCTCCCTCCCCTCTCCTCTCACACTGTACCGATCGGTACAGAGAGGGGAGAGAGGAACCGGCGTCATCACATGACGCCGGTCTGTTTACAAGTGATCGCTCCGTCATTTGACGGAGCGATCACGTGGTAAACGGCCGCGGTTAGCGGCCATCTACCGTGATCCGTGATGCGCCGGGTCTTCCGGACCCGGCGGTCACGGTCATATCCTGGAGCGTGCCCCAGGGGGCGCGCGGGAGCAAGATTCTGTGAGGACGTCCCTGGGACGTCCACTCAGGATAACTCGACCGCGCTGTGGACGTCTTTTGTACATGGTGCGGTCGGCAAGTGGTTAAAGCATCCTCTGCACATATAATTTAAAGGTTTTCTGTATTTTTTTCATAGTTTTTTTTTATTGTTTGGCAATACCATGCTATCACGTACTTGGTAGCAGAACCTGATACGATGAGGAAGGCCTCTCTTACACCTCTGATTTGGGGCCCCTGATAGTGTAGAAAGGAGGCGCAGGAGTGCAGAGTGGCATGAGTGCATACCTCCCAACTTTTCAAAATGCAACTGCGGGACATGGGACATTGTTGAGCAGGGGGGGGGGGGGGGTGCTGCAAAAAAATTTTTTATTTGACCGCACAATGTTGTTGAGTTGGGGGGGTGCCGCCGATCGCCCAACATTAGTTATAAGTTGATAAGTCATCGGATGGCTCCAACAAGCAGGTGAGCAGGCGGGCAGCTGGAGGATGGCAAACTGAAGCAGGTTGGTACTGACGACAGCAGCCAGTTGAGGCATGCACTGGTAGCAGACTGTAGAATAGTTGAGGGGAAGCCATGGCCATGTGATGAGGCAATGGCTGGATCATCACCCTGCCAGGCACAGCAGGATGTGTCCGGAAGCAAAGTCAGGCAAGCCGGGTCATACACTGGCAGAACAACTAGGTCCCGACTCCCGAACAATAAAGCTTAGTTTTGTACCTTTTCTGTTGATTTTAAGTTGCCCTTCCATTCTACCTACTTAATTTCCGCATTTGCACCAAAGCTGATGGACGAATCGGCATGGGGTGCTGACATCGCGGGAACCCTGAACAGGTAAATGTCCTTACATTAAAAGTTAGCAGCTACAGTAATTGTGTTCGATCCCCCACTCTACTAGATACATCCTCCATGCTTTGCAGATAGGTGTCTCCAACAACAAAGTATGTACTGTTAGCAGCGTTTGCCACTAATAGATGAAGCTCAGTATTTGCAAGTACCTAAGCCATAAATATCAGGTTCATACTGTATACATACATAGCATGGGTAACCCAAGACAACCACAACTGATATCCTTTTTTAGACATATTTGATAGTATCAGCTTTATAATCTTACTGAAACTGTGCTAACATGATATCCAGCTCTGTCTGGAAAAAGTACTGAAGATTTTCTATTTGCCTAAATAATGAAGCACTCTATGAACTCCAAGGGACCTATTGATAGAACCTGAATTCTCACCTCTTGAGCCTACAGAGAACTCAATTAATTCTTCTTGTGAACTGAGCAGCTTGATTAATGATTAAACCTTAAGTTTTTTGCATTACTTTTCGATGAATCAGTCAACTTCTTAAAAGCATTGCCAGAATTTTTCAGTTAAGATAATAAAAGATAAAGACAGATTTATACTGTTCGCTAAGGTAAACTCCAGTTTTTGTTTAACAATATGTAAAGTATGATTGCTAAGCAAGTCAATGGAGCCAATTTACTTCACTAAGTTAAAAAAAAACAAGAGAAAGAATAAAAATGTGATCAGTTTGCTAAGAATATTTTTCAAGCAAAAGGCATTAAAAAGAACACCCCTAGTAATAAAACCTCTGTGCATACACACAAAAATCTGGGGCATATGTACAATAAGGCAAACAAGGCATTTGCCTGGGGCGGCATTTTTTAGGGGGGGACCGTTGTATGTACCGGGATGATGCCTGCAGCTGCAGACATCAGCCTGGTATTGCGGTTGACTCTCTTGTAAGAGCAATCGGGAGCGGCTTACTTAGGGGGACATCACCATCTTCCGCAGCTTTCCCGGGCTCTCCCGTCCCACCGTGTCTGTGGCTTGCCGGACAGCCAAGCAAAGCCGGGATCGGCATTGCTCAGGTGATCATAGCAATAAACCGGAAGCAATGACATGACATCACTTCCAGTTTACTTGGGAACCATCAGCGCCGGTATTGAAAAATCTAAAGCATTAAAAAACACTGATCTTGGTGTTTTGAATGTTTTTAAGGGCAGAGGAGGGATTTGAGTTCTTATAGACCCCAAATCTCTCTATAAAGAGTACCTGTCACATGCCTATTGCTGCCACAAGGATGTTTACATTCCTGGTGATGGCAATAAAAGTGCTAAAAAAAAATGAACGCAACAGTGTAAAAAAAAAAAAGTTTATAAAATAAATGTTGTCGCCTTGTACGGGCGTGCGCAATTTAAAGTCGGCTGGGGTGGGACAAATTTAGATGGGGGCGCACATTTTTAGTCTTTCCTAGGTCCAAACCAAGATACACCACTGAGTAGGCAACCAGTCTATCACAGTCTGCTCATCGATCATGGCCATGTGATGAGGCAATGGCTGGATCATGACCCTGCCACCCCGCAACTCCACCCACCACCTCACAGACCTCAGATTAGAGCGTCAATTGCTGCTCTATGGTTAAGCTTCACATGTAGTGATCTCAGGTAGTGATGTAGCATATAGGCCATGCAGCAGACAGTGGCTGGCACAATCCCACACTAATGGGTGATTCTTAAAGCCACCATCTATATATAGTGACAGGGGCCAGAGCTCACATGCTGGCAGAAAGGGACTTGCACAGTATCACAGTGTAATGTATTTTCTAAGCTACTGCCTGCATTCAGTGATGCAGGTGGGGTGTACATGTGGGCAGTAATGACTTGAAGACAAAACCAATACGTAAGAAGTGAGACTAGTGGACACCAACACTTTATAACACCATATTTGTTAAAATTCAAAAATAAGAGCAGTTGGAAGTTTGTCTGGGCATTAGTTAAGTGTAGTCAAGGAGGCTGAACAGTGGGGGTTAATCTGCAGTGTTGGATTAGCAGTACCTGTAGGTGAAAATTGCATTAGCAAGGTATCTAGATGGGGGGAATTGTGGTGAGTAAAATTTGCTTAACCAGGTAAGAACTTTTAAATGGCTGAAAGGTTGGGTTAGAGGTGAGTGGGAGAGTGGGGTGAAAGGGCCTTTAAGAAGCAGCAGGCTACATAAAATAGGAAAGGTGCCCCAGGCCAGTGTCTATGTGTGTGGCTAGTGCTAGGGATAACTGGGTGTCAAAAATTTAAAGGGACAAGGCAAGGCAACATTTTCCAGGACATTTCTGGTTTATGCAATATAACAGTGCAGCAATGCAGTGAAAATGAGCAATAAGGCACTTTTTTTCTGTGACAAGGCAGCTCAAGTGACAGACTTACTTGTGGCATTATGCTCAAGGATTGATTCTTTAACAGGTCCTTTCAAGCTTACGCAGTTGAATTCCCAGGCAGGGGGGTACACTGATGACACATAATGCAAAGATGCACTGAGCAATATGCAGGCTGGCAGAAAGGTCTCTCCCAAAACCAACTAGATTCCAGGTGTTACAGGGCCAACTTTAGGCTGACCCATCTCCACATCTCCACCTTTCCCCATGCCGAGCCTAGCTATCCCTAATCAGCAGGTCTCTCTCCCTATATCAACTACTAGGGCACACACCAGCAAAAATGTAGGCACTATATGTAGCCATCCTGGGAAAATATGGCTGCCCAAATCTCTGGAGAGCTCTGTGTTTAATCAGACATATGTTCCTCCAAGATGGCTACTGGGGCCCACTGCAGAGGACAAGGCCTCTTCAGGTTTTCCCCAGTGACAAAGGTAAGCAGAGATCACATGATTACTGGGTTTACTTCTGGTAGGTAGGAGGAGAGTGGGTGATCCGCAAACCGACACCTTATTCTGAGTGTTGATACCCACTAGACAAGTGCACACTGAAATATTTTGTTTCGGAATTTCGTTTTCGTTCGAAAAATACATTTATTTAGTTACTCCCGAAATTAATTTTTATTTATTTTGTTTTTTGTTAGAAATTGCATTTGTCCGAAAATCTGAATTAATTAAGGTCGAATCTGTCATTGAAGGCTTTTGGTGTCTGTCGAATGTTCAAAGAATATTCGACGGAGCAGCGAAACTGTACGACGCCGCAATCGTACATTTCCGGTCGAATGTTCCACCTACAAGCTAGCTATAGTAGAATTATAGGGGCTGATTTACCAAACGTTTGCGCCATGAGTATTGGCGCATCTGCGTGCGCAATGGCTGTTTTGGTATTTACAAAACATTAGCGCCAGTATTGCAGCCCTATTTCCCATTTACTATAGTGTTGTCGGCGGACGGGAGGAGGCGCTCAGTGCGCCACTATGGACCTGGCGCAGGGCATGTTAAAATCTAAATATAAAGAAGCTGGAAGTGAGAAAATATTGGGGGTGACATGGGGTGATGTGAGGAAGTGTAGGGACACCTGCCCAAATAACTAATATGCCCAAAATAGAGTGGGAAAGTAACTTTTTCAAAACCTCCCCGCTGCGCCGGCAAGTACGATTCGAGCTGCGGGAGGTTTTTTTGAGATCAGCGTGGGAATTTCAATGGTTTAAATGCGCCGGGACACTGCGCCGGCAAAATCTTAGTAAATGTCAAGTCACCTAACTCAATTTGCATAAGTTGAACAGGCGCAGCTCTGAACTTGCCAGTGCGCCAGCAAAATGACATTTCTAAAGGGAAAAAAAAGCCATTTAAAAGCAGCCGCGGCTATAATGAATTGTCGGCTCCCGGCAATATAGAGAAAAGTCATTGAAAGTCTTTGCTAACCAAAAAAAAAAGAAGCGTGGGGGTTCCCCCAAATTCCATAACCAGGCCCTTCAGGTCTGGAATGGATATTAAGGGGAACCCAGATGATTTTTTTTTTAAAATGACGTGCGGGTTTCCCCCAAATATCCAAACCAGGCCCTTCAGATCTGGCATGGATTTTAAGGGGAACTCCACCCCAAATTTAAAAAAAAATGGCGTGGAGTCCCCCCAAAAATCCATACCAGACCCTTATCCGAGCACATAACCTGGCCGGCCGCAGGGGAAGAGGGGGGGACGAGAAAGGCTACCCCTCCCTCCTGAACCGTACCAGGCCACATGCCCTCAACATGGGGAGGATGTCCCCATGTTGATGGGGACAAGGGCCTCATCCCCACAACCCTTGCCCGGTGGTTGTGGGGGTCTGCGGGCGGGGGGCTTATCGGAATCTGGAAGACCCCTTTAACAAAGGGGACCCCCAGATCCCGCCCCCCCCTGTGTGAAATGGTAATGGGGTACAAATGTACCCCTACCATTTCACAAGGAAAGTGTCAAAAATGAAAAAAATGACAAGACTGTTTTTGACAATTCCTTTATTAATGTCTTCTCTTTTCTTCCATCTTCTTCCTTCTTCTTCCACCTTCTTCTTCTTTTCTCCATTCGGGTTTCTTCCTCCATCTTCCTCTTCATCTTTATCTTCATCTTCATCTTCCTTTTTCCTTCGGTGTTCTCGTCCGCATCTTGCTCCGGCGTCTTCCCTTCTTCTTTCTTCTCCGCCGCTCCGTTTGAATTGGAGGTTCCCGCTGTGCGATGCTTCAGTTCTCCACTTGGTCCGCTACCACCCAGTGGCTCCGCCCCCCTCTGTCACCATGGGGAAAGTCCCTGTGAAATCCATGTGCGTCAGAGGGGGGCGGGGTCACCGGGTCTAAGCGGACCCAGAGGCGAACTGAAGCGTCGCACAGCGGGAACCTCCAATTCAAATGGAGCGGCCGGAGAAGAAAGAAGAAGGGAAGACGCCGGAGCAAGATGCAGACGAGAAGACCGAAGGAAGAAGGAAGATGAAGATGAAGATAAAGATGAAGAGGAAGATGAAGATGGAGGAAGAAACCCGAATGGAGAAAAGAAGAAGATGGAAGAAGAAGGTGGAAGAAGAAGATGGAAGAAGGAAGAAGATGGAAGAAAAGAGAAGACATTAATAAAGGAATTGTCAAAAAACAACATTTGTACCCCATTACCATTTCACACAGGGGGGGCCGGGATCTGGGGGTCCCCTTTGTTAAAGGGGTCTTCCAGATTCCGATAAGCCTCCCGCCCGCAGACCCTCACAACCACCGGGCAAGGGTTGTGGGGATGAGGCCCTTGTCCCCATCAACATGGGGACATCCTCCCCATGTTGAGGGCATGTGGCCTGGTACGGTTCAGGAGGGAGGGGGGGCCGCTCTCGTCCCCTCCTCTTCCCCTGCGGCCGGCCAGGTTATGTGCTCGGATAAGGGTCTGGTGTGGATTTTTGGGGGGACTCCAGGCCATTTTTTTTTTACATTTGGGGTAGAGTTCCCCTTAAAATCCATGCCAGATCTGAAGGGCCTGGTATGGATATTTGGGGGGAACCCCACGTCATTTAAAAAAAAAAATTGCAGCGGGGTTCCCCTTAATATCCATTCCATACCTGAAGGGCCTGGTTATGGAATTTGGGGGACCCCCACGCATTTTTTTTTTGGTTAGCAAAGACTTTTAATGACTTTTATCTGTATTGACGGGAACCAGCAATTCATTACAGCCGCAAGGACTTTTAAATGACTATTATTTTACTCTAAAAATGTCATTTTGCTCTCCAACTGTTATAAACATGGAAAACATGTGCTACTTTACAGGCATACTATAGACAACCCCCGGGGATGATATTTAGGGCCAGTTCACACCGGATGCAGTGCAGTGTGTTTTTTTGATGCCTGAAAAACGCAAAGAAAGTTGATCACATTAATGCCAATGGCATAGTTCACACCACTGCAGTCTGTTCCAGTGCATTTCAGAAAGCCAAAAAATAATTGGTCATGCTGCATTTTTTAGGTACAAAACTTTACTGGACCCCAGTAAAACACATCAAAAATGCAACGGAATGTACCAAAAATGCACTGGAATGCACCGCAACGCACCTAAATGCACAAAGATGCACTGCAACACACTTGTCCTAAGTGAAAAGAGGGGGAAAAAAACACTGGACTGCATCAAAAACGCCTCAAAAATGCACTGGAATGTGTCAAAAACGTGCATGCAGAAAAGCACCTGGAACGCACCAAGATTGCGTTTCTATAGTGTGAACTAGGGCCAGTTCACACCATAGAAACACAATCCGGATGCGTTCCAGGTGCTTTTCTGCATGCACGTTTTTCATGCGTTCCAGTGCATTTTTGGTAAGTTTTTGATGCAGTCCTGTGCTTTTTTTTCACCCCTCTTTTTTATTAACCATAGATAAGGACAAGTGTGTTCCAGTGCGTTTTTTGGTGCATTTAGGTGTGTTCCGGTGCGTTCCAGTGCGTTTATGATGCGTTTTGATGCGTTCCAGTACAGTCCAGTGCAGGTAAAATGCAGCATGTTCTACTTTTTTGGTGGAACTGGAACGCACTGGAACAAACACTGCCATTTAGAACCATATAACCAACTTTCCATGCATTTTGGATGCATAAAAAACGCAATGCAC
Source organism: Rana muscosa (assembly GCA_029206835.1). Classification (NCBI taxonomy): domain Eukaryota; kingdom Metazoa; phylum Chordata; class Amphibia; order Anura; family Ranidae; genus Rana; species Rana muscosa. The sequence goes on from CM055124.1 coordinate 180,494,900, forward strand.
TGCATGTGGTGTGAAATGGCCCTTAAGCAATTTGGCATATTTAAAGGCACTTCTCCTTGTTTTGTTTTTGGTGTTTTCCACATTGGTGACATTAATATATGTCCCTTAGGGTGGGACCTGGGCCCCCATTTTAAGGCCAATAACTAGAAGATAAGCCAGCCAAGTGGGGACTAGCAAAATTAACAAGTCAGTTCCCATAGACTGCAATGGGATTTGTTGGTGGGGGGAGGGGTGATTGTCCCATCTCTAATTTTGTAGCATGCTGGATGATGTGCTTAATTTTGGACGGGGGGACGGGGGGGTTATTTTTTGCTAGCTGCATTGGTGTTGTTCTGCACATGCCCAGCCAGTTATATTTTTTTGGCGTGCTTTTTGTGTGTGAACAGCGCTTGGATATTTATGGGCATGCTGAGAGAGTGTTTTTATGGGTTTGGAATTGAAGGACATCCTTAACAGGTGTACCCACTTTGAATTTCAGTCTCTACATTGAGTGAACTTGCATTTTGGGTGTTTCATGGACTGTGCATGTGTTTTCAATTGCCTCATTACCACACAAACATATGTTATATAAAGCTCACAGAGCATTCGGTCGCTTGCCTTGAGAAGAGGCAAGTGTGTGGGGGGCAAAATGTACATGTTGGTGTCCTTATCGAGTTTGTAACACATGTATTTTATTTGTTATGTCTTTGCAAAACAGGTGATTGGTTAACTTTTGTGGATTGTATATTTTTGGTGTGGGGGAGATATGTTCCCCTGAAATAATTCTGATGTTGTTAATGTGTGTTGTTTGTTCACTTTGATTTAATTGTCTGCTGCATTTTTTTGACCAAAAATTGCTCAAGATGTTGAGTCTGTAACTGTTTCAAATTGACCATGTTTTTTATTTTGCCTTCCCTTTTGTTTTGTTGAACAATAAAATTAGATGGAAAGTTTTGATGTTTGTTTTGTGTTTTCTTTGCAACAAATGTGACAGCTGATTGGCATGTCAAAACAAAACAGGTGTGATTTGTCTAATCTGGTGCCTTCGTGCTAGCATATGCATGGATTGTATTGTGTGCTGCCATGGAAAGTCACCAGGAAATGAAAAATACAGAGCGGTAAGTATTCAAGTTTCCTTTTTTTACTGCAGTGGTTCTCAGCCTCAGTCCTCAAGTACCCCCAACAGGACATGTTTTGTGAATTTAGCTTATCGAGAATTGCTGTCCAAAAATCAAAACCATTGACTGTGATTTAAAGCACATGTGCAAGATGAAGGAAAACCTGCAAACATGGCCTGTTGGGGGTACTTGAGAAGCACTGATTTAGAGCACTGCACTTAAAAATAGCTCAAGGCCATACAATTCTAATTGTGGGCATTTTGAGGGAAACAAAGTAAGTGTTAGAACCCCTGTGTGTGTGTGTTTTGTTTTTGTTTTTTTTTTTTTTTTTGTAGTTTGGCCTTTGTCTCCTTTTCTTAACATTGGCTTCACTTCCTGTCACACAGCTAAGCAGGAAGTAAAGGTAAAACCCTACCAATGGCTTTTCTTGGACACACAGATCAATCTAACTAGTGTCCCCATTAAGCAAATTGCACTCTAGCACTTTGTTGTGTACGCCCCAAATCATTGGGTAGTGTGGGGTTTAGTAAAGACAAATCCACTCTGCAGTAAAAGTGTAGCTGCTGAAAATCTGAGGGAAAGTACTGGTGATTGGATGTTACAATCATGTAAAAGCAAAGATGTTTTTTTTTTTTTGGCTTGCGTGTCCCTCTCAGATATACAGCAAGTGCACTTGTAGTGCAAAGTAGATTTGCCTTTAGTAAATAAACCCCACAGTCCAAACTACCTAATAAATTGTGGTGTACCCCGCAATATGCTGGAGTGCAATGTGCATAATGGGGAAAGTATTTAGACTGACCTGTGTGTCCCCAAGGAAAGACATTGTTAGGGATTTTCCCTCACTTCATGTGACAGGAAGTGAATTATTTGGAAGGATAAAGTGGCCAAATTATTTAGTTTAACTTTTCAAAGACTCATTCCTAAGTTGAATTGTGATGCATGTCAATGGCCCATTTAGACCCTCTTTAATCACTTGAGATCAGCGCTATAACTGATCGACGGCCACAGCATGGTCCTCAATTGCCGGGAGTCCGTCAATAAACGTCCTCCCCTTTGCGCGCGCTGTGGTCACAGAGTCACTGAGACTCGGGTGATGACAGATCCGAGTAAGGGGCCGATCCCTGCCCTTTACCATGTGATCAGCTGTCAGCAAATGACAGCTGATCACGTGATGTAAACAAAAGCTGGGTAATGGTTTTTGTTTTCTCCTTGTGCTGACAGCGTGAGCATAAAAAAGGCAATCACCGGCTTATGTGCAAGGGACATGGGGCCCGAAGAGGAAGAAGCAATTCTGCATCATCTGTGACAATTAGTAGCCCCTGCCAGTGCCACCTATCAATGCCCACCACTGGTGCCAATCAGTGGCACCTAGCAGTGCTGCCTATCAGTGCCCATCACTGTCAACTATTATTGCCACCTAGCAGTGCCACTTCTCACTGCCCACCAGTGCCAAATAGCAATGCCACCTCTCAGTGCCCACCCTTGCCACCTTATCGGTGCCCATCAGTGCAGTCTCATCAGTGTACATCAATGAAGAAGAAAAATTACCTTTTTTTAAAATATTAAGCAGTTTCCTACCGCCCACCGTCAAATGACATCCTTGGCTTTGGGCGGTGACATCTGAATGATGCCTGCAGTTTCAGGCATCATTCAGATATCATTCTTTTCAGCCGGCGATTCTGTGCACAATAAAAATGATCATAGTGGCAGTTCCACCGCTTGATCATTCTTATAGGCAGGGGAGGGGACGTTCCCCCCCTCTTGCCGCCATCCGGTGCCTCTCCGGGCTCTCCCGTGCCATCTGGGGCTCGGAGAACGATTTGGAGATGACTGGTGACCAGATGGTCATCAGTCATCTCTATGACCGTCGGAGGCGCGGGCACGACGTTATGACATCACGCCTTGTTCCCGTATGTTAACCAAGCCGTGATCTCGGCTGTCAGCATGAGATTGGTGTTTTTTTTGGAACAATATCATGTTTTCCAGCCTGGAGGAGAGATGCAGGGTCTTATTGACCCTGCATCTTATTGACCCTGCATCTCTCCATAAAGAGGACCTGTCACACACATTCCTATTACAAGGGATGTTTACATTCCTTGTAATAGGAATAAAAGTGTTCCCAAAAAATTAAAAATAAATTAAAAAGAGTAAGAAATACAAAAAAGTAAAAAAAAGAGAAAAAAGAAAAAACGCCCATGTCCCCGGTAGCTCGCGCTCAGAAGCGAACACGTAAGTCCCGCCCACATATGTAAACGCCGTTCAAACCACACATGTGAGTTATTGCTGCGTGCGTTAGAACGAGTGCAACAATTCTAGCACTAGACCTCCTCTGTAATGCCAAAATGGTAACGTGTAAAAAAAATTTAAGCATCGCCTAGGGAGATTTTTAATTACTGAAGTTTGGTGTCATGCCATGTGTGTGCGCAATTTTAAAGCGTGACGTGTTAGGTATCTATTTACTCAGCATAACAACATCTTTCACATTATACCAAACAATCGGCCGTAACTTTACTGTTTTGTAATATTTTTAGCAAACAAAAGGCGTTTGAAAATTTAGTGCACAAATACCGAGCGAGGTAAAAATTTGCAATGACCGCCATCTTATTCCCTAGGGCAGTGATATGCAATTAGCGGATCTCCAGCTGTTGCCAAACTACAAGTCCCATCATGCCTCTGCCTCTGGGTGTCATGCTTGATGCTGTCAGAGTCTCGCTATGCCTCATGGGACTTGTAGTTTGGCAACAGCTGGAGGTCCGCTAATTGCATATCCCTGCCCTAGGTTGTCTGCTCCAAAAACATATATAATGTTTGGTGTTTTGAAGTAATTTTATAGCCATAAATTTATGATTTTTACATGAAGGAGAGAAGTGCCAGAATAGGCCCAGTGCTGAAGTGGGTAAAATATCCATTTATTTTATTTTTAAACTCGGTCTTTTGTATTTATAGAAACAAACTAAAACTAAAACACAAAGGTGATCAAATAGAACCAAAAGCTAGCTCTATTTGTGTGCCAACAAATAAAACATTTTCATTGGGTTACAGTGTTGTATGAGCGCCCAATTGTCATTAAAAGTGCATCAGCGCTGAAATGTGAAACTTGGTCTGGGCATTGCGCAAGTGGTTAATATAAGGCTACATGCACACGGACGTTTTTCAAACCGCTTGTTTGAGCGTTTTTTCAGCTTAAAAACATCTCTCCATGTTAGCCTGTGGCCTCATGGCCACCATGGCGTTTTGGAGCTGTAAATGGCATAGGCATTTTTAGGCCCCATGTAGACGGGACGCTGGTGCAAAATGTTCTGAACTAAGGTGAAAAGTGGCATTTAGAAAGGCGCGCTTTGTGGCGTTTGCATGCCGTGTTTTACCACATTTGCGTGTATATGATAAGGAGCCGCCCTAAGCTCCAAAAACAGTATTATTTACGATTTTAGCTATTTAGTGAGACCAGAGTGATATGAGCAGCTGAGAGCAGCAGTGTAGTTGTATTTAGCGTGTCACTTGCCACATCACTTGCCCCAAGTTGTGGATTGTCCACTTGCCACGTCAGCTGCCCCAAGTTGTGGATTGTCCACAATGCAATGGAAGCAATTTCATTTATATATATATATATATATATATATATATATTATGGCTTTTCCTCATTTGCCATAAATTTGGAGTTTATCAATGTAAAAAAATAGGTCACCTTTAAAAACGCTTCTAAACTAAAATGCGGCTAAACGCTGGTACCCGCGTCTGAAACGTGGAAATCTTTGGCGTCTGAAGGCATTTTGAGGGTTTGTGAAAAACGATTTTAAACGCAAATGCAGATTTTTTTGCCAGGACAAAAACAGTGTTTTGGATGTAATAGAATTCAATGGACCCGCATCCAAAACGCAAGTACCGCAATTTTGCGGCGATTTTTTGTTTTACCTGTTTATAGCTGGTTGTTAAAGGAAATGTAAAAAAAAAAAAAAAATGGGTCAAAAAACAAAACCAAAAAAAAAAACAGCGTGGGGTCCCCCCCAGGTCCATACCAGGCCCTTGGGTCTAGTATGGATTTAAAGGGGACCCCCCAAAAAAAATGAGAAAAAAAATGGCGTGGGGGTCCCCCCAAAATCCATACCAGGCCCTTCAGGTCTGGCATGTATTTTAAGGGGGACCCCGTGCCAAAAACAAAAAAAAATTGCGTGGGGTCCCCTTAGAATACAAACCAGACCCTTTATCCGAGCACTCAACCTGGCAGGCCGCAGGGGAAAAGGGGGGGACGAGAGAGCGGCCCCCCTCCCTCCTGAACCGTACCAGGCTGCGTGCCCTCAACATGGGGGGTTTGGTGCTTCGGGGCAGGGGGGCGACCTGCGCCCCCCCACCCCAAAGCACCCTGCCCCCATGTTGATGGGGACAAGGGCCTCTTCCCGACAATCCTGGCCGTTGGTTGTCGGGGTCTGCGGGCGGGGGGCTTATTGGAATCTGGGAGCCCCCTTTAATAAGGGGGACCTCAGATACCTGCCCCCCACCCTATGTGAATGAGTATGGGGTACATCGTACCCCTACCCATTCACCTGGTGGCAAAATAAGTCAATAAAAAAAGACAACACAGGTTTGAAAAGTAATTTATTGGGCAGCTCCGGGGGTCTTTCTGCCGGGCCCCCGCTATCTTCTGCTAGCTCTTTTGCTAGCGGGGGTCCCGGGCTTCCTCACCGTCTTCTTCCGACTTCGGGGGTCTCTTGTTCTGTTCTCCGGTTGTTCTCCCGCTCTCCACGATCTCCGGTTCTTTCTGCCTTCTGCCGGGCCCCGCTATCTTCTCGCAGCTCTTTTGCTAGCGGGGGCCGGTCTTCTACGTCGCCTTCTTCCTTCTTCTCTTCGCCCGATGTTGCCTCGTAGCTGTCCACCGCCGCAATGATCTGTCCGAGCAGCGGTGCCACTTTTATTGGCATGGGCGTGGTCACCGTCTTATGCCACCGCTGACCCCGCCCCTGTATGATGTCACAGTCCTGGGGAATAATGGGACTGTGACGTGAAACGGGGGCGAGGTCAGCGGTGGCATCATCTGGTGACCACGCCCCATGCCAATAAAAGTGGCACCGCTGCTCGGACAGATTATTGCGGCGGTGGACAGCGACGAGGCAACATCGGGCGAAGAGAAGAAGGAAGAAGGCGACGTAGAAGACCGGCCCCCGCTAGCAAAAGAGCTGCGAGAAGATAGCGGGGGCCCGGCAGAAGGCAGAAAGAACCGGAGATCGTGGAGAGCGGGAGAACAGAACAAGAGACCCCCGAAGTCGGAAGAAGACGGCGAGGAAGCCCGGGACCCCCGCTAGCAAAAGAGCTAGCAGAAGATAGCGGGGGCCCGGCAGAAAGACCCCCGAATTCGGAAGAAGATGGCGAGGAAGCCCGGGCCCCCCGCTAGCAAAATAGCTAGCAGAAGATAGCGGGGGCCTGGCAGAAAGACCCCCGGAGCTGCCCAATAAATTACTTTTCAAACCTGTGTTGTCTTTTTTTATTGACTTATTTTGCCACCAGGTGAATGGGTAGGGGTATGATGTACCCCATACTCACTCACATAGGGTGGGGGGCCGGCATCTGGGGGCCCCCTTTTTAAAGGGGGCGCCCTGATTCCGAAAAGCCCCCCGCCCGCATACCCCAACAACCAACGGCCAGGGTTGTCGGGAAGAGGCCCTTGTCCCCATCAACATGGGGGCAGGGTGCTTTGGGGTGGGGGGCCGCAGGTCGCCCCCCTGCCCCGAAGCACCAAACCCCCCATGTTGAGGGCATGCGGACTGGTACGGTTCAGGAGGGAGGGGGCGCTCTCGTCCCCCCCTTTTCCCCATGCGGTCTGCCAGGTTGCGTGCTCGGATAAGGGTCTGGTTTGGATTTTGGGGGGACCCCCACACCGTTTTCCGGCTTAAGGGTGTTCACCCTAAAATCCAGACCAGACCTAAGGGTCTGGTTTGGATTTTGGGGGGACCCCTGTTGTGGAGATTTTTATGGAGATGTATTTAATATGTATTGTCATAGTGTCACCCAGTGTTAGTACTTCCGCAACCCGCTCTAAAAGAGCTGATTGGGGTAGTCTGAGGCTGGTTGAATCCCGTCTGATAGGGGAAAACGTTTTGAGGTTGGAGTGTGATGTTTGCAGGGTGTGGATATGTCCGCCAACGGGGGCCCTCTGTGCATTAGCATGGACGATCGTTAAGGAGGGGATATGCTCGCTCTGCAATGACATCATTGGTTATAGGCGGATGGGCGCTCTTGTCTCTGCTATGTCTGATCAACATTGGTTGGAATTCGTAGCGTGCGTCTGCAGATAGCCTCCCTCCCCCATTCAATAATAGTATAATCTTATTATGCGTTATTCTATGGAATGGCGCAGAATAAGAATTCCTATCAACGGTAACTTTAGCCATCCTACGTTATTATATTCATGTATGACATATCCTGTTGGAAGGAATGTCCAAGTATTGTCATTTTCCTGTGAGGAGGGAACATCCTATGAGGTTCCCGCCCATGGGGAGGGGATTGGTTGCTGCAGCCAATCACCTCCTGTCTTGAGATCTTTTGAGTTTAATAAAAGCCTATGAGTAGGCGTCGGCTGGACAGTCTTTGCTGGAATGGCCTGATAAGAAGACCTGTGTTGGTGGTTTCCTTGATTGAATGATGGAATGAACGGTGAGTGGACTTTAGCAAACTTAACTTAACGATAGCATTACTTCAAGAGGATGAAATCTGATGTGTGCTTAGATAGCACAGGAATTATAGGCTGTGTGCTCTGTAAACAGCAGCCTAAAATTCCACAACAGTAATGGCGACTCACGGTTGGGACCAATTGCGGCCTCTTTGAGCATCAGATCAGCAGAGGGGGGAGAGTGGACCTGCGATGTGATGTGTAAAGAGGCTGTACTTTGAAACGAAAAAAAAAAAAAATTGTCTTTTTGAAATAATGTTTTAAGTTTGCAGCGTGTGTGTATGTCTGTGAATCCGATCGGATGCCTGTGAATTTGTTTGTGTATGCCTGTGTGTGATTGTTTGTGCAATGTATTGAGAAGTCTGATGCCAGCCATGGCTGCTGCATTGTCCTGGTCTTTGTGAGCCATGAGGTTTAGCGGGGGAGGGGCTGCCAGCATCTCAGGTACAAGGGTGAAAGTTGGTGACTTTCTGTAAATAGCATGTTTTGTAGTGGGAGGGCCCTGAGAGATGATCTGATGGAAACTGTGGGCTGTAAGAGTGTAACTAAGCAAGAAATATAGACTGTATATTGTGTATGAAATGAAGGTATAGATGTGGTATTTAGTGCACTGAACAGTTTGTAAAGTAGATTGCTTGGCTGCCATGTGCTTGAATGGGGGAAGGGCTTTGTGTTGCTGGGCTATGCCCTAAGGGAAGGACAATGGTGCTGGAAGGGAAACGCCCTGAGGGAAAGAAACTCTGAGCAGATGTACAAGCAACAATATACTGTATGTGTGTGGTGTTTGTGATTTCTATGAAAAATAGAAATGGTTAGATTGTGATTTTTGCCTTTATAGGGGACAAAGACACATGTCCCCATAAGTGTAAAAATATTAAGTGTTTGGTTTTTGAGTTGAAAGTTCCTGCCAAGTGGCCAGGCTGAGGCCACTGTGTGTGAACTTTAGGTAGAGAAAAGTGGTGAATATCTCAGAGTATATGAACTTAGAGAAATGAATATGTTTTTAATATTGTCATGTAACTCACATTTATTGAATGTGCTGTTTAGTTGGCCAAAGGGAGGCTAAGTTTGTAAGTGTACATGTGGTCCTTGTAGAGTGTAGCTGACACCTTTTTCAGTGAATTTTGATAATTTAGAAAAGTTTCAATGGTGTAGTCAGTCTTTGTGGAGAAAAACATTTTTGATTTTCTTTTAAAGAGATGCTGGTTTTGGCGGGAAAAATTGCATGCGTCAATGGCGCAATTTTTGTTGTCCATGAGGTGCTGTGGTGGGTCATCCACCATTTTGTAGTCCTGGCTTGTCGGCCATTTTGAGAGACGTTTACAGTTTGAGATAGGAAGTTCCAGTTTAGCAAACACGACTCCTGAATATGCTGTATTGGCATTTGTTGATTGGCGCAGTTTTCTTATGTTTTATGCGTTTACAGTTTGACCTGTGCACTGCTGGGAAGAGTAGTGAGACACCAGGGGGACATACTGAGAGACTGGTTTTTGTTTAATGAATTTGCTGGTTTAAATTGTTTTTCTAAGCATCGCCTTTTGAGTTGAGTGGTATCTTAAAATAGCGCGGTTTTACCCCGAGGGGCCACAACGTGCTTGCGGACACACGCACATGCTGGGGCCTATTTATGGATGGGATCTGGCTGGCCTACCAGCAGTTGGAGTGTGGGAGGAGGCCAACGCAGACACAAGGAGGACATGCAAACTCCATGCAGATGGTGTTAGGAGGGGGGATTTCTCTGTTTTCATTTAAGTAGATGTGAGCTATTGCAGGGTCGGCTGGCTTTGCAGTATATGAAAAACTTCACTTTACACTGAATTTTGATGGATTGTAAGACTAACAGAGTTTTTGTACAATGATGTGTTTTTATGTTTAAATATTTCCTTCCCAGAAGGCAATTCATATGTTTTGAAGCTTGTATTGTATAGCCTGTAGAGGAGGAGTGGGGGCTTTGGTCGAAACCCCTAGAGCCATCTTTTTGCAGGAGTTTTGTATTTGAGTCAACTTGTGGTTTTGCTTGCAGGGGATGTTTGGGTCAGGACCCTCCCATTTGCAAAGGGGGGTTTCATTCCACCATTTTCTTGACAAGGTTTTAAATTGTTGAAATATATAATGTGTAGCCATGGATTTTTTTAGAGTCTTGATAGACACAGCAATGTGGCTGGGCTCCCCCCTCCCCCTCCCTCTTCCTGAACAATTGATATGTAAATAAACCAGTTTGGTTTTTTTAAGTAGCTGAGCATAACCGGAAGCTTCTTTTCAGCATTTATATATCAGCAGAAAGTTGGTGGGAGGAGCTTGGGGTTGTCTGAAAGGTTGGCAAATGAGATTTGTGTTTGGAAGGAAAATGGAAAGCATTTTGGCGTTTAAAAGTGTTTTATATTTTGTTCCAGTTTTGTGAAGTTTTGTACTGTAAATACAGTTTTGCGTAGAGAGAAAAACAGGGGGTATCACCATTATTCTATCATCTAGATACAGAGAGAAGCCACATTGTTCTGCAGGTGGTAAACTGGTGTAATTGTTCTGTGTGGTTTAGTCTGACAACGCAGTGTATGGGTGTATAGCGGAAAACGCTTGTGTATGCATACACTGTGAGGGGTAGAGGCCTAATTCGGGGGTTGATCTGTGGTTGTTGCTGTAGTTCCAAAAGTGTTGGGACAACAAGCCATAGTGTTGATGCCTCGGTTAGGGTTTCTAGTTGGAGGACTTGACCATATAGTGGTTGTAGTTCTGCAATTCACCGTATAAGAAGACACCGGGCGGTGATCTCCGAAAATGGGTGCAACGGTTTAACCTGGACGCAGGTTTAAGACGATAAGCCGATTCGAATCGCCATGGACACAAGGAGGTCTGTGCAAAGGGAAGGAATGGAGGCTTCCCATAGTCAGACGGTCACACAGTGCACAAAGCCTAGTTTTGGGGCAAAGGCCTTTGAACCCCAAAAAGATTAACATAGGTGGTCCAAGGATACTATTTTGGGTATCCCTCTGGAATGGATGTAGTTGAGCTGCGGCTTCAGAAATCTGTAATGATGAGGAACGGTGGCTCATGCCCGTTTGTTTGAACCTTGTATGGCTGGTACGTGGAAGGTTCTCGAGCTGCTCTCATGGTTGTCCCATTGTATTCTTTCCTATTGCTGAAAGAGTGAAGGTAGAATTCTGTCTGTTTTTGTTTTTTTTCATTTGTGGTTTTGGAAACTGGGAAGTATTTCCCCCACGTTTGTATCGGAATGTTTGTATGTAGTAACGTGAATATGTTCGAACTTACCGCGGCGATCCTTCAATGCATCACGGCTGTTGTATGTTTGTAGGAACGGGAAAAGTAAGGGTTACAGAGGGTTTTGAAAGAATGTCATTGACAATTTACCAATGTACAGGAATGTCATTATTATTTTACCATTCTTTGCAGGTTAAATATGAAGAATAGAGTAATGATTTTGCTTATAAGTATTTTTCAGGTCCAAGGAGTTTGTACACAGAGAACAGGTGTATGTAGACAGCTGTACATATGGATAAATCTAAGGGAGGTAAAAGTATCACAGGCTATTTCATTGTTTCTTTTTTTCCTGCACCACGCATTTCTTCCTTCAGTCTGTAATGAGGAAGAAAGGGGGGGAGAATGATAAATGTAAGAGTGACAGTTTTTTTTTTTCTGTCAAACTAATAATAACCTCTGTAATTCTAACCAAGTTTGTGCCAAGACTGTCTTTCTTTAATAGAATTTGAATCGGCAAGCAGCAGTCTGGTGAAGTAGGTTCCCATCCCAGAGGCTAAGAACCTTGTCAATGGTTTCAGGTGACTGGGTCGTTGTAAAGAAGCTTGATGGATGAGACCACGCCAGCCACTGCAAGAAGCGGCTCAACCACACCAAAGAATGAGGAGTATCTTTGTTTATTTATATTTTTGTTGTTTAGTAAATTTTAGCGAGGGTAACGGTGAAAAGCATCCCAAGTTATTATTTAAAGTGTATGTCCTGACTAGCTCAGAAAGCGAACAGGACCGTCTGTTCTGAGTCTTCACCGAGTTTTAGTCCCCAGCGATGACGGCGGTACATGACATTTATGATGTTATTATGGGTATGAGGAGTTTTAGTCCCCAGCGATGACAGAGGTACATGTCATTTATGATGTTATTATGGGTATGAGGAGTTTTAGTCCCCAGCGATGACAGAGGTACATGCCATTTATGATGTTATTATGGGTATGAGGAGTTTTGACAAACTAGTGAAGACTCCAGACAGACACTTGTCAATGGAACCTAACGATGCATTTTTTAGAGGGTAAAATTGGTTTTAGTTTTAATGGCTCTGCCTCTTGTCGGTTTGGGTATCTAGGCAGCCCACAAGTGTGTTTGAACTTTAGTTTGGTGTTTATGTGGATCTGCAGCTTATAAAGGTAATTCCCCCAAAGCAAGAGGTACATGCGTGATGAAGCTGTCCCAACATTTTAGGTCGCGGCCGATCGCGAGGATCTGATGGCGCAGGAAATTAAGAATGGCAGGGACAGCTAGAAGGGATTTGTTCACCAATCCCGAACCAGGTCTGGGCATGGGGTCCTGCATGTACAAGGTGGGGGCGGCTCGGGCTTGGGATACAATTGAACAATTCTCATCCGTTAAGGATAGGGTTCTTCATGTAATTGTTGAAGCCAGAGCTGTAGCTAAGTGAAGGTTGGGAGTCCTTTTTTAAGGGTCTGGGAATCTTTGGGGATCTAATTTTTTATTTTACAGCGGATCGTGGTTAAAGAAAGTGGGAATATATATACTCATGTAGTTTTATTTCTATTCTTTCTATGTCGTGATGAGAGGCTCCTGTTGCCTGATTTGATGCGTGACCAGAGTTTCCTTGATGAGACGCCCCGAAGCCGGACCCACATACAAGACAGAGAATCACAGACAGATCAGCGATTACTACAGCTCACCATGTCGTGTCCTCCTTTATAAGTCATGCCCCTGAAGAGTAGAGTCTACATGTCAAGCCGTGTTTTCCTTTTTATGGACTAAGAACTGATTCATTTCCAGGTGTAAGAAGCAGATCAACTCTCATCGAGGGACACATAGGGTGCATATGACAAAAAAAGGGAGGACTGTTGTGGAGATTTTTATGGAGATGTATTTAATATGTATTGTCATAGTGTCACCCAGTGTTAGTACTTCCACAACCCGCTCTAAAAGAGCTGATTGGGGTAGTCTGAGGCTGGTTGAATCCCGTCTGATAGGGGAAAACGTTTTGAGGTTGGAGTGTGATGTTTGCAGGGTGCGGATATGTCCGCCAACGGGGGCCCTCTGTGCATTAGCATGGACAATCGTTAAGGAGGGGATATGCTCGCTCTGCAATGACATCATTGGTTATAGGCGGATGGGCGCTCTTGTCTCTGCTATGTCTGATCAACATTGGTTGGAATTCATAGCGTGCGTCTGCAGATAGCCTCCCTCCCCCATTCAATAATAGTATAATCTTATTATGCGTTATTCTATGGAATGGCGCAGAATAAGAATTCCTATCAACGGTAACTTTAGCCATCCTACGTTATTATATTCATGTATGACATATCCTGTTGGAAGGAATGTCCAAGTATTGTCATTTTCCTGTGAGGAGGGAACATCCTATGAGGTTCCCGCCCATGGGGAGGGGATTGGTTGCTGCAGCCAATCACCTCCTGTCTTGAGATCTTTTGAGTTTAATAAAAGCCTATGAGTAGGCGTTGGCTTGACAGTCTTTGCTGGAATGGCCTGATAAGAAGACCTGTGTTGGTGGTTTCCTTGATTGAATGATGGAATGAACGGTGAGTGGACTTTAGCAAACTTAACTTAACGATAGCATTACTTCAAGAAGATGAAATCTGATGTGTGCTTAGATAGCACAGGAATTATAGGCTGTGTGCTCTGTAAACAGCAGCCTAAAATTCCACAACACCCCCACGCCGTTTTTCGGCTTAGGGGGTTCACCTTAGAATCCAGACCAGACCTAAGGGCCTGGTATGCTCCTGAAGGGGAACCCATGCCGGTTTTTTCATAAAAATTTGGCCTGGAGTTCCCCTTCATGATTCATACCAAACGTGGGACAGCGAGGCTGCCGAGGACCAGCACGATTACATCGCGCTGGACACATTCTCGGCCAGCTAGTCGTCTCTAGGACACGACTTGAGCGGCTGCTGCACGCTCAGGTCGTGTCCAGGTCGCCTCGCAAAGTCGCGCTGTCCCTGTGTCAGCCGGCACACGAGTCGCCCGCAAGTCGGATCCGACTTCCCGGGCGACCTATATTCAAATCAATGGGCTCCCATAGGGCGCCACTGACATTTTTATTTACTATAACAGTGCGCCACTGCTTCCTGCGCCCAGTGAAGGAGTTATCCGGCGCACCAATTAAGGTTAGAACCAGCGCAGCGCACTGTTATTAGTAAATCAGCCCCACAATGTTGTATGACTAGTAATAAATATATTTATTAATTATTATTACTAGTCAACCAACATTAGAATTTTTCTATAGCCTATGGGCAGAGTATTTGACTGGAAATGTACGATTGCAGCGTCATACAGTTTATCTGCTCCATTGAATCTTCTTAGAACTTTCAACAGACACCATAAGCCTTCAATGACAGATTCGACGTTTGTATGTTTTTCGATGCTTTTTCGAATCTTCGTCGTTCACGTTGAATTGTCAAGTTAGTTCTAGCTATTTTACTGCTCCTCCTCTTTGGTTACAATCAGCCAATAACATTCATCATCATCATTATTTTTATTTTACTTCCCCCACCCAATTCCAGCAGCGATCTTTTCTCTCTATGTCAAATCTTTTCTCTCTATAATGTCAAATCTTTTCTCTCTATGTCGAATCTTTTCTCTCTATGTAGAATAATCTTGGACTAATAGAGTTAAGGTTAGGCACATTCGACCACAGGTTCGATGGACACAGATTGTTATTGTCAGCCTCATGTCGAATCTCCTATCTATATCGAACTGTTGTTGCAACGAAAACGAAAATTAAGCATTTGTTTATGTCAGATCTTTTGGTTTTCGGATTCTGCATTTTCGTTTTCATTTGTTAAAACGAAAATACCCTAAATTCGGACGAAAATGCATTCGGACGAAAACGAATGCACATGTCTAATACCCACTTGAGAGACAGCAGTGCTCAGCAGAACAGTAAATTCCTGGAATGTTCACTGTGGGATTGTGCAGATATATGATAATTTTCATTAAATGTAGATTTTGCTCATCCACGCAACATCAATGCAGGATTATACACGCACAAATATATATTAATAAATCAGGCACATTGTGTAATTTTATCCTGCAGCCTGGCATAATTTCTGTAAGAAATGTGGTTTCTTGTAAGGCAAAGTTTCTCAGAATTCCCATCCCCTTGATTTCCTGAACATCTGTGTAGAGATGGATGTAAACCCACTCTTATCATTTCTAAATTACTTCCATAGTGCTTATCTATAAGGATATATATGCCTCCTGCATGTATTCTTACCTGTCAAATATCTCCCCTTTAGCTGTTTGGAGCCCTGCGATACTTTGGATTCTATGAGCAGGTCCGTTGTCCAGGGCTCAGTGGGTGGAGATGTGATGCCCAATCATGCTGAGGTGTGGAGCAGCCAATCCTGGGAGAGCTGGAGAAGAAAGGGGGAGGTGTGAAGTACACAGAATGCCTCTCTCACACTCGTGCATGAGATAAAAAAAATCACCTGTCACTCACAGCAAGGGGGAAGAACAGACACCTATTTCTCTGTGTGTCTGTTTTTATCTTACTGAAGAAAGATAAGAGGATTGCTCAGAGATGGATTAACTCTTCGTGGTAAGACTGGACAAAGGTTAAATGACATCCTCAGCTGTAAAAGATATGAGTCTTACTTAAAAAAAAAATGGGGTTTACATGCACTTTAACATCAAGTTAAAGTCATCCCTTTCAATGTCCTGCTTTAAGACTCTTCCTCTTCTGTGAGATATTTCAAGAGATGGTTTTGCATGTCAAAAGGCATATACTGTAGGTGATGAGTTGTTTCTTATTATACCTCTGGGACTGATCAAATGATCATAGTAAACAGACCCTCCTTTTCAGCAGTACTTCCCTCAGGGATTTATACCCTGCAACAACTTAGGCCCCATTCACAAATGCCAACAGGGTCATTAGCAATGAGGTACAGGAGAATCAGCGGGAGTTCCTGGCAATTAGCTATGGGTGGAAGCCCCATTGAAAGCAATGGGAGGCTGTCAATTCCCTCAGCTAATCGGGGCTGCTTGCTTGTAATTGCTCTTGAAGCAATTGCCGGCAAATGATTGGCCCTATTCACTGTAGTCAGTTTGCTTCTTTGCGTTCTACTTGGGAGCACAGTCTACCTTTACTCCAGTGGTTAGACGTGTGCTCACATGCCCCCCTGCACAGCTCTTCACAAGAAAGATCAGTGTGGTGTTGTTTCTCTGCCTCCTGTTGACATGCCTCCCTAGCTATACACAGTGTATTTCTGTCTCTGCCTTTTACATGGGGACTCAGCTTCATAAGAGCCTTAATTAATGTAAAGGGTTACTCTGATGCTTCTAGATTTAGCACCAATCAGATTTCAATTTGCTGTAGATCAGCTAACATGATTGCTGTGGTTTCTACTTAAGTTTTCGCATACTACATGCGATTTTCAGGTTGTGCCGAATATGTATAGATAGCTGATGTCTACTCAAATATTTGTTTCATTTATGCTATGTTTATTGAAATTGGATTATTGTTATATCTCTGTAGCCATGGCTCCGACCCCTAGAAACCTAATGGTAACCTCCAGAGTCAGGGAGACCTGACATCCATCTTCACAGTGTGGGTTATTAGGCATAGTGGGTGTGGTATAGGTAGAGTAAGTTGGGCACCAGAAACTTTGAGAATGCAAAAAGAGATTTATTGTCTCTTAACAGAACTGGGGAGAGAGGGTTAAGGCCTGAACACCCTTAGGTAGATGCAACATGCTTGGCAGACTCTGAGACAAAAATAGGAATAGAAGAACAGCTACACAGTTCAAGGGCCTTTAAGCTGAATTGCAGCAAACTGTATCTGTAGACCGCTGTCTCCTATAGCAACTGATCCGGTAATTTCAACTTCAATACAGATCACAACTCACAGTATCCCATTGTAGATCCTCTCACTGAGCTCCCAGTCTCTCACTAGACTCTTCAGATCCCAACTGCCACTGGATCCCTTGAGCTCCTCTACAACTAACCTGCTGTGGCTTCCAAGTGTCACCCACACTGTCCCACTAGGTCCCTGACTTGGCTCTTCAGCTAACTTGCTGAAGCTTCTGCAAACATCACTAACTGTTACATACCTTGTAGTAGAGCCTGACTTGTAGGAGGAGACTTCTCTTACAGCCCTGGCTCAGGAGCCACTGGAGTTGGAACAGTGGCCTCGAGAGCACAGTGAGGTAGGAGTGCCTGTGACCTGTGATATCTGTGGTAGCTGACACAGATAGGCGGTTGATGAACCACCAGGAAGAACCGGGATGCGCATGACAGCAGAGGCAGATGCAGATCAGAGACCCGGTGAGACAAGCCGGGTCAAACACAGGTATTCAGACAGAGCAAGGTAGCACGCTGGAGCGGAGCCAGACAAGCCGGGTCAACATACATAATCAGACAGAATAAGGCAGCAGGCTGGAGCAGGGTCAGATAGACAGGTACTGGTTGGCAACAGGATATCAAGCAGAAAGTCCTTTAGCCGAGTCAAGGCAAGCCTAGGTCAGGATTGGAGATATCAGGTAAGTCAGCAGAGCCGGGTCAATACAGATAATCAGATAGCAGGTACAGGTTTCAGGACAGGGTAAGCTGCAGATCAAACAGCACTGCATAAGTACAGCTGCTGTTCTTTAAAGGCCCATTGGTGCATGCGCACATGCATCTGGCGCGTGCCCCCTGCGCACGCGCACACACACACGCTGCTGCCAAGCTTGTTGGACTGGAATCTGTGTGCGCATGCACCTCTGTCTTGCTACAGTAAGTCCCTGACACTCACACTGTTCCGCTGGGTCCCTAGCTTGACTCTGCTAAAGCTTTCCCAACTTCTTCACCATTCCCGGCTAGTGAAAAAGGCTGCTCTAGTACTTCTTCAGTCTCCGCAGAACCTGGCCTCTGCTATAAGCTTCTTCTATATGGCAATCAGATGTGCGGACGGGAGCAAGTCACTGAAATGCCTTTCATGATACAACAAAAATCTCTCCATAGAAACACACTCCTGGACTGGCCAAACATACAGGTCCTTCTCAAAAAATTAGCATATTGTGATAAAGTTCATTATTTTCTGTAATGTACTGATAAACATTAGACTTTCATATATTTTAGATTCATTACACACAACTGAAGTAGTTCAAGCCTTTTCTTGTTTTAATATTGATGATTTTGGCATACAGCTCATGAAAACCCAAAAATCCTATCTCAAAAAATTAGCATATTTCATCCGACCAATAAAAGAAAAGTGTTTTTAATACAAAAAAAGTCAACCTTCAAATAATTATGTTCAGTTATGCACTCAATACTTGGTCGGGAATCCTTTTGCAGAAATGACTGCTTCAATGCGGCGTGGCATGGAGGCAACCAGCCTGTGGCACTGCTGAGGTGTTATGGAGGCCCAGGATGCTTCGATAGCGGCCTTAAGCTCATCCAGAGTGTTGGGTCTTGCGTCTCTCAACTTTCTCTTCCCAATATCCCACAGATTCTCTATGGGGTTCAGGTCAGGAGAGTTGGCAGGCCAATTGAGCACAGTAATACCATGGTCAGTAAACCATTTACCAGTGGTTTTGGCACTGTGAGCAGGTGCCAGGTCGTGCTGAAAAATGAAATCTTCATCTCCATAAAGCTTTTCAGCAGATGGAAGCATGAAGTGCTCCAAAATCTCCTGATAGCTAGCTGCATTGACCCTGCCCTTGATAAAACACAGTGGACCAACACCAGCAGCTGACATGGCACCCCAGACCATCACTGACTGTGGGTACTTGACACTGGACTTCAGGCATTTTGGCATTTCCCTCTCCCCAGTCTTCCTCCAGACTCTGGCACCTTGATTTCCGAATGACATGCAAAATTTGCTTTCATCCGAAAAAAGTACTTTGGACCACTGAGCAACAGTCCAGTGCTGCTTCTCTGTAGCCCAGGTCAGGCGCTTCTGCCGCTGTTTCTGGTTCAAAAGTGGCTTGACCTGGGGAATGCGGCACCTGTAGCCCATTTCCTGCACACGCCTGTTCACGGTGGCTCCGGATGTTTCTACTCCAGACTCAGTCCAGTGCTTCCGCAGGTCCTCCAAGGTCTGGAATCGGTCCTTCTCCACAATCTTCTTCAGGGTCCGGTCACCTTTTCTCGTTGTGCAGCGTTTTCTGCCACACTTTTTCCTTCCCACAGACTTCCCACTGAGGTGCCTTGATACAGCACTCTGGGAACAGCCTATTCGTTCAGAAATTTCTTTCTGTGTCTTACCCTCTTGCTTGAGGGTGTCACTGATGGCCTTCTGGACAGCAGTCAGGTCGGCAGTCTTACCCATGATTGCGGTTTTGAGTAATGAACCAGGCTGGGAGTTTTTAAAAGCCTCAGGAATCTTTTGCAGGTGTTTAGAGTTAATTAGTTGATTCAAATGATTAGGTTATTAGCTCGTTTAGAGAACCTTTTCATGATATGCTAATTTTTTGAGATAGGATTTTTGGGTTTTCATGAGCTGTATGCCAAAATCATCAATATTAAAACAAGAAAAGGCTTGAACTACTTCAGTTGTGTGTAATGAATCTAAAATATATGAAAGTCTAATGTTTATCAGTACATTACAGAAAATAATGAACTTTATCACAATATGCTAATTTTTTGAGAAGGACCTGTACATGTTTGAGAATATTGAGGAGGGAGGTGAAGCATGGCAAAAAATCCAGTTAGGCCAATTGATCCTTCCATGAGAAGGTGCAAATCAGGGAAGTCTAAAGAGGTCAGAGATTGCATATAGACATAATATAATTGTTCATTATGACTGTAAAATGCTAGATTGCATATTTCCAATATTAGAAGTTGAGGAAGAGAGACAACCTAAAAATGAGAGTGGTGACAAAAGTGCGGCTACATTGTGGTGGATATTGGGCATGGCCTAAAAGAATCCAGCCCACTTGCAGCACACATATGTCACAATCCTTGTACCCACAAACATTTCTTAACTACCTCAATACAGGGCACTTTAAACCCCTTCCTGCCCAGGCCACAGAGCTGGGACAAGTGATGGGCAGGAGGGGTGGCTGGTCTGGGTGCAATGGTTTATAACAGAGATGTGGGTGCCCTGTTCTAAAGTTTGCATGAACTTTAGAACCCTATTAAATACAATGGACTCGAACGTTCGAAATCAAAAGTGCTAATTATAAAGGCTAATATGCAAGTTATTGTCCTAAAAAGGGTTTGGGGACCCGGGTCCTGCCCCAGAGGACATGTATCAATGCAAAAAAAAGTTTTAAAAGTGGCCGTTTTTTCGGGAGCAGTGATTTTAATAATGCCTAAAGTGAAACAATAAAAGTGAAATATTCCTCTAAATTTCGTACCTGGGGCGGGGGGGAGGTGTATAGTATACCTGTAAAGCAGCGCTTGTTTCCCTTGCTTAGAACTGTCCCTGCACAAAATGTCACTTCTGAAGTAATTTAAAAGCACTTGCGGCTATAATGAATTGTTGGCTCCCGGCAATGCAGTGAAAGTCATTGATAAAAAACAAAAATTTGTGGGGGTCCTCCCAAATTCAATTACCAGGCCCTTCAGGTCTGGTATGGATATTAAGGGGAACCCTGCATCAAATGTAAAAAAAAAATGATGTGGGGTTCCCCCCAAATATCCATACTAGACACTTCAGGTATGGATTTTAAGGGGAACTCCACCCCAATTTTTTTTTAAAATGCCGTGGAGTTCCCCCACAAATCCATACCAGATGCTTTATCCGAACACCCAACCTGGCAGGCCACAGGAAAAGAGGGGGGACGAGAGAGCGCCCCCCCTCCTGAACCGTACCAGGCCACATGCCCTCAACATGGGGAGGATGTCCCCCATGTTGATGGGGACAAGGGCCTCATCCCCACAACCTTTGCCCGTTGGTTTGGGGGTCTGCGGGCAGGGGGCTTATCGGAATCTGGAAGACCCCTTTAACAAAGGGGACCCCCAGATCCCGCCCCCCCTATGTGAATTGGTAAGGGGTACATTGTACCCCTACCATTTCACAAAGAAAGTGTAAAAAAAACAAAAACACACAGACATCTTGGAAAAGTCCTTTATTAATAATAAAAAATAAAAAAAACATTCCAGCGATGTAATCCAGTGTCCCGCGGCGATCCGATGTCCAGCGCTGCAGTCTCCACTCCACACGAAACGTCATTGACTGAGCGGACCTACACTGCGGAGGAAGTTCCCCATCAGGTACGCTCAGCCAATGACGTAGGCGGGTCTGAGGTACGAGGGGGCGCCCTCGTATATCTAAGACCCCGCCTACGTCATTGGCTGAGCGGACCTGATGGGGAACTTCCTCCGCAGTGTAAAAAATGAATAGACCCGCCCCTTCTCATGTTCCCCATCAGGTCAGGTCTGCTCAGCCAATGACGTACCGCAGACCCCACCTACGTCATTGGCTGAGCGGACCTGATGGGGAACTTCCTCCGCAGTGTAGGTCCGCTCAGCCAATGACGTTTCGTGTGGAGTGGAGACTGCAGCGCTGGACATCGGATCCAAGGTGTCTGTGTGTTTTTTTTACATTTTTTTTACACTTTCTTCGTGAAATGGTAGGGGTACAATGTACCCATTACCAATTCACGTAAGAGGGGGCCGGGATCTGGGGGTCCCCTTTGTTAAAGGGGTCTTCCAGATTCCGATAAGCCCCCTGCCCGAAGACCCCCACAACCACCTGGTACGGTTCAGGAAGGGGGGGTGCTCTCTCGTCCCCCCTCTTTTCCTGCGTGCTCTGATAAAGGGTCTGGTATGGATTTTTGGAGGAACTCCACACCATTTTTTTTTATTTGGGGTGGAGTTCCCCTTAAAATCCATACCATACCTGAAAGGTCTAGTATGGATAGTTGGGGGGAACCCCACGTCATATTTTTTTAAATTTGACACAGGGTTCCCCTTAATATCCATACCAGACCTGAAGGGCCTAGTAATTGAATTTGGGGGGACCCCCACGTCATTTTTTATCAATGACTTTTCTCTGTATTGCCGGGAGCTGACAATTCATTACAGCCGCGAGGGCTTTTAAATGACTTTTTTCTCTTCAGAAATGACACTTTGTGCAGGGACAGTTCTAAGCAAGGGAAACAAGCGCTGCTTTACAGACATACTATACACACCCCCCCCCCCCCCCCCCGGTATGACATTTAAAGGAGTATTTCACTTTTATTGTTTCACTTTAAGCATTATTAAAATCACTGCTCCCGAAAAAACTGCAGTTTTTAAAACTTTTTTGGGGCAGGACCCGGGTCCCCAAACGCTTTTTATGACAATAACTTGCATATAAGCCTTTAAAATTAGCACTTTAGCGGCTTTTCGAATTTGCCGCGAACACCCCAAATTGTTCGCTGTTCGGCGAACGTGCGAACAGGCAATGTTCGAGTCGAACATGAGTTTGACTCGAACTCGAAGCTCATCCCTACATATAAGTATCCCGACGCGTTTCGACTAATACTATTGCGGTCTTCTTCAAGGGGATTTGTACTCTGGTGAGATATATCAGAAAAAAATATTATAGTTCTGACACTCTAACATCTGTAATACTAACATCTGTAATACATGTGGTAGAAATATATTTACCGCTCAAAAAATGAGATTCGGTGCATGACACATAACCAGAGATTGTGAATAAAATATATAATCGTCCGAAAATCCTCATGTGGCGTCCCCCACTCCTCCAAGCATGGACCAACTTAGAACAGGCTTACAGTGGGTCACACATATGGACCTTCAGAGGGGGAATGGATAGACGAAACCTGTGATATAGTTCAATGAATAATTTATTGAGAATTATATGGGATAATGATGTACATTGACAGCACTTTTATAGCATCAGATGAAATTTATCCCCACCCACATGCTAGGATCAATTTTAGTTTTGGCCACAACTTAAGTTGAGACAAGAGGGGTATGTTGTAATGTAATGATATTATTATAACTAAATATCTTATTGTCATTATGTCTATTGATATATCGAAACCAAGAAGTGTGGTAGATGTGGTGAAGTATGGTAGATGGGGGGGCGCAGTTTGGCATCTTTGCCCTTGGCGCTGGATGGCCTTGTCCCAGCACTGCCTCTGTATTGTGTAAAAAGACTGCTTGATACAGTCTTGTCTGATCCTCCCCTTCTTCCACAGTCTCCAATCCAGGTCCTGATTAGTGATGAGCCGAACACCCCCGGGTTCAGTTCGCACCAGAACCCGCGAACGGACCGAAAGTTCGCACGAACGTTAGAACCCTATTAAATACAATGTTTGCGAACGTTCGAAATCTAAAATGCTAATTATAACGACTATTATGCATGTTATTGTCCTAAAAAGGGTTTGGGAACCCAGGTTCTGCACCAGGGGACATGTATCAATGCAAAAAGAAGTTTTAAAAACGAACGTTTTTCGGGAGCAGTCATTTTAATGATGCATAAAGTGAAAAAAAAGGTCAAATATTCCTTTAAATATCGTACCTGGGGGGTGTCTAAAGTATGCCTGTGAAGTGCCACGTGTTTCCTGTGTTTAGAACTGTCCCTGCACAAAATTAAATTTCTAAAGGAAAAAAAGCCATTTAAAACTGCTTGCGGCATTAATGTAATGTCTGGTCCAGGTAATATGGATGAAAATCTTTAAGAAAAATGGCATAGCTACCCCATCACACCCCCCCCCTACCCCAGCCCATTACCAGCCCCTTTGGGTCTTGTATGGATATTAAGGGGAACCCCGCACACAAAATAAAAAAGGCCCTATATACTCTGAACAGCCGTATACAGGCGGTGCATACAAGACAGGGACTGTAGGTTTGTTCTTATGTAGAATCTGTTTGTAATTTTGAACAGGTACATTGTTTAAGTGTAGCTCCAGCCAAAAAATCTATTTTTAAGCTTTTTGGAAAACATAGGGAAGGGTTATCACCCCTGTAACATTTGTTTTGCTGTCTGCGCAGTGTGCACCTGTTCAGAACAGTTCACCTCACTTTCCGTCCTAATGACAAATGTTTTTTGAAAATTTGGGGTTTTTATTGAAACAAGAATTGGTGATAAAGCATCAGTGGAGAGGAGACACTTTTTTCCCATATTAACTCTTACAGGAGAGAATTTCCCTTCCTAGTGGTAGATTTCCTCTCACTTCCTGTTGTATCCTTCCGTTTGCAAGGAGGAGTCGTTTGTAAGTTGGATGTTTGAAAGTAGGGGCCTGCCGTATATACTCTGCTGAAATTTTCCCCTTACATGTTGGTGTTGCCACAACACTGTGAGCCTCACAGTTACTCTTGGTGGGCGCATGAATGGGCCCTGCTGTGAATTATTAGATCAAGAATTGTAATTGCATGCCCCTGTTGAACAGGGGCTGAAAAATTGGGCCTTTGGTGGTGGTGGTGGTGGTGGTGGTGTTGACACAACACTGTAAGGCCTCACAGTTACTCTTGGTGGGCGCAGGAATGGGCCCTGCTGTGAATTATTAGATCAAGAATTGTAATTACATGCCCCTGTTAAACAGGGGCAGAAAAATTGGGCCTTAGGCACTGGTGCCACAACACTGCAACCCCTCACAGATACTGTACTTGGAGCACAGCAATGAGCCCTGTTGCAAAGTATTGCATCAAAAAATTTAATTACACGCCCCTGTTAAACAGGGGCAGAAAAATTGGGCCTTAGGCACTGGTGCCACAACACTGCAACCCCTCACAGATACTGTACTTGGAGCACAGCAATGAGCCCTGTTGCAAAGTATTGCATCAAAAATTGTAATTACACGCCCCTGTTAAACAGGGGCTGAAAAATTGGGCCTTAGGCACTGGTGCTGGTGCCACGACACTGCAACCTCTCCCAGATACTCTAGTTGGAGTGCAGGAATGAGCCCTGCTGCAAAGCATTGCATAAAAAATTGTAATTACATGCCCCTGTTGAACAGGGGCTGAAAAATTGGGCCTTAGCCACTGGTGGCGGCACCCAGAAACAAAAATGTTCTTCCAAGCTATCATCATCAATCGGATCATTGAGGAGGAGGAGTCTAGTCAGTCAACATAACAGGACAGTCTCTCAGCATCAGCATCAGTCTTGAAGGGATGTGACATTTGAAAATAAATTAGTCTGTTATATCAGCTTCAGGTGTTTGGTAGCTGGTCGTGATCCAAGACTGGTTCATCTTTATGAAGGTCAGTCGATCAACCGAGTCGGTGGACAGGCGCACCCTGTGATCCGTGACAAATCCTCCAGCAGCACTGAATGTGCGTTCTGAAAGAACGCTGGATGCAGGACAGGCCAGTAGCTCAATTGCATACTGTGCAAGCTCTGGCCAGTGATCCATCCTCAAGACCCAGTAAGCCAGAGGATTTTCAGTGGGGAAGGTGTCCAAGTCTGACCTTGCCCCTAGGTATTCCTGCACCATGTATATCAGACGCTAGCGATGGTTGCTGGAACCGATCATACCTTGGGGCTGCGGACTAAAGAATTGTCTGAACGCATTGGTCAGACGGCCACCTTCCCCACCGCTCCTTCTTTGACTGACCGAAGCCTCAGCAACTCATTGTCCAGGACCAGGAGTTTGTAACCTCCCAGTCTCTGGGAACGCATTGCACAGACCTTTCTGCAAGGCCTCCCGGAGTTGTCTCATCCTCTGCTCCCTCTGCGATGGTAAGATAAGGTCTGCAACCTTACCCTTGTACCGTGGATCAAGGAGAGTGGCCAGCCAGTAATGGTCCCTCTCCTTGATCCGAAGAATACAAGGATCCTTCCGCAGACTTTGCAGGATCAGGGAGGCCATGCAGCGTAGGTTAGCTGAGGCATTCGGTTCGGAGTCCTCTGGGTCCCTAAGGATGACATGATCCGCAGCCACCTCCTCCCAGCCACGTACAAGTCCACGGGTTTCTTGGGACTGTAAATCATCCCTAAAAGACTGCTGCTGATGATGCTGAGTGCCAGGCTCCACCTCCATGCTGACACAATCCTCCTCCTCCTCCTCTTCCTGTGCGATGGGTGGGACAGAAGGAACACTGTCTGGGTAAAGGGGGCCTTGAGAGGCAAGGAAGTCCTCCTCTTCCTGCCTCTGTTCTGCCTCAAGTGCCCTGTCCATTATTCCACGCAGCGTAAGTTCAAACAGGTGGACAAGAGGTACAGTGTCACTGATGCATGCACTGTCACTGCTCACCATCCTCGTGGCCTCCTCAAATGGTGCCAGGACAGTGCATGCATCCCTGATCATGCCCCACTGGCGTGGTGAAAAAAACCTGAGCTCCCCTGATTCTGTCCTGGTGCCGTAGTCGCACAGGTACTCATTGATGGCCCTCTGCTGTGTGTGCAGCCGCTGCAGCATGGCCAACGTTGAGTTCCACCTGGTGGGCATGTCACATATAAGGCGGTTCTTGGGCAGGTTCAACTCCTTTTGCAGCTCAGCCAGGCGAGCACTGGCATTATAAGATCTGCGGAAATGCACACAGACTTTCCTGGCCTGCCTCAGGACATCCTGTAAGCCCGGGTACCTGCCCAAGAACCGCTGCACCACCAGGTTAAGGACGGGAGCCACACAGGGCACATGGGTCAGTTGTCCCTGTCGGAGGGCGGAGAGGAGGTTGGTGCCATTGTCACAAACCACCATTCCTGGCTTAAGCTGGCGTGGCGTCAACCACCTCTCGGCCTGCCCCTGCAGAGCAGACAGAACCTCTGCCCCAGTGTGGCTCCTGTCCCCCAAACACACCAGCGCAAGCACGGCATGGCATCTTTTTGCCTGTGTACTTGCGTAGCCCCTTGAACGCCTACGGAGCACCGCTGGTTCCGAGGACAAAGCACAGGAAGAGGCCATGGAGGAAGAAGAAGAGGAGGGGGTGGAGGAGAGAGGTGTGTCACAACCAGTAGTAGCATTTTGGAGGCGTGGCGGCGGAACAACCTCCAACACTATTGCACCTTGTCCTGCATCTTTCCCAGCTGCCAAAAGAGTGACCCAATTGGCCGTGAAAGAAAGGTAACGTCCCTGTCCATGCCTGCTGGACCATGAGTCAGCGGTAATATGCACCTTACCGCTGACCACCCTGTCCAGCGAGGCCAAGACATTGCCTTCCACATGCCAGTAGAGAGCCGGAATCGCCTTCCGTGAGAAAAAGTGGCGTTTGGGAACCTGCCATTGAGGAACCGCACATTGCACAAACTCACGGAAGGGGGCCGAGTCTACCAACTGAAAAGGCAGCAGTTGAAGCGCTAGCAATTTAGCCAAGCTAGCATTCAACCGCTGGGCATGTGGATGGCTGGGAGTGAACTTCTTTTGACGGTCAAGTAGCTGGGGCAGGGAAATTTGCCTGATAGTATCGGACGTTGGTGTACTGCTAGCAGAGTGCCCGCAAGTACTTGGCTGTGACACACCTAATTCTACACCTTCATTCCTCTCAGTGCAGGTTTCAGAGAGGACTGAAGGTATTGTGGGGTTGGAGATCCCAGCTGATGCGGTGCAAGGAGAGGTCCGCTTTGTTCTTTGATGTGGGTCTTTAAGGTAGGCTTGTCAACGAGCTGCATGGCAGGTCAACATATGTCTGGTCAAGCATGTGGTGCCCAAGCGGGTGATGTTTTGGCCACGCGATATACACTTGAGACATATGTTGCAAACAGCAGCTGTGCGATCTGATGCACTCGACTCAAAAAAGGCCCACACCAAAGAACTTTTTGAATAACAGGCAGAGGCAGCGCCCTGCACAGGCGGAGCTCTGCGGTGTGATTCCGTCAGTGTGCTGCCCTTACGCTGGCCCCCCGAGGGCATCCTGCCTCGTTGGAGATGTGCCTCCTCCTCATCCTCTTCCTCCTCTCTCCTATTAGGAACCCACGTGGAGTCAGTGACCTCATCATCCCCTCCCTCCTCATCACTGGAGCCAATCTGGCAGTATGCTGCAGCTGCTGGAACATGACTGCCAGATTGGTGCCCTTCTTGAGCATCCCCTCTCTCTGCTCTCACGCTACTGCCTTCCTCTAGCTGGGTATCATCATCAGACCCTTCGAAACGCTGGGCATCCTCCTGGAGCATGTACCCAACACTGTGCTCAAACAGTTCGGGGGACTCCTCAGGAGGACATGGTTGGTCTAGGGAAGGAGTGACTGATGATGACATTGATACCAGGGAAGAGGACGCTTTGGCAGCTGCTTTGCCAGTACCCTGAGCCTGGGTGAGAGAGGATGAGGAGGATGAGGAGGGCTTGTTCATCCACTCTACCAAGTCTTCGGCATGATGCGGCTCAACACGTCCAGCTGCCGAAAAGAAGGAAAAGCGTGTCCCATGGCCACATGCTGATGGCGATGCACCGCGTCCATGACCAGCACTGTTGTCTCTAGACACAGAGCCTGCTTGCCCTCTTTTATTGGCTCCTGAGTGTCTGCCTCTCCTTGTTTGCCTTCCAGACATTCTAATGGCCTGCAGGGAGATGGGAAAACCAGCAATAAGGCCTAGCTTCAGGAGTATATTTTGCAGGAATCACACTACACCTGCTGTAAGTGCTGCAAATGCCTGTTGGTGTAACACACTAGGAAAACACAGCAATAAGGCCTAGCTTCAGGAGTATATTTTGCAGGAATCACACTCCGCCCGCTGTAAGTGCTGCAAATGCCTGTTGGTGTAACACACCAGGAAAACACAGCAATACGGGCTAACTTCAGGTGTATAATGTGCAGGAGGCACACTCCGCCCGCTGTAAGTGCTGCAAATGTCTGTTGGTGTAACACACCAGGAAAACACAGCAATACGGGCTAACTTCAGGTGTATAATGTGCAGGAGGCACACTCCGCCCACTGTAAGTGCTGCAAATGCCTGTTAGTGTAACACATCAGGAAAACACAGCAATAAGGGCTAGCTTCAGGTGTATACTGTGCAGGAGGCTTAGCAACAATGACACTGACACTGTCCTCTGCCTTTCCTTCTCTCTCCCTGCACACAAGTTTTATCAAAGAATATGACACTGACACTCTCCCTGCCTATCCTTCTCTCTACCTGCACACAAGGTTTAGTAAAGAATATGACACTGACACTGTCCCCTGCCTATCCTTCTCTCTCCCTGCACACAAGGTTTATCAAAGAATATGACACTGACACTCTCCCTGCCTATCCTTCTCTCTCCCTGCACACAAGGTTTAGCAAAGAATATGACACTGACACTGTCCTCTGCCTATCCTTCTCTCTCCCTGCACACAAGGTTTAGCAAAGAATATGACACTGACACTCTCCCTGCCTATGCTTCTCTCTCCCTGCACACAAGAATAGCACAAAGAATATCAACACTTCCTTGCCTATCCTTCTCTTTCCCTGCGCCGGAACACACTACACAAGGCCGCCGCGCTGGCGGCCTTTTATAGTGTGGGGTGTGTGCTAAACCCCCTGAGCTATAATTGGCCACAGGCAACCTGCCTGTGGCCAATTATGGCTCTCCTAGCTGCCGGCGCTGTGATTGGCCAAGAATGCGGGGTCACAGTGCATGCTTGGCCAATCACAGCGCCGGGATTGCACTGCGATGGCGCAGTGTATTGTGGGCCGTTCGCGTCACTCGAATTTGGCGCGAACAGCCCAAATCGTTCGATGTTCGCCGAACGGTCGAACAGCCGATGTTCGAGTCGAACGTATGTTCGACTCGAACACCGAGCTCATCCCTAGTCCTGATAGAATAGAGCCCTGGGAGCAAGCTGCACATGCTCCGTTTGTGTGTATTGCTAGAGAGTTTTTTTTTTGCGAGAGTGCTTACAATAAGCACAGGGCCAATCAGGGAAGAATAAAAATTCCTCCTACAAGCTTTAACCAGTGCTCTGCTGGACACTGATTTAAGTCACAAGACTCCTATACACTGCTGATGAGAAAAGGTATTTAGCAGTTTACATTTACTAAAATAATTGCATTTCCATGTTCTGTGTACTGTGGGAGACCAGATATTAGACTTGTGCACAACGGAAAAATTTGTTCCGTTTCGGTTCGTTTCTTTCCGGTCCTGTTGATTCGTAATCATTCGTAATTTTGCTAGACGGGATTTTTCGTGTTCGGACTCATTCGTATTTTTGCAAGCGACATTTTTCGTTGAATTTTTTGTTGCTTTATAATTCGTACTTTCGGTAGAGTACGTTGTTTTTCGTTGATTCTGGACACAACTCCTACTTTCGTAACTTTTTTTGGGTTCGTTGATTCGTAATTTTCCTTGTCTCTCTCACAACGACGCTGCCTATTATGCCTAATGTGCTTCGAATGGATTTGTACTTTACTAAATACATAGCGGTTATTTGTAACGATTCGAAATCTCGTATTTTACTTTCGTTTTTTACATGCGGCTATAGGCTCCGCCCCTGTACACCATTTTGAGAGGGTTCAGCACGGTGAGGGAGAAGCAGAGAGCAGAGCAGAGTGAGTGTTATTGTGCTTCGAATGGATTTGAAATCTCGTATTTTACTTTCGTTTTTTCATGCGGCTATAGCCTCCGCCCCTGTACACCATTTTGAGAGGGAGTTCAGCATGGTGAGGGAGAAGCAGAGAGCAGAGTGAGTGTTATTGTGCTTCGAATGGATTCGTACATTCGTAACTTTTTTCATAACGAATTATGCCGAAGACCTTCGGGCATTCGCTATTTTGCGGTATAATTTATTTCGGATTCGGTTTTATTCGTAATTGCTCTGTTCGGAAATTCGAATGCTTCCGAATGTCCGAAAGTTGCTAAATTCGGACGAATTTTGATTCGTTACGAAACGAATTGCACAAGCCTACCAGATATAGTGAATGCAGGGAACTGGGTTTAATAACACTCTAACTACTGTACCACAATTGAGAGTTTCACAGATACACGTAAAACTAAAGTATTAGCTTTTAAAATAAATCAGAATACAGTCAAAGAGCTAACACTTTGTCTAAGACTACTTTAAAGAAATACTTCATTAAAATAGTCAGATGCTTCTTAGCAACCACAAACTGTTAAGACAAGAAATACTTTGTCAGAAGTATGTAATGTACAGGTGGTGTTAGCTAAGAGCACCTTGTAGTATATGAATCGTTCAATCTAATGCTTCACTCGATTACTTTAAAGAAGTACTGTAACTGGAGTGCTGGATTTTGTGCTAAACAATGCACTTAAAAAAAAAAGAAAGAAAATTGCTATGATAAGCTCCAATGGTAATGGACATTTGACAAGTACAAGAATATTTTGCTAAAATGTCCTTTCATTACAAGAGCATATATTTCACCTATTTCAGAAACTGACAATTTAATTAATCACTGTCAATATCACAGTAGGATAAGTATGCAAATGTCCCTTTTTACATCTTTCACTTCACTCACAAAGAGATTAATGTATCTGCAATGAGGTAACTGTTAAGTTAGTGTGAGGAATATTGAATTTATAGAGGTATTTTTTACCTGTAGCTCTGATCATCTGTGGATGTTTTTGATCTTTATCAAAACCACACTTGGGGATATATTTATAAAATAGTCACTGTGTGAATGAATTAGCATTCACACAAAAGTCATGAATAATACAAAATATGTAAGAGTGTTATTTTCTGATATTTAACCGCTTCTGGACCAGCCGCCACAGTTTTATTGCGGCAGGTTGGCTCCCCTGGGTGAAACGTTACCTTACGTTGCTTTGCCTTTTGGCCACTAGGGGGCGCGTGGGGGCACCCACGATCGCTCGTGACAGAGCGAGAACCCGGATCTGTGTGTGTAAACACACAAATCTCGGTTCTCTCAGGGGAGAGGAGACTGATCAAGTGTTCATACTAGGTATTAGGCTTGTGCAATTCGTTTCGTAACGAATCGAAATTCGTCCGAATTTAGCAACTTTCGGACATTCGGAAGCATTCGAATTTCCGAACAAAGCAATTACGAATAAAACCGAATCCGAAATAAATTATACTGCAAATAGCGAATGCCCGAATGTCTTCGGCATAGTTCATTATGAAAAAAGTTACGAATGTACAAATCCATATGAAGCACAATAACACTCACTCTGCTCTGCTCTCTGCTTCTCCCTCACCGTGCTGAACTCCCTCTCAAAATGGTGTACAGGGGCGGAGGCTATAGCCGCATGTAAAAAAACGAAAGTAAAATACGAGATTTCTAATCCATTCGAAGCACAATAACACTCACTCTGCTCTGCTCTCTGCTTCTCCCTCACCGTGCTGAACCCTCTCAAAATGGTGTACAGGGGCGGAGGCTATAGCCGCATGTAAAAAAACGAAAGTAAAATACGAGATTTCTAATCCAATCGAAGCACAATAACACTCTGCTCTGCTCTCTGCTTCTCCCTCACCGTGCTGAACCCTCTCAAAATGATGTACAGGGGCGGAGGCTATAGCCGCATGTAAAAAACGAAAGTAAAATGCGAGATTTCGAATCGTTACAAATAACCGCTATGTATTTAGAAAAGTACAAATCCATTCGAAGCACATTAGGCATACTAGGCAGTGTCGTTGTGAGAGAGACACAGAAAATTACAAATCAACGAACCCAAAAAAAGTTACGAATGTAGGAGTTGTGTCCAGAATCAACGAAAAACAATGTACTCTACCGAAAGTACGAATTATAAATCAACGAAAAATTCAACGAAAAATGACGCTTGCGAAAATACGAATTAGTTCGAACACGAAAAATCCCGTCTAGCAAAATTACGAATGATTACGAATCAACAGGACCGAAAAGAAACAAACCGAAACTAAACGACTTTTTCCGTTGTGCACAAGTCTACTAGGTATGAACACCGATCTCTCTCTCCTCCTAGTTGGTCCCATCCCCCCATAGTTAGAACACAACTAGGGAATAGACATGTGCATTTCGTTTCATTCCGAATCGAAATTCGGACAAATTTTTCATTATTTTATTTTTCATTATTCGGAAATTCGTATGCATCCGAATTTCCGAATTACAAATGTAATGAATTTAAACAAATCCGAAAAAAGGATTAAATTCGAAAAACCGCAAACGAAATTCGATTTGAATCGAATTCGAAACAAATTCAAATCGAATTTGAAAACAAATTTGAATCGAATTCGAAAAAATAGAAATCAATTTTCAAAAAAATACAATAAAATGGAATAGAAAACAATAAAGCAATAGAATAAAAAAGAATAGAAAATAATAGAATAGAATTTAATAGAATGTAATAAAATAGAACATGACCGTCTTCCGAAATTCGAATAGTATAAATTCGAATTTGAGAATAGATTGGAAAATAATTCAAAACAATGGAAACTAAAATAGAAAATAATAGAAAAACAATAGAACAGAATAGAATAAAATATAATATATTATATTTTATTCTATTCTGTTCTATTGTTTTTCTTTTCTATTATTTTCTATTCTATTCTAATCTTTTCTATTCAAATTTGAATTTATTCTATACAAAATTTGAATTTCTTATAGAATGAAATCGAATTTGAATAGAAAAGATTATAATAGATTAGTTTCGCATTAGAATTTGAAAAGATTTTGACTGAATTCAAAAAAATTCGATCAAATTTGAAAAAAATCTACCGCATTCGAAAAAATTTGACCGAATTTGAAAAAAATCTACCAGATTCGAAAAAACTACCGCATTCGAAAAAAATTGTCCGAATTCGGAAAAGTTAACTATATATATAACCATTTTCCAAAAATTCGAATTTCGTATAGAATGAAATCGAATTAGAATAGAAAAGACTAGAATAGAATAGAATAGAAAAGAATAGAAAAAAATATTTTTTTTCTATTCAAATCTTTTCTATTCAAATTCAAATTCATTCTATACGAAATTCGAACTTCTGAAGCCATCTTCTGAAATTTGAATTTTGTATAGAATAAATTTGAATAGAAAAGATTACAATAGAATAGAAAAGAAAATAATAGAAAAGAATAGCATAGAAAAACAATAGAACAGACTAAAAAAAATATTATATATATATATATATATATATATATACAGGTCCTTCTCAAAAAATTAGCATATTGTGATAAAGTTCATTATTTTCTGTAATGTACTGATAAACATTAGACTTTCATATATTTTAGATTCATTACACACAACTGAAGTAGTTCAAGCCTTTTCTTGTTTTAATATTGATGATTTTGGCATACAGCTCATGAAAACCCAAAAATCCTATCTCAAAAAATTAGCATATCATGAAAAGGTTCTCTAAACGAGCTAATAACCTAATCATTTGAATCAACTAATTAACTCTAAACACCTGCAAAAGATTCCTGAGGCTTTTAAAAACTCCCAGCCTGGTTCATTACTCAAAACCGCAATCATGGGTAAGACTGCCGACCTGACTGCTGTCCAGAAGGCCATCATTGACACCCTCAAGCAAGAGGGTAAGACACAGAAAGAAATTTCTGAACGAATAGGCTGTTCCCAGAGTGCTGTATCAAGGCACCTCAGTGGGAAGTCTGTGGGAAGGAAAAAGTGTGGCAGAAAACGCTGCACAACGAGAAGAGGTGACCGGACCCTGAAGAAGATTGTGGAGAAGGACCGATTCCAGACCTTGGAGGACCTGCGGAAGCACTGGACTGAGTCTGGAGTAGAAACATCCGGAGCCACCGTGAACAGGCGTGTGCAGGAAATGGGCTACAGGTGCCGCATTCCCCAGGTCAAGCCACTTTTGAACCAGAAACAGCGGCAGAAGCGCCTGACCTGGGCTACAGAGAAGCAGCACTGGACTGTTGCTCAGTGGTCCAAAGTACTTTTTTCGGATGAAAGCAAATTTTGCATGTCATTCGGAAATCAAGGTGCCAGAGTCTGGAGGAAGACTGGGGAGAGGGAAATGCCAAAATGCCTGAAGTCCAGTGTCAAGTACCCACAGTCAGTGATGGTCTGGGGTGCCATGTCAGCTGCTGGTGTTGGTCCACTGTGTTTTATCAAGGGCAGGGTCAATGCAGCTAGCTATCAGGAGATTTTGGAGCACTTCATGCTTCCATCTGCTGAAAAGCTTTATGGAGATGAAGATTTCATTTTTCAGCACGACCTGGCACCTGCTCACAGTGCCAAAACCACTGGTAAATGGTTTACTGACCATGGTATTACTGTGCTCAATTGGCCTGCCAACTCTCCTGACCTGAACCCCATAGAGAATCTGTGGGATATTGGGAAGAGAAAGTTGAGAGACGCAAGACCCAACACTCTGGATCAGCTTAAGGCCGCTATCGAAGCATCCTGGGCCTCCATAACACCTCAGCAGTGCCACAGGCTGGTTGCCTCCATGCCACGCCGCATTGAAGCAGTCATTTCTGCAAAAGGATTCCCGACCAAGTATTGAGTGCATAACTGAACATAATTATTTGAAGGTTGACTTTTTTTGTATTAAAAACACTTTTCTTTTATTGGTCGGATGAAATATGCTAATTTTTTGAGATAGGATTTTTGGGTTTTCATGAGCTGTATGCCAAAATCATCAATATTAAAACAAGAAAAGGCTTGAACTACTTCAGTTGTGTGTAATGAATCTAAAATATATGAAAGTCTAATGTTTATCAGTACATTACAGAAAATAATGAACTTTATCACAATATGCTAATTTTTTGAGAAGGACCTGTATATATATATATATATATATATATATATATATATATATATATATTTTTTTTTATTCTGTTCTATTGTTTTTCTATTCTATTCTAATCTTTTCTATTCAAATTCGAATTCATTCTATACAAAATTCGAATTTCGGGAAAATGGCTTCTGAAGTTCCAAATTATATAGAATGAATTTGAATTTGAATAGAAAAGATTTGAATAGAAAAGAATAGACTAGAAAAACACTAGAACAGAACAGAAAAATATATTATATATATAAATAAATAAAACATCTTCCGAAGATTGAATTTCATATAGTTCAAATAGAAAAGATTAGAATAAAAAATATTAGAAAATAATAGCATAGAAAACAATAGAACAAAATAGAAAAATATTATATATATATATATATATACATATATATATATATATATATATATATATATATATAAAACACCTTCCGAAATTCGAATTCCGTACAGAATGAAATCGAATTTGAATAGAAAAGAATAGAATAGAATTGAAAAGAATAGCATAAAAAACAATAAAACTGAACAGAAAAAAAATATAATATATGTGTGTGTATATACCATCTTCCGAAATTCGAATTTTGTATAGAATGAATTTGAATTTGAATACAGAAGATTAGAATAAAAAATAATAAACTAGAAAAACATATATTATATTTTATTCTATTCTGTTCTATTGTTTTTATTTTCTATCCTATTCTTTTCTATTTTCTATTCTATTCTGATCTTTTCTATTCTAATTCAAAATCATTCTAACTCTAACCCTAACCCTATTTAATATATATCTTCCATTCACCATTTTTATTTATTTTCCATTTATTCAATTATTCATTCATCTTCATCATTAGTCTCAATTTCCTTTTTCTTTTTCTTTTCCCGTCCCTTTCATTCTTTCCTTCCCATGCCCCTTGAGTTACTGTTTGTTGATGTTCTTCATATATCTTCGTATATGTATTTCATGTATATACGTATTAACTATTTGGTTGATTGTCTATATTATGTGTACGGCTACAGCCAATCATCACTCGATGTACAATTGAGGTATATGAAAAAACTGTCAATGCATGTCATTCTGCTATGATGTTGTGTGTTATTCTTTTATTATTTTAACCATGTTCCATTTTTTGTAAATATATGTTTACCAAAATACAATATTATAACCCATGTCTGTGCATATATATATTCCTTACGGTATGAACTCTGATGCACTTGGATGGTGTTTTTGGACTGGTGCTTTATACTACATAGATTCTACTATTGGATTTTTTCTTTCCTGTTCTTTGTTCTTTCCCTTGGCTGGAAGTGCGGGGACCTATGGCTGTGACGATACGTCGGATCTCCCCAGCACAGGTAAGCCTTCCTGCCCTCATGGAGCTGGAGGCTTTTATCTGTGGATCATGGCTTTTGTTCACACGCGTCGATCCCCCGACGCATGCGTATTGGTTGTTTCATCCACCAACACAATGGCCGCGCTCCCTCCTGTGTCGGCGGCCCTGTCGACGTCTGACGTCATTGCGCATTGTGCCGCGGTGACGCCGGACGCCGCATTCGGCCGGGGAGCACTAGTAGCAGGGCGGATGGGAACCGGTCGTCACATCAATGTGACGTGCAACTGCCGGTCCATCTCCTACAGGTGTGTTATATCCAGAACAAGCGAACTGAGACGCAAGTATGTCTGATTGGTCATCCTCTTAACACTACAGGTATATAATAAAGGCTGATGCAGCTCACAGGTGCTGCACAGCCAAGTGTTATTCGTGATTCGGTAGGCACTTTGAATGAACCACTCCATGAGGTAAGACATACTATTTTTGCTCTCTTTTATGGATACACTCCAAGTAAAGCTTGAAGCATTGTTAATGTTCACTGGACACTTTTTAAACACGTTCTAAATTCTTCATTGCTGTTTTTTGCCCACCAGGTTCCCTCCTTTTTCTGCCTTTGTTGCTTGCTCTTGTGAGCCCTGACGTTGTTGCCGCTGTCCCTCTGGGCCCTTTCATTCCCAGCCAGCATCATAGTCACCATGCTATAAGGAGATCTAATACATGAGCATTCCTTACAAGGCTTAACTATCTTACCGGGCAACAAGTGAATGCGAATCTAGCATTCTCCCCGGTTTCATAGATAATAAGAAATTATCACTGGCTTGGTTTTTTCTCTCTGCCCATACCCGCAACACCATCCATTTGTACTAACACTGTGCACTGTCTATCCGTATGGAATGCAAGACTTGTGAGTATTTTGGAAAATTACTATTTATTTTTCTTTTCTTTTCTTTCCCTTCGGTTGGGGGTAATAAATAAATATTACTTGTACATGTCATTTACTTCTAAATCCCCTGTTTCTATAGAAACACACCAGCAAGCTCGACTCAATTCCCTGAAGAAGGAATATACCTATCATAACAGGATTAATATGCCTTTATGCTTTTCCGAAACGTGTAGGATTGGTTGTATGTATTAGTTATCTCTGATTTGTATCAGTGTATCCATACATTACGCCTTGGAGCAGCTGTTTTGTCTCATTTTGTTATTCTGTGACTGTTTTTAGCATTTGTTATTTCTAATTAAATATACTTTTATACTATTCTCCTAGTGTTGTTCTGAATCTATCTTCCCACCCTTACTATCCCTTGGGGCCCCTATTCCTTTTGTACACAAAATTGGGATGTGGTGGGAATTTTCAGTATCCACACATGTCTCCAATATAGTTTCCCCCCTACATTTTTTGATTCCAATCCGGGTAGTAGATACCCCCTAGTCCCCACTTGTTGAAACTATTTTTGAGACGTTTCTCCAACCCAACCCCTCTTCTCTTTTCTTCACCCCTTTTTTTTCATCATTCTCTACCATTATATTGTACTTGTGTGTTTTTTTTTTTTTGTGTGTGTTTTGTATCATGGCAGAACTTTATAGCATGTCATGGGATGAGTTTGTAGTCAAACTCCAGAAGGATTATGGACAAAATGAATCACGCGAGTCAGAGCTGAGCTTTTTGTTCTCGAGCCTTACCAAATGGCTCGAGAGGAAATCCCTGATGTTCTGGCACATTAAGACGTTTGAGGAATATATCAAGGATGACCTTAACCCTTTGGGACTACGTGTCCAAATCTTTCCCTCTTTTGATAACATCAGCTCTATGTTTAAAAATGCATGGGAGAATAATCTTAAAGCATGCTCAAATGGCATGATGAGGCTGCTGATTGAAGAATATGAGAGACGGCTAATTGAGATAAACAACAACATAGACCTTGTTTATGCTAAAATTAAACCGTTGCAAACCCATTCCTCCTTTCTAGACCTAAATGAAAAATTAAGAAATCATATAGAACTCTTTAATAAAACAATACTTTCGAAGAAAGAGTTCAAATTTTTGCGAGACAAACAAGCATTCCATGAGGGAAATGCAAAAAAGTGGTCTCAAAAGACAGGAGGAAGGAGTTTCCAACGTAATCCCAAGCAACACACCACATACTCAGATGTCTCTGATACATCATCAGCATCGTCTAATGTCTCTCATACCTCTCACAAGCAGCAGAGACGTACTAGAAAGGGAAAAAGACGCCAGGATGATGAACATGTCCCATCCGGCACCACCAAAAAACGTCCTTTGCAATCAATGGCTGCGTCGGGCGCCATGCCGCCGGCAGCACAGGTGAGTGTCGGCGCCATGGGGCCAGCTCCAGCAGACACTGTGGCACCCTTCCCTTCTTCCCTTGTCCCACCCAAAGTCCCTGTAATGTTCTTTCCAAAAAAACAGGGGAATTCCCTTGCACCCCTCACTTCAACACCTCCTTGGATTTATTACTCCCTTCCTCACAATTAAATGTCATTAATCTTTCAACACATATACTTACTCCTGATGAAACGTCGGTTTTGTCAAGAGGACTCACCTTTTGTCCCAATAACAAACTCGATCGGTTTGAGGCTATAAAGGATCTTCACCTTTATACCCGCAAACTACTTTTGAAGAGCATGTTCGAAAAGGAGAAACCCGGCAGTGAAGGCTGTCGCACTTACAGTGAACGACAAGCCCTGGATAATCTAAACTCTCTCCTGTAGGAAAATAAACCCAGAGATCTCATCGACCTAGTCGACATAGAGTCACTCCTGAGACAGAACTTGGATTTACCTCCAGCTGCCCTGCCTGTTCAATCCTCCTTGAAAAAAACGTCTTCTTTCTACCAAGCCCCTAGTTCGAACCATGGGGTAAAAACTTTCCTAAAAATGACCACCCAAGAAATTAAGTCCCTAACCTCTACCTCCCCTTACCCAAGTAATCTAACGAAAAATGAAAAAATGGCTTTGAAAACACTAGCAAGCAATCACAATGTAACGATAAAACCAAGTGATAAAGGAGGTAACATCGTCCTGATGGATAATGAGCAGTATTGCAGAATGTGTAACAATATCTTGAGTAACCGCAACTGGTACCGCCCAATTGGGATTGACATTGTAGAGGCGTTTAATAAACAATTCTACTCTTTTGTAGATAATGCTTTCCATAATAAAATAATTTCCAAACAAACCTGGGACTTTATCCGCATTCCCCATCCACGTTTGGCAACATTTTACTCTGTACCAAAGATACATAAGAATACACTAGACCCCCCAGGCAGACCAATTCTCTCAGGTAACGGCTCGATTACCGAAAATCTTTCAAAATTGATAGATGAACATATTCGTCCCTTTGTACTATCCATACCCTCTTATATACGTGATACTATACATCTTTTACAAATTATTGAAGATGTAGAGGTACCAGAGAACTGTATTTTGGCCACCATTGATGTGGAGGCCTTATACAGTTCCATACCACACACAAAGGGTTTGGCCTGTATTCGCAAGGTACTATCAAGAATAAGCCATCATGAAAACTCATTCAACGAATTTGTCCTTCTGAGTTTGGATTTCATCTTGATGGCCGCCTATTCCTCCAGGTACAGGGCGTAGCCATGGGCACTTGTTGTGCCCCTGGCTACGCCAATCTCTACCTGGGGGAATGGGAAGATGCCATTTTCAGCAACGAGGGTCTCTCGATGTACCTGTGCCACATTTTTATGTGGCACAGGTACATAGATGACATCTTCGTCGTCTGGAATGGTCCCCAGTCCCTCCTAGAGGAATGCCTGCTCGCCTTAAACATCAATGAGTTCAATTTGGCATTCACCATGAATGTAGATCCATCCAAGATTACATTCTTGGATGTAGAAATCATTAAAAATAAAGATAATTCTTTGTCTTGCAAACTATTCAGAAAACCCACGGCTGGTAATACGATTTTACACTCTTCCAGCTTTCATCCCAGGCCTCTTGTCAACTCAATACCATATGGGCAGTACCTGCGGATCAAACGAAACTGCTCAAACCATTCAGACTTCTTGCACGAAGCAAAAAATCTGAAAAAACGTCTATTAGAACGTGGCTACAGCCACAGATGTTTGAAAAAAAGCATTTCAATGAGCAGATACCAGGAATAGACATGAGCTACTTGCTCCAAAAAAGAGTATAAAATCTGGTGAAAATTCTAGAATCATCACCACCTATTCCAATAACCACAATCAGATTTCACAAATCTGTAAAAAATACTGGCATTTGCTAATATCAGATCCAGCGATTGGACCTTTTGTACCTCCTAACCCATTGATCACCTACAGACGAGCTGCCTCTGTGGGTGATCTGTTGGTCCAAAGTGAATATAGGGGTTCCAACAGAGGCGATCCCTGCAAGAAAGTAGGAACTTTTCCATGTGGGTCATGCTCATATTGTAAATACATGGATACCAGGAAAGACATCTATCTACCAAATGGTGCACATTTTTCTGCGAGACACTACTCTAGCTGTCAAACCACCAATGTAGTGTATTTACTCCTTTGTAGTTGCAATTGCTTCTATGTAGGCAAAACTGTACAGAAACTCTGGCAGAGACTGTACCGCCACGTAAAGGCTATGCAAATCACAAATCCTGATTCGCACAGACACATGCTGGAATCTGTCCCAAAATATCTGTACTCGTCTTGGACCTCATTCACCCAAGTACCAGGGGGGGCGACTTAAACAAAAGTCTCCTCCAACGGGAACTTCGGTGGATATCAAATCTCAATGCTACCTGTCCGCCAGGCCTCAACGAGGCATTCAATCTCAGACCTTTTTTACCTAGGTTTTCAACTGGAGGTTTTGATAGGGACCAATGACAGATATAGGGTTCATCTGTGTAGACCCCTATCCTCTTCTTCCCTTTTTGGATTTTCTTTCCTTTCTTTATTATTTTTTTATTATTTATTAAATATTTATTAAATAATTATTCATTCTTCATTTACTTATATAATTTATTATTTTTCACTTACCATCTTCCATTCACCATTTTTATTTATTTTCCATTTATTCAATTATTCATTCATCTTCATCATTAGTCTCAATTTCCTTTTTCTTTTCCCTTCCCTTTCATTCTTTCCTTCCCATGCCCCTTGAGTTACTGTTTGTTGATGTTCTTCATATATCTTCGTATATGTATTTCATGTATATACGTATTAACTATTTGGTTGATTGTCTATATTATGTGTACGGCTACAGCCAATCATCACTCGATGTACAATTGAGGTATATGAAAAAACTGTCAATGCATGTCATTCTGCTATGATGTTGTGTGTTATTCTTTTATTATTTTAACCATGTTCCATTTTTTGTAAATATATGTTTACCAAAATACAATATTATAACCCATGTCTGTGCATATATATATTCCTTACGGTATGAACTCTGATGCACTTGGATGGTGTTTTTGGACTGGTGCTTTATACTACATAGATTCTACTATTGGATTTTTTCTCCCCTGTTCTTTGTTCTTTCCCTTGGCTGGAAGTGCGGGGACCTATGGCTGTGGCGATACGTCGGATCTCCCCAGCACAGGTAAGCCTCCCTGCCCTCATGGAGCTGGAGGCTTTTATCTGTGGATCGCGGCTTTTGTTCACACGCGTCGATCCCCCGACGCATGCGTATTGGTTGTTTCATCCACCAACACAATGGCCGCGCTCCCTCCTGTGTCGGCGGCCCTGTCGACGTCTGACGTCATCGCGCATTGTGCCGCAGTGACGCCGGACGCCGCATTCGGCCGGGGAGCGCTAGTAGCAGGGCGGATGGGAACCGGTCGTCACATCAATGTGACGTGCAACTGCCGGTCCATCTCCTACAGGTGTGTTATATCCAGAACAAGCGAACTGAGACGCAAGTATGTCTGATTGGTCATCCTCTTAACACTACAGGTATATAATTAAGGCTGATGCAGCTCACAGGTGCTGCACAGCCAAGTGTTATTCGTGATTCGGTAGGCACTTTGAATGAACCACTCCATGAGGTAAGACATACTATTTTTGCTCTCTTTTATGGATACACTCCAAGTAAAGCTTGAAGCATTGTTAATGTTCACTGGACACTTTTTAAACATGTTCTAAATCCTTCATTGCTGTTTTTTGCCCACCAGGTTCCCTCCTTTTTCTGCCTTTGTTGCTTGCTCTTGTGAGCCCTGACATTGTTGCCACTGTCCCTCTGGGCCCTTTCATTCCCAGCCAGCAACATAGTCACCATGCTATAAGGAGATCTAATACATGAGCATTCCTTACAAGGCTTAACTATCTTACCGGGCAACAAGTGAATGCGAATCTAGCATTCTCCCCGGTTTCATAGATAATAAGAAATTATCACTGGCTTGGTTTTTTCTCTCTGCCCATACCCGCAACACCATCCATTTGTACTAACACTGTGCACTGTCTATCCGTATGGAATACAAGACTTGTGAGTATTTTGGAAAATTACTATTTATTTTTCTTTTCTTTTCTTTCCCTTCGGTTGGGGGTAATAAATAAATATTACTTGTATATGTAATTTACTTCTAAATCCCCTATTTCTATAGAAACACACCAGCAAGCTCGACTCAAATCCCTGAAGAAGGAATATACCTATCATAACAGGATTAATATGCCTTTATGCTTTTCCGAAACGTGTAGGATTGGTCGTATGTATTAGTTATCTCTGATTTATATCAGTGTATCCATACATTACGCCTTGGAGCAGCTGTTTTGTCTCCTTTTGTTATTCTGTGACTGTTTTTAGCATTTGTTATTTCTAATTAAATATACTTTTATACTATTCTCCTAGTGTTGTTCTGAATCTATCTTCCCACCCTTACTATCCCTTGGGGCCCCTATTCCTTTTTGTACACAAAATTGGGATGTGGTGGGAATTTTCAGTATCCACACATGTCTCCAATATAGTTTCCCCCCTACATTTTTTGTTTTCTATTTTATATATATCTAACCATTTTCCTAAATTCGAATTTTGTATGGAATGAATTTGAATTTGAATAGAAAAGATTAGAATAGAAAATAATAGAAAAGAATAGACTAGAAAAACAATAGAACAGAATAGAATAAAATATAAGATAAATATTATTGTTATTATTCTATTGTTTTTCTAGTCTATTCTTTTCTACTCTATTCTAATCTTTTCTGTTTGAATTCAAATTCGTTGTATACGAAATTCTAATTTCGGAACAT
The DNA here is from genome assembly GCA_029206835.1 of Rana muscosa. Lineage (NCBI taxonomy): Eukaryota > Metazoa > Chordata > Amphibia > Anura > Ranidae > Rana > Rana muscosa. The sequence continues at coordinate 180,538,908 of CM055124.1, forward strand.
GGTTTTATATATATATATATATATATATATATATATATATATTATATTTTTTTCTGTTCTGTTCTATTGTTTTTCTATGCTATTCTTTTCTATTATTTTACATTCAATGCTAATCTTTTCTATTCAAGTTCATTCTATATAAAATTCCAATTTCAGAAGATGGTTATATTTATATATTATATTATATTTTTTTTCTATTCTGTTCTATTGTTTTTCTATTATTTTTAATTCTATTCTAATATTTTCTATCCAAATTCATTCTATACGAAATTCGAATTTTGAAAGATGTTTTATATATATGTATATATATATATATAAAACATCTTTCAAAATTCAAATTTTGTATAGAATGAATTTGAATTTGAATACAAAAGATTACAATAGAAAATAAAAAATAATAGAAAATAATAAACTAGAAAAACATATATATTTTTATTCTATTCTGTTCTATTGTTTGTCTAGTCTATTATTTTCTATTATTTTATATTCTAATCTTTTCTATTCAAATGCAAATTCATTCCATACAAAATTCGAATTTCGGAAGGTGTTTCTTATATATATATATATATATATATATATATATAAAACACCTTCCGAAATTTGAATATAGAATGAAATCGAATTTGAATAGAAAAGATTAGAATAGAATAGAAAAGAATAGCATAAAAAAATACAATAAAACAGAACAGAAAAAAAATATAATATATGTGTGTGTATATACCATCTTCCGAAATTCGAATTTCGTATAGAATGAATTTGAATTTGAATACAAAAGATTAGAATAGAAATTAATAGAAAATAATAAACTAGAAAAACATATATTCTATTTTATTCTATTCTGTTCTATTGTTTTTCTATTCTATTATTTTCTATTTTCTATTCTATTCTAATCTTTTCTATTCTAATTCAAAATCATTCTATACGAAATTCGAATTTTGGAAAATGGTTGTATATATAAATATTAGGGTTAGGATTAATCCCATCCCTAAAGCCCTGTACACACGATCAGTTTTACAGATGAAAACAGTCCGATAGACTTTTTTCATCGGACAAACCGATCGTGTATGGGCCCCATCTGTCTTTTTTCTATCGGTGTTAAAAAATAGAATATGTTTTAAATTTATCAGATGGAAAAAAAACGATAGCAAATTACTATCGTCTGTGGGGAATTCCATCGGATAAAAAACCCATGCATGCTCAGAATCAAGTCGACGCATGCTCAGAAGTATAGAACTTAATTTTTCTTGGCTCGTTGGAGTGTTTTACGTCACGGCGTTTGGGACGATCGGTTTTTTGACTGATGATGTGTAGGCAAGACTGATGGAAGTCAGCTTCATTGGATTTCCAATGGAAAAATCCATTGGTTTAAAATCCGTAGGAAATCCGATTGTGTGTACAGGGCTTTACCCTATTATATATATATAACCATTTTCCGAAATTCACATTTTGTATAGAATGAATTTGAATAGAAAAGATTAAAATAGAAAATAATAGAAAAGAATAGACTAGAAAAACAATAGAATAAAATATAATATATATTATATTTTATTCTATTCTGTTCAATTGTTTTTCTAGAAAAACAATTGAATAAAATTATAATATATATTATATTTTATTCTATTCTATTCTATTATTTTCTATTTTCTATTCTATTCTAATCTTTTCTATTCTAATTCAAAATCATTTTATACAAAATTCGGAATTCGGGAAATGGTTATATATATATAAATATTAGGGTTAGGGTTAACCCTAACCCTAACCCTATTATATATACACATAACCATTTTCCGAAATTCGAATTTTGTATGGAATGAATTTGAGTTTGAATAGAAAAGATTAGAATAGAAAAGATTAGAAAAGAATAGACTAAAAAAACAATAGAACAGAATAGAATAAAATATTATATATATATATATATATATATATATATATATATATATATATATATTAATATAACACCTTCCAAAATTCGAATTTCGCATAGAATGAAATCGAATTTGAATAGAAAAGATTAGAACAGAAGATAATAGAAAAGAATAAACTAGAAAAATATATATATTATATTTTTTAAACTCAATTTTATTGAGGATTTTACATATGTAACAGGTAATAAAACTAACAGTGAATATTGTATAGCTATACAGGCAGCATTCAAGTCATTACATCAATGGAGGGTCCACCTAGTGTTGGGAGTCAGCTAGGTGAAAGGTCATTGGAGGTTGTAAGTATGCTTTGGCGTGCATAAATTCCATTAGGCAATGGTTGATCAAGAGGGCAGTTATTTCCGTGGTAGAGGGGGGGTTGGGAGATTTCCAAGTCTTGGCAATAGCCAGGCGTGTTGCAATGAATACATGGGAGACAATCGTACGTGAAGAGCGAGGCCAAAGTTCCATGTCTAGGCCTAATAGTACCATTTGTGGTGTAAGGGGCACAGGGTCCGGAAGAATGGAAAGGAGGAGTTTGGAGAGCTTAGTCCACAATGTTGTGATGATTGGGCAGTCCCACCATATGTGAAGTGGGGTCCACAGTTTCTCCAGCAGAGATTGGTTGAGTTTGGGCAGATCCGGGCAAGTTTAGATGGTGTAAGGTACCAGTTGTGGAATAATTTTTGGACAGTTTCCCAGTGGAGGAGACATTTGGATATTTTTAGAGGTGCTTGTAACGAGCGATGCCATTGTTGGGGAGTGTAGGAACATTGCAGTTTTTGCTCCCATTGTAGCATCGTTAGTGACTTTGAAGTGGGGCCGGTGTCAGTAAGAAGTTTATAGCAAAAGGAGATTCCACGTCGTCGAGATGTTTTGAGGTTGAAGGATGTGGTCATATGCCATGTCAGTAAATTATCAGTCCATTGTACTTTAGAGAGGATCGAGCGTATTCTCAGGTATAAGAAAAAATCTGTGTGTCCAATGTGGTAATAGGTTTGGAGTTTTTGGAAGGACTTAAGGGCCGATCCTTGGTACAGGATTCCAATGTTGGAGATGCCATTGCTAATCCAGTCAGAGACGTTGATGTTGGGTGTGAGAATGTGGAGGGCTTCCATTGGTATTTGCTTGAGCAGGCATAGTGGTATTCCTCGAGAGGATTGTATGGTGGCTTTCCATATCCTGATGGTAGAATTAATAGTGTCTAGGTATGAATGAGTCCCTGAATGTTGCAGGAGAATGGCGCAGAGAGTCAGTCTAGGGTGGGACAGTAGCGCTGCTTCTTCTATTTGAAGCCAGGTGGTTTGTTGCATAGGGTTCCACCAGACTCTGGCTTGATCAAGTATAGTCGCTTTGTAATAGGCTATTAAGTCCGGTGCTCCCATCCCTCCAGATGTTACTGGTTTGCACAGAGTGCTACTCTTGTGACGTGATCATTTTCCGCCCCATATGAAGGTTGTGATAATAGATTGTAGTTGCAGTAGTTGTTGTTTTAGGAAGGGTATTGGCAGAGTCCGGAATGTATATAAGACATGGGGTAGAAGATACATTTTGGCGAGGGCAATTCTACCTGCCCAAGAGGCAGTAGTATGTCGAAGGTCTTGTATAGTTTTCTGGAGTTTGGTTACAAGATTATTAAAGTTGTTGGAGGGTAAGTGGGTTGAGGGTGCCGTTAGTTGTATGCCTAAATACGTGAGTATGGAGTTGGGGGCCCATGAGAAAGACGTGGCATTGGTGATATCAGTTTTGGTGTTTTGGTTTAGTCCTATACTGAGCATGCTGGATTTGGAAAAGTTGATTTTATATAGTGAGGCCTTGCTGAATGCGTCTAAAGTGTGATGGAGAGCAGGGAGTGAGTTGGTAGGGTCAGTCAGGGAGATGATGACATCGTCAGCGTACAGGCCTATCCTGTGAGTTTTATCTGCAGTCGTAATCCCCGAAATGAGTGGGTTGTGTCGAATGGATTGGGCCAGGGGTTCCATAACAAGGGCGAAGATCAAGGGTGAGAGCGGGCACCCCTGACGTGTCCCATTAGAGATGTAGAAGGGGTCCGAGAGTAGTCCAGAAGTCATTACTCTAGCACTGGGCGAGGAGTAGAGGGAGAGTATAGCTTGCAGGATTGTCCCCGTGAAGCCAAATTTCTGAAGGACTGCCTGCAGGTAGGACCAGTCCACTCGATCGAATGCCTTCTCTGCATCAAGAGAGATGAGCAGAGAAGGCGTTTGGTGGTGTTCCACCCATTGTATCAGGTCTATGAACCTACGGGTACCGTCCGACGCTTGTCTGCCAGCCACAAAACCCACTTGGTCAATATGCACAAGTTGTGGGATGATGTTTGAAAGTCGTGTGGCCAAGATTTTGGCATATAGCTTGGTGTCAGTATTTAGCAGGGAGATGGGTCTGTAGCTGGCAGGGTCATCGGCCGGTTTGCCTGGTTTTGGAATAGTGACAATAGTGGCTTGGAGGGATTCCGGTGGGATGGAGCCAGTACTAGTGGTGAAGTTGAAGGAGTGGCATAGGTGGGGGGTGAGGAGCTTAGAGAATGTTTTGTAGTACTCATTGCAGAACCCGTCAGGGCCTGGGGCTTTGTGCAGTGGTAGGGTGGCAATGGCTGATTCCACTTCCGTGAGGGAAAACGGGGTGGACAGCTGGTGTAGTTGATCTTGTGAGAGTGAGGGGAGATGTATGTCCTTGAGGAAGTTAGTGATGTCGGTAGAGGAGGGTGGTGGCGCAAGGTTGGAGCTGGTAAGGTTGTATAGTTTAGAGTAGTAAAGGCTAAATTGGTCCGCGATGTCTTTAGGGTTTGTGTGTTTTATGCCGCGGTGGTCGGTAAGGTACGATAGTTTAGTTTGTATGAGTTTGCGTTTAAGCTGTCTAGCTAGGTATGCCCCAGGTTTGTTGTGTTGAGAGTAGGATTGTAGTCGGAGACGTTTAAGGTGAAAATCAAAGTTCGTGTGTAGGTGGTCACTGAGGATCTGTCTAGCTGTCATAGAAATCCTGTCAGCTACAGGATTCCTGAACTTCCTGATTCCGAATCTCGGGCACGTCCACGCGCGCGGGCATGCGCACGCGCGATGGTGAGCACGTGCACGCGCTTAGCGGGGGCGCGCGCACGCTCCACAAAGCGCGCCAGAAGGGCTATTTAAACATGCCTGTGACAGACAGTCCCTGCTGTCTGCTCTACAGCGTGTAGTACCCAAAGAGACCTGATTCGTGAATTTACCTGCATCCGACCCGGCTTACCTTGACCCTTCCAGTTCCCTGCCTGCCTCTGACCTCCGGCTTTGTTTGACCAATCTTCTGCCTGATCCTCCAGTACCTTGCCGCCAGCCAATTCTACCGACCCGGCTTGCCTGACCAATCTCTCCAGTTGCTGTGTCCTGGTTCCAGTCCAGTCAGCCTCATCAGTTCCAGTCCAGTTGCTTGTTCCTGGTTCCAGTCCAGTCTGCCTCTTCAGTTCCAGTCCAGTTGCTGTATCCTGGTTCCAGTCCAGTCAGCCTCATCAGTTCCAGTCCAGTTGCTGTGTTCCTGGTTCCGGTTCAGCCTGCCATACTTCCTGGGTGCCTGGATCCGTCCCAGTCTTCAGACTCTACTCTACCTTGATCCATCCTGCCAGGCACTCGTACCCCTTCTACCTCCGTGCCTCCTGTCTTCAGTACCAGGGGCCACCGGTGGAAGCCGTAAGAGAGGCCTCCCTCTGCAGATCCGGGCTCGTCACCGTCAGGTACGTGACACTAGCTGTGTGCAATTCGGAACTGAGTAGAGGGGAAGGTTGAGGTTTGTTGGCTCGCTCTAGCAATCGTATACGTTCTAGGAGTTTGTTCGTGGTGGCATTGTGTAGTTTTTTCTCATGGGTTCCCAGTTTAATCAGGAGGCCTCGTATGCAGGCCTTGTGGGCGTTCCATAGAGTGGTGGGGTTGTCTACCGATCCGGTGTTGGTTGTGAAGTACTGTTGCAGCTCGGATAGGATCTGTTTTTGATATAAGGGACGTGCGATAATGGAGGTGGTGAGCCTCCAGGTGGTGAGGTTTTTATAGGTAGGCGCTGGAAATAGTCTCAGTGATATGGGTGCGTGGTCAGACCACGTAATGAGTCCAATTTTAGACTCCTGTACCATTTGCAGGGTATGTTTGTCAGTCAAAAAGAGATCTATCCAAGAGTAAGCATTTTGCGTGTGGGAGAAGAAGGTGTAATCTCTTTCAGTGCCGTGAAGGCATCTCCAGGGGTCGTATAAATCTTCCGAGTGGAGTAGGGAGGAAAGTGAGGCAGAATGTTTACGAGCAGGATTAGAAGTGTCTAGTGAAGTATCAACAATTTGGTTGAAGTCGCCGCAGATAACTAAGGGGCCCTGTCTGAAAGGTTCTAGCTTCCTTAGAACGGTCTTGTAGAAGCGGTGTTGTTTGGTGTTAGGGGAGTAAATGTTAGCTATGGTGATGTTATGATTATTGATAGTGGCGTTCAAGATTATATATCTACCCTCAGGGTCTATCTCGGTGTGGAACAGCTGGAGGGAGACCGTGGAGCGTATAGCAATCATAACTCCTGCTTTCTTTTTTGCAGAATTGGCAAAGTAGTAGTGCGGATACTGTTTATGGGAGCAGGAGGGGGGTTTGGCGGAGGCGAAGTGGGTTTCTTGTACGCATAGTATGTCAGAGGTGAGGGCTAAGGCCTCTTTCCACAGTAAATTTCTTTTGCAAGGGGAGTTTAAGCCTTTGGCGTTGATAGAGGTGATAGTGAATGACATTTTATGAAGTGACTGGTGGGGAGAGATATAGGAATACCGCTGTGAAGTAGTGCGTATAGGTGGAGGTAGACCAGTGATGGTGTTATACAATAAGCAAAATGAAGCTAGCGATTTAAGGTAAGCAAGTGAACAGCGCAACAATAGGCACTAATTATGAAAAACAAAAGGTAAAATTTGAAACCTAAAGGAGATAAACAAGAAACAACAAAAGAATACAGTAATAAAGTGCGTAGCACTTTCCTTTCACTGGGGGAAGAGTGAGGATCGTAACAGGTGGTGCACTCATTAGGGACATCATTGAGGTGTACAATTGCAGGATTGGCATAGTAAATGTTTCCGATGGGCACCCGGAGATTGGGATGAGAGGAGATGGAGGAAGTCTCTATTTGCGAGTGGTGGTAGAAGCATAACGCCTGGGATCCTGGGCGAAGGTTGGGGGCCTCTGGAGTAGGGGTTCCGGTGGAGGTGAGGAGATTAGGCCCCAGTTGAGCATGCGTTTGATTCCATCTTTGGGAGTCAGGATACTGGTATTCTGGTTTTGGTACGTGACCACTAGTTTAGTAGGGAAGCCCCATTTGTATTGGATGTTGTGCTTTCTAAGAGTAGTGGTGGTCTGGGAGAATTCTCTTCTCTTTTGAGCAGTGGCAGCAGAGATGTCTGTGTACAAGGACACTGTAGAGTAGGGGTCCGGCAGCGGAGAGGAAGACCTGGCAGCCGCCATGATCTTCTCTTTCACTTGAAAGAAATGGATGCGTGCTAGAATGTCTATAGGTACTGAGGCAGGGAGGTGGTTAGGTTTGACAATGCGGTGTGCCCGGTCAATAATCATGTCAGTTTGACGCAATTGAGGGATAAGCATGAGGAAGAGTTGCTGGATGTAGGGGATGAGTTCGGGAGGTTTAACGGATTCTGGTACACCCCTAAATTTAATATTGTTCCTCCTCGAACGGTCCTCTAAATCTGCGATTTTGGCATACAAATAGTTAATCTCGTCAGTGTGCTGATCATGGGCATCCGCCATTTCATTATAGGCTGCAGTGTGCTCAGTGAGTGTTTTTTCAATATCCTCTGTGCGGTCCTCCACTTGATCTATTCTGGAATGCAACATGGAGATGGAGGACCGTAATTCATTCCGCATATCATGCTGCAATGACATCAGCATAAGTTTGAGTGTGTGCTCAGATGCTGGCTGGTCAGAGGCAGGTAGTGTGGCTAGGGAGTCAGAACGGGGCACTTCAGGGCCTGTGGGTGCTTGGGGATCCCAGTGCTGTTTTTTTAGCTGAGGAGCTTTAGTGGGTGAGAGGGCTGGAGATTGTGCGGCTCTCTTACCTCGATCAGCAGGTGAGGGCTGAGAGGATTCCGTGTGTGGGGCCGCGTGTCCATCTCCTCTATGCAAGCAGGGTTTTCCTGTGAGCTCCCGGCGTCCAGCTGTGAGGGACATGGCGCCGCGCCGGCGCCATCTTCAGCAGTCAGCATGTCGGCTCTCCTGAACTAGTCTGTAAGGCGGCGCGGCTGATACAGGCTGGCGGCTCTCCCCCTGGACATACCGTTCGGGTGCCCACCGGTTCCTCTCCCCTCTGGAGTGTTAGAGAGGGGGGTATGCGGTAAATAGATGCTGGCAGTCGCTGAATGTCCCTTGGCTGAGCGGAGCAGAGATTTCAGGCAGCCATCTCACTCCGCGGCCAGCCACGCCCCCCATATATATTATATTTTATTCTATTCTGTTCTATTGTTTTTCTATTCTATTCTATTATTTCCTATTTTCTATTCTATTCTAATCTTTTCTATTCTAATTCAAAACCATTCTATACAAAATTTGAATTTCGGAAAATGGTTATATATACAAATATTAGGGTTAGGGTTAACCTTAACCCTAACCCTAGCCTTATTATATATATATATATATACTGTGAGGGGGTTAGCTCGGCAGTGGGTGTGTGTGACCCCCGAGATGGGCTCCCCACACAAAAACAGGCCCAGCAAACGGAGGTTGTGGTTTTCAAAATCAAAAAGGTGCGGTTTATTTTCTATTTACAGTGACAAAACACAGCAAAGCAAAAGAAACATAAACAAAATAAATCCTGGTCAACTTGACCTCTGACTAAACATACAGGTTTCCTAACTAACAACTGGGATCAGCCTAGTGCTGTCCTAGTCCCTAAGTCCCTGGTTTTAAATGTCCAAGCAAATAGCCACACAGGCTTTGTCTCACCGCACAGGGGTTCACTCTCCCTAGACAGTCCACACAGGTCTGGTTCCAGGCATGAGCTAACATCTAATGAAGCTGGGAGTTCTTATAGAGGCCTAAATGAGCTGACAAGCTTCAGCTGGTGTCATCAACTCCCTGTCTGCACGACCCCCCACACTCTCCCTAGAGGTATGAGTCATCCATGAGCCCACTAGCCTTATACAACTCTCCACCTAGTTGTATAAGTCGGCGTAAAGCCTGAATCTGGGCGAAATATATCTACCCCCCTGGATGCAACCAGGTGACTTTACCTTCCTGCTGTCACATACCCCCCCCCTCTTGTTTTAACCTCGGGGTTGGAACACCAGCAATCAGGCATTCATGTACTCGAGACAAAGCATCCACATTCCCCATTTGAACGCCAGGGCGATGCTTTACTGTGAAGTTGAATTCCTGGAGGGCCAGGAACCACCTATTCACTCTTCTATTTGTTTCCTTGTTTTGAGCCATCCACTTTAACGGAGCGTGATCCGTAACCATGTCAAAGTGCCTACCTAGCAGGTAGTACCGAAGGGAATCTAGAGCCCACTTCACCGCTAAACACTCCTTTTCAACGGTGGCGTAATTTACCTCATGGGACTTCAACTTCCTGCTGAGGTAAATGACTGTGTGCTCTTCCCCGTTCCAGACCTGGGACAATACTGCTCCTAACCCCACATCTGACGCATCACTTTGTACGACAAAGTCTTTAGAGAAGTCGGGTGAGTACAACACTGGCTGGCTACATAAGGCTTGTTTCAAGAATTGGAATGCTGCCTCAGCCTCGGGGGTCCATTTAATCATGACCGACCCTTTCCCCTTCGTCAGGTTGGTTAGGGGCACAGCCTTAGAAGCAAAGTGGGGAATGAATCGCCGATAATACCCAGCGATTCCCAGAAAGGCTCGTACCTGCTTCTTGCTGTTGGGACGTGGCCAACTCTGGATGGCCTCGACTTTGTTGAGTTGGGGTTTTATTACTCCCCTCCCAATGGTGTACCCAAGATATTTGGCCTCCTCCTGCCCAATGGTACACTTCTTGGGGTTAGCCGTAAACCCCGCTTCCCGAACAGAGTCCAGGACTGCTTGCACTTTTGGCAGATGTGAGGCCCAATCTGTGCTATGGACAATTATGTCATCCAGGTAAGCCGCAGCATACTTCCGATGGGGCCTCAGCATCTGGTCCATTTTCCGCTGGAATGTGGCCGGCGCATTCTGTAACCCGAACGGCATTCTTTTATATTGGAACGCCCCGTCTGGGGTTACAAATGCGGTTTTCTCTTTGGCCGACTTGGCCAGGGGGATTTGCCAATACCCTTTTGTGAGGTCAAGAGTCGTCATGTATCGGGCTGTTCCCAGCCGGTCGATCAACTCATCTATACGTGGCATGGGGTAGGTGTCAAATTTTGTAACTTTGTTCAAATGACGAAAATCGTTACAAAATCGCCAGCTCCCATCCGGTTTAGGCACCAACACAATGGGACTAGACCAATCACTTTGGGACTCCTCTATCACCCCTAAGTTCAGCATTTTCTGTACTTCCTCCCGTATTGCCTCCCGTCGGGCCTCTGGGATCCGATAGGGTTTTAACTTCACCCTTTCACCGGGCGGGGTAATGATGTCATGCTCTACCCCAGATGTTTGTCCCGGCAGCTCAGAGAATACCTCCTTGTTGCGAAGCACAAACTCCTTAACCTCCTGTTGTTGGGGTTGTGACAAGGTGGCTGCTATTCCAACCTCAGGAATCACGCAACCAGTTTGAGCTGGTGACCAAGTGTCTGCGACTAGGGACTCTCTATCCCTCCAGGCTTTCAACAGATTAACGTGATAGATCTGTTCGGGCTTTCGCCTTCCTGGTTGTCTGACCTTGTAATTCACTTCGCTCACTTTTTCCATTATCTCGTAGGGGCCTTGCCATTTGGCAAGGAATTTACTTTCAACCGTAGGGACAAGTACCAGTATCCTATCCCCCGGGGAAAAGGTACGGGTCTTGGCTCCACGGTTGTACACTCTCTGCTGTGCTAACTGCGCTTGGGCCAAATGTTCCTTCACGATGGGCATTACCTGTGCAATTCGGTCTTGCATCAGGGCGACATGCTCAATCACACTCCTGTGGGGAGAACTCTCACTTTCCCAAGTTTCCTTGGCAATATCCAACAGCCCTCTTGGGTGTCTCCCATACAGTAACTCAAAGGGGGAGAATCCCGTAGAGGATTGGGGCACCTCCCTAATAGCAAACATCAGATAAGGAAGTAGACAGTCCCAATCCTTTCCATCTCTATCCACCACTTTCTTCAACATTTGTTTTAGGGTTTTGTTGAACCTTTCAACCAGCCCATCGGTTTGGGGGATGATACACAGATGTACGTAATTGCGTCACTTTGAACAATTTACACAGCTCCTTCATAACCCGGGACATAAAGGGTGTACCTTGGTCCGTAAGCAGTTCTTTACAAATACCCACCCGGCTAAACACAAGAGATAGCTCTTTGGCTATGGTTTTGGCCGAGGTATTTCGGAGAGGGATCGCTTCTGGATAACGGGTGGCATAGTCCATTATAACTAATATGTACTGGTGCCCCCTAGCGGACTTGATTATAGGACCTATCAAATCCATGGCGATCCTCTCAAACGGGACCTCAATGATGGGTAGAGGGACCAGCGGGCTACGGAAATGTGGCATCGGGGCCGACCTCTGACACACAGGGCAGGAGGAACAATAATTTTCTATGTCCTTCATCACCCCCGGCCAATAGAATCTCTGTAATACCCTCTCTCGGGTTTTCTCTGTCCCCAGATGACCTCCAAGAATGTGCCCATGGGCCAACTCCAACACCAACTTCCTGTAAGGTTTGGGCACCACAAGCTGCTCAACGGTTTCTTCTGCCCTTTTTGCCACCCGATACAGTAGGTCCTTCTCTACGCTGAAGTATGGGTAAGTGCAGGTATTATCTGGGTTCACTAACTCGCCATCTATTTTCACTACGTTTTCCCGTGCCTTTATTAGGGCGGGGTCTTTCAACTGTTCTGTGGCAAAGTTTTCCCTGTGAACCTCAAGATCAGAAAACTCCACAGACGGTAGGTTTTCGTCTGAGGAGGTGGGCTCCTCTCCAGTTTCTTGAGTCTCCCCTGCCAATACTGATAAGGGAAATTCCGGAGAGTCCTCACCACTCTCAGGGGAGTTCTGGCTATCACATTCCTGGTACATAGGGGCACCAGTGGGGGGCTCAGGATCATCCCACAGTTCCCAGAACTTCGGAAAATCCCTTCCCACAATGGCGTCATGCGGTAACTGAGATACTAAGCCCACTGGATGAGAGAGGGTACCTTTGGGGGTCTCGAAACACACTGTAGTCACTGGATACTCTCCGGTGTCCCCATGCACACAAATAACAGCTACCTTGCTATTCCCAGAGACCTCTGTTTTAACTAACTCAGCCTTTATCAGGGTCACAAGGCTACCTGAATCCAACAATACCACAACATTTCTACCATTAACACACATTTTGCATAAATGTTTCTCAGTTCCTCGAATGGCAGTGCATGCGACTGTCGCACACAGCGACTGACGTCTGCCCGTCAGAAAGTCACACTGCATGGGTTCCTCCACAACCGGGCAATTGGCTGCAATATGTCCCGCTTGCCGGCAGCGGTAGCAAACGATCCTTCTTGCGGCCTCTTGAGCCGCTGATTTCCCAGGCTGTTCTCGCCAAACTTGGGGTAGAGCTCCCACCCTTTCACTCTCTCCACCCTCACCCCTTGGAATCCTCTTATCCGCCCCTGGGGATGGTCTGGTCTTAGGGTGGAAAGTCCGAGTGTCTCTGGAAGAGGCCGTCAGGTTCTCTGTAGCCAAGTATTTCTCCACACGATCCACAAGACCATCGGCCGTCTCTGGGTCTCCATGGCTTACCCACTTTTGGATGGCAGTAGGAAGAGCTATCAAAAACCGATCCATTACAACACGTTCCACAATCTTTGGTGCGGACAAAGTCTCTGGCTGTAGCCACTTTCTGCTCAGGTGAATGAGATCATACATTTGAGACCTGGGGGGTTTTCCAAGCTGGAAAGTCCAGTTATGCACACGCTGAGCCCGGACAGCCTGGGTGACACCCAGCCTTGCCAATATTTCAGCTTTTAGCATCACATAGTCTTTTGCTTGGTTAGGCTCTAGGTCATAGTAAGCTTTCTGCGATTCACCAGTTAACAGAGGAGCCACCAGTCCAGCCCACTGCTCCTCAGGCCACTTTTCTCTTTCAGCGGTCCTTTCAAATGTGGTCAAAAATACCTCTGGATCATCCTCTCCAGTCATTTTTGTCAATAAACGACTCACCCCAAAGGACGCGGTATTAGTGGGACGGCTTTCCTCACTGGTCTGCGGACGTTGCTGCATTACTGCTTCCATCTGTTGTTGCAGTCTCTGCTCTTGCTTCTGCAACAGGTCTATGAAGCGGGCCTCAGATTGCTGCTGGGCTTGTTGCTGAGCCTCCAGACTCTGTTGCAAAGTTGCGTTTGTCTGCTGCTGGGCTGCAAGGCTCTGTTGATGAGCTTGCTGCTGGGCTGCGAAGTTCTTTTGCAAACCTGCATTTGTCTGCTGTTGATTGGCATTTGCTAGAGCCAGCTGCTTCAGTATCTCCTCCATGCTGGCTTAAAAAAAAAACTGCCCGCATTCTCCACCAACTGTGAGGGGGTTAGCTCGGCAGTGGGTGTGTGTGACCCCCGAGATGGGCTCCCCACACAAAAACAGGCCCAGCAAACGGAGGTTGTGGTTTTCAAAATCAAAAAGGTGCGGTTTATTTTCTATTTACAGTGACAAAACACAGCAAAGCAAAAGAAACATAAACAAAATAAATCCTGGTCAACTTGACCTCTGACTAAACATACAGGTTTCCTAACTAACAACTGGGATCAGCCTAGTGCTGTCCTAGTCCCTAAGTCCCTGGTTTTAAATGTCCAAGCAAATAGCCACACAGGCTTTGTCTCACCGCACAGGGGTTCACTCTCCCTAGACAGTCCACACAGGTCTGGTTCCAGGCATGAGCTAACATCTAATGAAGCTGGGAGTTCTTATAGAGGCCTAAATGAGCTGACAAGCTTCAGCTGGTCTCATCAACTCCCTGTCTGCACGACGCCCCACACTCTCCCTAGAAGTATGAGTCATCCATGAGCCCACTAGCCTTATACAACTCTCCACCTAGTTGTATAAGTCGGCGTAAAGCCTGAATCTGGGCGAAATATATCTACCCCCCTGGATGCAACCAGGTGACTTTACCTTCCTGCTGTCACAATATATATAACCATTTTCAGAAATTCAAATTTTGTATAGAATGGATTTGAATAGAAAAGATTAGAATAGAAAGTAATAGAAAAGAATAGACTAGAAAAACAATAGAACAGAATATAATAAAATATAATATATATATTATATTTTATTCTATTCTGTTCTATTGTTTTTCTATTTGATTCTTTCCAATATTTTCTATTCTATTCTAATCTTTTCGATTCAAATTTGAATTCATTCTATACGAAATTCGAATTTCAGAAGATGGTTTTATAAATATATAAATACAGTGTGATGTCATCACCTCCCCCCTCCATCTATAGAGAGACAATCACCTCCATACACCATCCAATCAGAGCTCAGCATCTCCGTCCATCCCCCACACTCACTAATACCCCACACATTATTTTAGCACATCTCCTGTAGTCTATTAATAGATATTTTATTTAATTTTTTTGCAGATTACGATCCATTTCCTTTATTTCCATCAGATCTCCTGCAGACTATTAGCATCTATTTCATTTATAAAATGGAGGAATGGTTTGAGGAAGAGACAACAAGAGAGACATCATCACCGCTTATATCTCTATACACAGGGAAATGGCTGCTAATAGTTTGCAGGAGACCTGCAAAAACAAATGAAGAAATAGATGCTTATAGTGTGCAGATCTGATGAGAAAATGAAATAGATATTAATAGTCTGCAGGAGATCTGCAAAAAAATTATATAAATGCTAATAGTCTGCAGGAGATCTGCTGAAATAAAGGAAATGGCTGCTCTAATGCAAAAAAAAAAGAAAAAGAAAAGAAAATGAAATAGATGCTAATAGTCTGCAGGAGATCTGCAAAAAAATGAAATAGATGTTAATATACTGCAGGAGATCTGATGGAAATAAATAGTAATCTGCAAAAAAAAAAAAAAGGAAATAGATGCTAATAGTCTGCAGGAGATCTGAAAAAAAGAAGTGAAATGGCTTTTAATAGTCTACAGGAGATCTGCTAAAAAAAGAAATAGATGCTAATAGTCTGCAGGAGATCCGGTGAGAAAACAAAATAGATACTAATAGTCTGCAGGAGATCTGCAAAAAAATGAAATAGATGCTAATAGTCTGCAGGAGATCTTATGGAAACAAATAGTAATCTGCAAAACAAATTAAAAATTAAATAGATAGTATCTATATTCTATTCTGTTCTATTGTTTTTCTAGTCTATTTTCTATTTCTATTCTAATCTTTTCTATTCAAATTCGAATTCATTCTATACGAAATTCGAATGTCGGAAAAAAATAAATATATATATAACCATCTTCCGAAATTCGAATTTAGTATATAATTATTTTGATTTTAATAGAAAAGATTTGAATAGAATATAAAAGAATAGACTAGAAAAAAATAGAACAGAATAGAATAAAATATAATATATTCTATTCTGTTCTATTGTTTTTCTAGTCTATTCTCTGTTTTTCTATTTTATTATAATCTTTTCGTTTTGCACATGTCTACTAGGGAACACATTTAACCCCTTGATCGCCCCCTAGTGTTAACCCCTTCCCTGACAGTGAAATTTATACAGTAATCAGTGCATTTTTATAGCACTGATCGCTGTACATTTGTCACTGGTCCCAAAAATGTATCAAAAGTGTCCGATCTATCTGCCGCAATATCCTAGTCCCGATAAAAAATGCTGATCACCGCCATTACTAGTAGGGATGAGCTTCGAGTTCGAGTCGAACTCATGTTCGACTCGAACATTGCCTGTTCGCCCGTTCGCCGAACAGCGAACAAATTGGGGTGTTTGCGGCAAATTTGAAAAGTCTATGGGAGAAATCTAAAGTGCTAATTATAAAGGCTTATATGCAAGTTATTGTCCTAAAAAGTGTTTGGGGACCCTGGTCCTGCCCCAGGGGACATGTATCAATGCAAAAAAAAGTTTTAAAAACGGCCGTTTTTTGGGAGCAGTGATTTTAATAATGCTTAAAGTGAAACAATAAAAGTGAAATATTCCTTTAAATTTCGTACCTAGGGTGTGTGTATAATATGCATGTAAAGTCGCGCATGTTTCCCGTGCTTAGAACTGTCCCTGCACAAAGTGTCATTTCTGAAGGAAAAAAAGTCATTTAAAACTCACTCCTGGCAATACATAGAAAAGTCATTGATAAAAAAAAAAAGCGTAGGGGTTCCCCCCAAATTCAATTACCAGGCCCTTCAGGTCTGGTATAGATATTAAGGGGAACCCCGCCACAAATGAAAAAAAAAATGTGTGCGGTTCCCCCCAAATATCCATACCAGGCCCTTCAGATCTGACATGGATTTTAAGGGGAACTCCACCTCAAATTTAAAAAAAAATGGCGTGGAGTCCCCCTAAAAATCCATACCAGACCCTTATCCGAGCACATAACCTGGCTGGCCGCAGGGGAAGAGGGGGGGACGAGAGAGCGCCCCCCCTCCTGAACCGTACCAGGCCACATGCCCTCAACATGGGGAGGATGCCCCCATGTTGATGGGGACAAGGGCCTCATCCCCACAACCCTTGCCCGGTGGTTGTGGGGGTCTGCGGGCAGGGGACTTATCGGAATCTGGAAGACCCCTTTAACAAAGGGGACCCCCAGATCCCGCCCCCCATGTGAATTGGTAAGGGGTACATTGTACCCCTACCATTTCACAAAGAAAGTGTAAAAAAATGTAAAAAAACACACACCGACACGTTGGAAAAGTCCTTTATTAAAAAAAAAAAAAAACATTCCAGCGATGAAATCCAGTGTCCCGCGGCGATCTAATGTCCAGCGCTGTCCGTCATTGGCTGAGCCTGGCGGACCTGATGGGGAACTTCCTCCTCAGTCTATTAAATGTATAGACCTGCCCCTTCTAAAGTTCCCCATCAGTTCCGCTCAGCCAATGACTAGGTGTAAGGCTTAGGACCTGATGCAGAACATTAGAAGGGGCGGGTCTATTCATGAATTACACAGTGAAGGAGATTCCCCATCAGGTCCGCCCCCTCGGTATGTCAGACCCCGCCTACGTCATTGGCCTGAGCGGACCTGATGGGGAACTTCCTTCACTGTGTAATTTACACAGTGAAGGAAGTTCCCCATCTGGTCCGCTCATGGCTAAAAATGCCATAAATCTATTAGACATGTGCGATTAGTTTCGTACGAATCGAAAATTCATACATTTGTACGAATCCGAATTACGAATTTTTATGAATACGAATTCTGTACGACATACGAAATTTCATTTACGAATTTCGGATCCAAATTATCCGAATCCAAACAACTATTTTCAACTAATACGAAAGAAACAAACAAAAAAAAAAGTTACGAAAGTAGGAGTTGTGTCCAGAATCAACAAAAACAATGTACTCTACCCCGTCCAAAAGTACGAATTATGGTATTGAGAGTCCCTTTAATAGTGCCGTGTTCTTGGTGTTCGGAATTTCCGACAACATTTGTGCGACCGTGTGTATGCAAGACAAGTTTGAGCCAACATCCTTCGGAAAAAAAATACACGGTTTTGTTGTTGGAATTTCCGATCGTCTGTATATAAACCCCAGTAGTGATCAAGTATCACCAAAAGAAAGCTCTCTTTGTAGGAAAAAAATGACCAAACATTTTTTTGGGTGCAGTGTTGCATGACCCCGCAATTGTCATTCAAAGAGTGACAGCGCTGAAAGCTCAAATTTGGCCTGGACAGGAAGGGGGGAAAGTGTCCAGTATTGAAGTGGTCAATATATAATCTGCTAGTCAGTTTACTATACAGTATACTCAAAAAACTATTGTAACAATTTGTCCTTGATCGGGTTAGTTTGCTTTACTAAATTAGGTCCAGTGTGTTAGCAATCCTTTGCCCATGTTTATGCCTTCTATTGACCACTTTAGAAATGGTCTATTCAGATTTGTTCTGTTCTGTCTTTTTGACCCAAATGCAGTGTTTTTTCTTGTTCAATATTTTTATTAAATTTTCCACAAGAATACAGATCACAAATAAAATACATATAATGTGAGAATGGGTTATACACTGTAACCTTAATGAAAGATATATAAGTAAAGTTCGGTACTCAACAGTAGAAGTAACATTCTTATCTCTGAGATATTGAAGAGAGAAAAAAAAAGGGGGTTATTACACTTGACATGTAGAGTGGGCTTGTAGGATAGAAGAAAAATCCAAGGGGCTAAATCTTGCATCAGGTATAAAGTGCCTCCGGACCACCCATCCACCCCAAACGGGTTCTAACTGTGGATGGGAGGATGCACGTGTTAAAGAAAGAGAAAAAATGGCTTAGCTAAGGTGTAAGTGGGCTAGAGTCCCGGTAAGGATTATAAGTTATCTGCACTTATATGTAAAAATAGTTAAAAGTTTATGAAAGTCACTCTTAAATGTCTATACCCTTCTTAATAAGCAAAAGAGGAACAAAAAGAAAAAAAAAAACATATAGAAACAGTATGTGAAATGGATAGAGGTTAATCTCAGATTAGGAGTTCAAACTCTAGAGTGTATGTAATAATGGTTTTAAGAAACGATATGGGAATATAGATCCCAAAATCACATGTTAGGCAATATATGAAAAAAAAAAGAAAAAAAAAAAAGAATATTAAGGTAGGAGGAAAGAAAGAAAGAGATTGAGAAAGGAAAAGAGTAGAGATAGGAAAGGAAGAAAAGAGGTTCCCTCCCAGGAATGATCCGACCCCAGTCTCAAGAACTTTTAGCAATTTTTAAAGAAAGGAGGAGACTAAAAAGTATCAAGGAAGAAATGTTAAATGGGTTTAACAGGGCAGCAGGAGAGAGTGGTCAAAATCAGATGATAGGAAATGTTTAACCCATGGCTGCCAAATTGTATTGAATTTTTTCACGTTATTGTTCTCGATAGCTGTCATTTTGTGGAAAATGAGGGCTCTGTTCATTCGATGTTTAGTCTCAGTCACAACCAATGTTTGAGATTTCCATGCCTTAGCTATAGTTTGTTTAGCTGAGGTTGTCAAGTACAACAATAGTTGGAATTGATTATGAGTAGGGTTGTCCCGATACCACTTTTTTAAGACCGAGTACAAGTACCGATACTTTTTTTCAAGTACCGTATTTATCGGCGTATAACACGCACTTTTTTCCCCTTAAAATCAGGGGAAAATCGTGGGTGCGTGTTATACGCCGATACTCCGTTGAATTCCCCTGCTGAAAACGAGCGAGAGGAGCGAGCGGAGCCGAAGCCGAAGTACAATCGGCTTTACTCGGCTCCTCTCGCAGTCCCGCCCATCTCTGACTGCGCCGCTGACATAGAGAAAGCCGAGTGTACTTCGCCTAGTCTCGGCTCCTCTCGCAGTCCTGCCTGTGACTGTGAGCAGAGCCGAGTCTAGGCGAAGTACACTCGGCTTTCTCCGTCAGCGGCGCAGTCAGTGGAGATGGGCGGAACTGCAAGAGGAGCCGAGTCCAGCCGAAGTACACTCGGCCCCGCTCGCTCCTCTCCACAGAAATCGGCGCCAAATTTTAAAAACCGCCGGGACTGACACGATCGCAAAGGCACTGGGCACGGCTGCAGATGGACAGATGAACACTGGGCACGGCTGCAGATGGACAGATGGACACTGGGCACGGCTGCAGATGGACAGATGGACACTGGGCAAGGCTACAGATGGACACTGGGCACGGCTGCAGATGGACAGATGGACACTGGGCAAGGCTGCAGATGGACAGATGGACACTGGGCACGGCTGCAGATGGACAGATGGACACTGGGCACGGCTGCAGATGGACAGATGGACACTGGGCAAGGCTGCAGATGGACACTGGGCAAGGCTGCATGCTGCATTTAAATGTAAGTTTTTTTTCCTTGAATTTCCCTGCTAAAAGTTTTTTTCCTTAAAATTCCCTCCTAAACTTGGGGTGCGTGTTATACGCCGGTGCGTGTTATACGCCGATAAATACGGTACTCGCCGATACCGATTACCGATACTTTTTTTCAATGTCATGTGACAGTTTGAAAGATGGGGACTGATAGGTGGCACTTATGGGCACGGATCGATGGCACTTATGGGCACTGATAGGTGGCACTTGTGGGCAGTGATAGGTGGCACTGATAGGTGGCACTTGGGGGCACTGACAGGTGGCATTTATGGGCACTGATAGATGGCACTTGTGGGCAGTGATAGGTGGCACTTGAGGGCACTGATAGGTGGCACTGATTGCACAGAAAGGTGGCACTTGTGGGCACTTATGGGCACTGATAGGTGGCACTTATGGGCACTGATAGGTGGCACTTATGGCACTGATAGATGGCACTTATGGGCACTGATAGGTGGCACTTGTGGGCAGTGATAGGTGGCACTGATTGCACAGAAAGGTGGCACTTGTGGGCAGTGATAGGTGGCACTTGTGGGCAGTGATAGGTGGCACTTGTGGGCACTGATAGGTGGCACTGATTGCACAGAAAGGTGGCACTTGTGGGCAGTGATAGGTGGCACTTGTGGGCACTGATAGGTGGCACTTGTGGGCACTGATAGGTGGCACTGATTGCACAGAAAGGTGGCACTTGTGGGCACTTATGGGCTATCAGTGCAATCAGTGCCATCTATCAGTGCCCACAAGTGCCACCTATCAGTGCAATCAGTGCCCATAAGTGCCACCTATAAGTTCAATCAGTGGCATCTACCAGTGCCACCTGATAGGTGGCACTGGTAGATGGCACTGATTCCACTGATAGGTAGCACTTGTGGGTACTGATAGGTGGCTGGCACTGAAATGCTGCGGGGGGTGAGGGGAAATGACACAGGATTTAAGAAAAAAAACTGCTACAACGCCCATCTTGGTACACCCTGCACTCGGCTGCAGTAAGCAACAGCAGACATCTTGTTACACCCAGCCCATATAGCTCGGGCTGGGTGTAACAAGATGTCTGCTGCTGCTTACTGCAGCCGAGTGCAGAGTGTACCAAGATGGGCGTGGGGACGTTCAGCCGCTGACGGCGACCGAATGTGACAGCACCGGTCACCGATCCTGATGCGGCTGCGCCCTGAACCCCTGCCAGCTTACCAGGTTCAAATGCAATTGAGGGACTCGCTCTCCGCCCGCGGACTCCGTCCACCGACTGTGCCCGCCCTCTTCAGCCAGACTCCGCCCGCACTTTCCTCTCCCGCCCTCCCCAGCCACTGACTCCTCCCGCCCTCTCTGGCCAGACTCCGCCCGCACTCCCCCGCCCTCTCTCCTGCCCTCCCTAGCCATTGACTCCTCCCGCCCTCTCCGGCCACAAAAAAAAAGTATCGGGTGAAGCATCGGGAGCATTTGCGCGAGTACAAGTACTCGCGCAAATATTTGGTATCGGTCCCGATACCGATACTAGTATCGGTATCGGGACAACCCTAATTATGAGTAAGGTCAGGGGGTTTAAGATTCAATAATGCTACGACTGGATCTGGTGTAATGGAGTTTTCTAGAGCGGTGGAAGCCATACCGAATATTTTGATCCAGAAATTTTGGGCAATTGGGCATTCCCACCAGATATGAAGATAGGTACCGACAGTTGCACAGCCACAAAAGCATTTGTCCGAGCAGGTTGGCGAAAATTTAGCTAACCTCGCTGGTACCAGATACCAGCGTGATAAGACCTTAAAATTTGTTTCAAGAGCATAACAGTTTATGGATGAGCGCATAGTGGTCGACCAGATGCTGTCCCAGTCCTTCGTACTGAATTTCTTATTGAAGTCCTGAGACCATTTGGTGACATACAACGGTGTAATATCTGTGGGGGAGGAATTAAGTTGTTTATACAGTATTGGAATCAGACCTCTAGTGTGTGGGTCACATTTACAGATCCTTTCAAACTGTGAGAGTTGATTGAGTATGAAACCCGACTCAATAACTGGTGTATAAAAAAAAATAATTTGTAGGTACCGGAAAATTTCTTTACTGGGTAAACCATGGATGTCACAGAGATTAGGGAATGTCAGAATGTTATTGCTGGATGCTAGATCATATAAGGATGTCAGATTTTTGGATGTCCAAGCTGCAAAAGAAGATGGGAACTTCCATGCAGGATAAAAAGCTGGGTGTCTTATGAATGACAGTAGGGGGTTGTGTGGGGATTGTAATTTATGCAAACACCTAAATTTGTCCCAGATGGTCATGGAGTGCTTTGTGATAGGATTAGATATGCCTGGTCTATCGCAAGGGGATAACCATATTATATTAGCCACAGATATTGGATTAATGTCAATAGATTCTATTGCCACCCACAAAGGGGTCAAATGCAGTGTATTTAACCACTTAACGACCGCTCACTGTATATATACGTCGGCAGAATGGCACCGACAGGCACAATCACGTAGAGTGTACGTGATTGCCTTTGTACAGTTGGGGGGTCCAATCGGACCCCCCTTCTATACAGTGAGCGGTGGCTAAGTGTCCGGGAGCGTTCCGGGATGAGGGGGCAGCCATTCGTTTCTGGCCACCCCCTCGCGATCGCTCCCGGCGAATAGAAATGCCCCCTCTGTCTGTGTCAGACAGAGGGAGCAGGAGGAAGTGATGTCATCTCTGGTGCGGCGCTCACATATACCGAGCGCCGTACAAGAGAAGACATCAGGTCAGTGCACACAACACTACACTGACAACAGGACACATAGGGACATAAATCGCCCCCCCAGGCCCCCCCAGACACCCCAGATCACCCCCCAGATCACCCCCCAGCCCCCAGTCACAGTGTCACTGATTGCAGTGACCATTTATTTAGTGATCACTGCAATCAGTGACATTTGTGACTGTAAAAGTGTCACCAAAGTTTAGTCTTAGGTCCAGTGTAGCCCCCTAACCCCCCCTAATAAAGGTTTAACCCCCTGATCACCCCCCAGATAACCCTTTCACCCCCTATCACCACTGTCGCTTAGCGATCATTTTTCTGATCGCTGTCTTAGCGTCAGTGATGCCGATCGGCAGCCAGTAATTTTTTTTAGGTTTGCCGCTGGTTTTTATAGCGTCAGGTACCCCAATATATTATCTAATAAAGGTTTAACCCCCTTGATCGCCCCCCAGGTAACCCTTTCACCCCCTATCACCACTATCACTAAGCGATCGTTTTTCTAAACGCTGTCTTAGTGTCTGTGATGCAGATCGGTAGCCGGTAATTTTTTTTAGGTTCGCCGCAGGTTTTTATAGTGTCAGGTACCCCAATATATTATCTAATAAAGGTTTAACCCCCTTGATCGCCCCCCAGGTAACCCTTTCACCCCCTATCACCACTGTCGCTAAGCAATTGTTTTTCTAAACGCTGTCTTAGTGTCGGTGATGCAGATCGTAGCCAGTAATTTTTTTTAGGTTCGCCGCATGTTTTTATAGCGTCAGGTACCCCAATATATTATCTAATAAAGGTTTAACCCCCTTGATCGCCCCCCAGGTAACCCTTTCACCCCCTATCACCACTGTCACTAAGCGATCGTTTTTCTAAACGATGTCTTAGTGTCTGTGATGCAGATCGGTAGCCGGTAATTTTTTTTAGGTTCGCCGCAGGTTTTTATAGCGTCAGGTACCCCAATATATTATCTAATAAAGGTTTAACCCCCTTGATCGCCCCCCAGGTAACCCTTTCACCCCCTATCACCACTGTCGCTAAGCAATTGTTTTTCTAAACGCTGTCTTAGTGTCGGTGATGCAGATCGTAGCCAGTATTTTTTTTTAGGTTCGCCGCATGTTTTTATAGCGTCAGGTACCCCAATATATTATCTAATAAAGGTTTAACCCCCTTGATCGCCCCCCCAGGTAACCCTTTCACCCCCATCACCACTGTCACTAAGCAATCGTTTTTCTAAACGCTGTCTTAGTGTCGGTGATGCAGATCGGTAGCTGGTAATTTTGTTTTAGGTTCGCCGCAGGTTTTTATAGCGTCAGGTACCCCCATATATTATCTAATAAAGGTTTTAACCCCCTGATTGCCCCTAGTTAACCCTTTCACCAGTGATCACCATATAAGTGTTACGGGTGACGCTGGTTAGTTAGTTTGCTTTTTATAGTGTCAGGGCACCCGCCGTGTATATAACCCAATAAAGGTTTAACCCCCTGATCGCCCGGCGGGTGATATCAATTAGGTTTTAGCGTCAGAGAGGGTCTGAGTCACACCCCAGGCAGCGTCAGGTTAGTGCCAGTAATGCTAACACCCACGCGTGAAGCATACACCCCCCTTAGTGGTATAGTATCTGAACAGATCAATATCTGATCTGATCAGATCTATACTAGCGTCCCCAGCAGTTTAGGGTTCCCAAAAACGCAGTGTTAGCGGGATCAGCCCAGATACCTGCTGGCACCTGCGTTTTGCCCCTCCGTCCAGCCCAGGCCACCCAAGTGCAGTATCGATCGATCACTGTCACTTACAAAACAAAAACACACATAACTGCAGCCTTCGCAGAGACAGGCCTGATCCCTGCGACTCCAGTGCTGTAGGAGGTGATTTCACCACCACAGTTAAAAAAAAAAAGCAAATATGCCAAAGCATTGGGGCAGCAGGGGCGGAGGAGCGATTTTGCTCCTAATGCCGCGTACATACGGTCGAAATTCCGACGGAGGCTTGCCCGTGGAAAAGTCCGACCATGTGTGTGCGGCATAACTTTTTTGCGGGAGGATGCCCCC
This sequence comes from Rana muscosa, assembly GCA_029206835.1. NCBI lineage: Eukaryota > Metazoa > Chordata > Amphibia > Anura > Ranidae > Rana > Rana muscosa. Next base: position 180,563,673 of record CM055124.1, read on the forward strand.
ATGCTTCGGCATATATAAATGGTGCGTGTATGCCCATCATTGGAAGTGGGTGGATGAAGGGCGGTATTCTAATGGTGGGCATACCCACCGATCAATCTCTTTTTTCGTTCAGCCAACTGGCTGCATGAAATAAAAAGATTACAATACATGTCCAACAAGGACCAGCAACGTACTGGTATGTTGCTGGACTTTAAATGTTTATACCAGAATGATGCCTGCGGGTTTAGGTATCATCTTGGTATCATTCTTTTCAGCCTGCGGCCGGCTTTCATGTAAAAGCAATCCTAGCGGCTAATTAGCCTCTGGACTGCTTTTACAAGCAGTGGGAGGGAATGCCCCCCCGGATATAAAAAGCACCATTGGGAAATTCGGAAAGCATTTTATCACACCGATCTTGGTGTGGTCAGATGCTTTGAGGGCAGAGGAAAAATCTAGGGTCTAGAAGACCCCAGTTTTTTCAAAAAAAGAGTACCTGTCACTACCTATTGCTATCATAGGGGATATTTACATTCCCTGAGATAACAATAAAAATGATTAAAAAAAAAATACTTGGAAGGAACAATTTAAAAATAAAATATAAAAGCAAAATTAATAATAAAAAAAAAAAAAAAAAAAAAAAAGCACCCCTGTCCTGCCCTGCTCTTGCCCAATGGCGAACGCAAGCGTCGGTCTGGCGTCATATGTAAACAGCAATTGCACCATGCATGTGAGGTATCACCGTGAAGGTCAGATCGAGGGCAATCATTTTAGCAGTAGACCTCCTCTGTAAATCTACTGGGGTAACCTGTAAAGGCTTTTAAAGGCTTTTAAAAATGTATGTAGTTTGTCGCCAATGCGCGTTTGTGCGAAATTTTAAAGCATGTCGTGTTTGGTATCTATGTACTCGGCCTAAGATCATCTTTTTTATTTCATCAAACATTTGGGCAATATAGTGTGTTTTAGTGCATTAAAATTAAAAAAAAGTGTATTTTTTAACCCAAAAAATGCGTTTGAAAAATTGCTGCGCAAATACTGTGTAGAAAAAAAAATGCAACACCCACCATTTTAATCTGTAGGGCCTTTGCTTTAAAAATATATATATAATGTTTGGGGGTTCAACATAATTTTCTTGCAAAAAAAAAAATGTTTTCATGTAAACAAAAAGTGTCAAAAAGGGCTTTGTCTTCAAGTGGTTAGAAGAGTGGATGTAAGCTTCCTAATGTTGTGTATAAAATGCCAGAACAGTTCAAAACCCCCCCAAATGACCCCATTTTGGAAAGTAGACACCCCAAGCTATATACTGAGAGGCATGTCGAGTCCATGGAATATTTTATATGTTGACACAAGTTGCGGAAAAACGACAATTTTTTTTTTTTTTTTTGCACAAAGTTGTCACTAAATGATATATTGCTCAAACATGCCATGGGCATATGTGGAATTACACCCCAAAATACATTCTGTTGCTTCTCCTGAGTACGGGGATACCACATGTGTGAGACTTTTTGGGAGCCTAGCCATGTACGGGACCCCAAAAACCAAGCACCGCCTTCAGGCTTTCTAAGGGTGTAAATTTTTGATTTCACTTCTCACTGCCTATCACAGTTTCGGAGGCCATGGAATGCCCAGATAGCACAAAACCCCCCCAAATGACCCCATTTTGGAAAGTAGACACCCCAAGCTATTTGCTGAGAGGTATTGTGAGTATTTTGCAGATCTCGCTTTTTGTCACAAAGTTTTGAAAATTGAAAAAAAAAATATATATATATATATATATTTTCTTTCTTCATTTTCAAAAACAAATGAGAGCTGTAAAATACTCGCCATTCCTCTCAGCAAATAGCTTGGGGTGTCTATATTCCAAAATGGGGTCATTTGGGGGGGTTTTGTGCGATTTTGGCATTTTATGGCCTTCGAAACTGTGATAGGTAGTGAGGAGTGAAATCAAAAATTTGAGCCTAGAAATCCTGAAGGCGGTGCTTGGTTTTCGGGGTCCCGTACGCGGCTAGGCTCCTAAAAAGTCCCACACATGTGGTATCCCCGTACTCAGGAGAAGCAGAAAAATGTATTTTGGGGTGTAATTCCACATATAACCATGGCATGTGTGAGCAATATATCATTTAGTGACAACTTTTTGTATTTTTTTTTTTTTTTGTCATTATTCAATCACTTGGGACAAAAAAAATTATATTCAATGGGCTCAACAGGCCTCTCAGCAATTTCCTTGGGGTGTCTACTTTCTAAAATGGGGTAATTTGGGGGGGGTTTTGTGCTATTTTGGCATTTTATGGCCTTCGAAACTGTGATAGGTAGTGAGGAGTGAAATCAAAAATTTGCGCCCTTAGAAATCCTGAAGGCGGTGCTTGGTTTCCGGGGTCCCGTACGCAGCTAGGCTCCCAAAAAGTCCCACACATGTGGTATCCCCGTACTCAGGAGAAGCAGCAAAATGTATTTTGGGGTGAAATTCCACATATAACCATGGCATGTGTGAGCAATATATCATTTAGTGACAACTTTTTGTAATTTTTTTTTTTTTTTTTTTTTTTAGTCATTATTCAATCACTTGGGACAAAAAAATAAAAAATTCAATGGGCTCAACATGCCTCTCAGCAATTTCCTTGGGGTGTCTACTTTCAAAAATGGGGTCATTTGGGGGGGTTTTGTACTGCCCTGTCATTTTAGCACCTCAAGAAATGAGATAGGCAGTCATAAATTTAAAGCTGTGTAAATTTCAGAAAATGTACCCTAGTTTGTAAACTCTATAACTTTTGCGCAAACCAATAAATATACGCTTATTGACATTTTTTTTACTAAAAACATGTGGCTGAATACATTTTGGCCTAAATGTATGACTACAATTGAGTTTATTCGATTTTTCTTATAACAAAAAGTAGAAAATATCATTTTTTTTCAAAATTTTCGGTCTTTTTCCGTTTATATCGCAAAAAATAAAAATCGCAGAGGCAATCAAATACCATTAAAATAAAGCTCTATTTGTGGGAAGAAAAGGACGCAAATTTCGTTTGGGTACAACATTGCATGTCCGCACAATTTACAGTTAAAACAGCACAGTGCAAAATTCTGAATTCACCTCTGGTCCTCTAGCTACCAAATGGTCCGGGGCTTAAGTGGTTAATAAGACTATTTTTACTTCAGGCACGCATTTAATGAACTATAATAAAATTCCCCAGCATCTTCCAGCAGAATATAGGTCATTGTTGGACCCCCATGTTCTTTTACAATTTTTTTTTTAATTAATCAATGTACAACATATATATGTACAAATATATTTTTGAATAGGTTTTGCATGTATTTTCTATATCTAAATTTACAGATTGTTTATACTGTATTCTAGCGTTAATAACTGCTTTTTCTTTTCTTTATTTATCTGGGTGTTTATGATAGATGTTGCCTATGGGGGAGTACATATACGTTAAATATTAATAGAGAGTATAACCTTGGGATATTCCTGAGCACAAGAGACAAAATGTAAATACAATGGTATATACAGTACAAATGCAGACCGCTAATTGTTTGAGATATTTCCATGTACAAAAGGTGTATATGATGTACTAATATGTGCTTATGTATTTATTTCAATAAAATATTTGTTGGAAAAAAAATAAAAAAACAATGGTATATGCAAAAGTATTTTTGTTTGGTTAGCAAAGAGTGTACCTTTGCCTGCGGGTGTTAAGAGTTAATTTACACCAGGTATGATGGGACTGTGTTTGGCAGCTATTCCAATACAGTCCCACTGCATCCCTATTACAAGACATGGCAAAATTCCTTGTCTCTGGTGTAGCTTGTTCACACCACTGCATTGTGGTGGTGTGTGGATGGTCTGCACTAAAAGAGTACTGCATGTAGTACTTTTTTCCAGCCCAGTGCAGGTAACCACATGCCAGATGATAGAACTCTATGAAAAGAGTGAACAGTTTGATGTGTCAGTATCGGCACATCAACAGTGTGCTAGTCTGGCCAGGCCTCAGCACACACCAGCCGCTGGTGTGAATGGACCCTAAAGGCAACTTCACCATTAGTCTACCCCAAAATTGAACTTCTTACCGATGCCGCCTCCCAGCCCTTTAAGAAGTTCTAGATGCTGGGAGGTGGAGGTGGGAATAACAATCATGTGACCTCTGTGATTGACCGTCACAGCGATCACATGATCGGAAAGCTCCCAATCGCAAGTATGCATCGGGAGCTCTCTGGTGCCCACCAGTAACTGTGGCACAGAAATTTGTTTACATAGGGACACATACATGTGGCCTCTCTGTGTTAAAGCCCATCCACCGAGGGGCCACATGCTGTGTATGCATACCTACGGCAGGAACAGGTTAAGTGGAGGCTTCTATTATTGATTCCACAAGACACCATGCTTATGTCAGTATGCTGAAGTTCCAATTAGCTTTGCATGGTCTATACAGATCCACAATAGCTGTTATTTTGTTAACTTCTAAATTTGATTCCCATGGCATCCTATTTCAATTTTACAAAGGTATTTTTTATTAACAGAAAAACTACAGACAGTCCCTGGGTTACAAACAAAATAGGGTCTGTAGGTTTGTTCTTAAGTTGAATTGGTTTGTATGTCGGAACAGGTAAATTTGTAGTTCCAGACAATACATTTTTTTTTTTGGATAGCATAGGGAAGGGTTACCACCCCTGTAACATTTGTTTTGCTGTCTGTGCCCCTGTTCAGAAGGTTTCACCTCACTTTCTATCCCTAAGATAATTGGATTTTGAAAATTTTGGGTTGTTGTGGAAACAAGGATTGGTAAAAAGCTTCGGTGGAGACACCTTTTTTACATGATAACTCTTATGCCCTGTACACGATCAGAATTTCCGATGGGATAAAATCCGATGGAATTTTCCATAGGAATTCTGTTCAAGCTGTCTTGCATACACACTGTCAGACCAAATTCCGACCGTCCAAAACGCGATGACGTAAAACACTACGACGAGCCGAGAAAAATTAAGTTCAATGCTCCCGAGCATGCGTCGACTTGATTCTGAGCATGCGTTGTTTTTGTTTTTTTTCTCCGTCGGAGTTCCACACAGACGATCGGAATACCTAAACATGTTCTATTTCTAAACTCCGACGGAAAAAAGTCTGATGGGGCCCACACACGGTCGGAATATCCGATGAAAAAATTCTGTCAGACTTTTTTCATCGGAAATTCTGATCGTGTATACAAGACATAAGAGGAGTGATTTGCAAGTCAGATGTTTGTAACCCGGGGACTGCATGTATATGTTAAGGATTTTACATTACAACAAATGATGAGCCTCTGTATCACAAACCAACTTCTCTGTTAGAGCAGCAAATTTAAAGAGTTACATTTGAAATAATAAAATGTTATACAGGTCCTTCTCAAAAAATTAGCATATTGTGATAAAGTTCATTATTTTCTGTAATGTACTGATAAACATTAGACTTTCATATATTTTAGATTCATTACACACAACTGAAGTAGTTCAAGCCTTTTCTTGTTTTAATATTGATGATTTTGGCATACAGCTCATGACAACCCAAAATTCCTATCTCAAAAAATTAGCATATCATGAAAAGGTTCTCTAAACAAGCTATTAACCTAATCATCTGAATCAGCTAATTAACTCTAAACACCTGCAAAAGATTCCTGAGGCTTTTAAAAACTCCCAGCCTGGTTCATTACTCAAAACCGCAATCATGGGTAAGACTGCCGACCTGACTGCTGTCCAGAAGGCCATCATTGACACCCTCAAGCAAGAGGGTAAGACACAGAAAGAAATTTCTGAACGAATAGGCTGTTCCCAGAGTTCTGTATCAAGGCACCTCAGTGGGAAGTCTGTGGGAAGGAAAAAGTGTGGCAGAAAACGCTGCACAACGAGAAGAGGTGACCGGACCCTGAAGAAGATTGTGGAGAAGGACCGATTCCAGACCTTGGTGGACCTGCGGAAGCAGTGGACTGAGTCTGGAGTAGAAACATCCAGAGCCACCGTGAACAGGCGTGTGCAGGAAATGGGCTACAGGTGCCGCATTCCCCAGGTCAAGCCACTTTTGAACCAGAAACAGTGGCAGAAGCGCCTGACCCGGGCTACAGAGAAGCAGCACTGGACTGTTGCTCAGTGGTCCAAAGTACTTTTTTCGGATGAAAGCAAATTTTGCATGTCATTCGGAAATCAAGCTGCCAGAGTCTGGAGGAAGACTGGGGAGAGGGAAATGCCAAAATCCCTGAAGTCCAGTGTCAAGTACCCACAGTCAGTGATGGTCTGGGGTGCCATGTCAGCTGCTGGTGTTGGTCCACTGTGTTTTATCAAGGGCAGGGTCAATGCAGCTAGCTATCAGGAGATTTTGGAGCACTTCATGCTTCCATCTGCTGAAAAGCTTTATGGAGATGAAGATTTCATTTTTCAGCACGACCTGGCACCTGCTCACAGTGCCAAAACCACTGGTAAATGGTTTACTGACCATGGTATTACTGTGCTCAATTGGCCTGCCAACTCTCCTGACCTGAACCCCATAGAGAATCTGTGGGATATTGGGAAGAGAAAGTTGAGAGACGCAAGACCCAACACTCTGGATGAGCTTAAGGCCGCTATCGAAGCATCCTGGGCCTCCATAACACCTCAGCAGTGCCACAGGCTGGTTGCCTCCATGCCACGCCGCATTGAAGCAGTCATTTCTGCAAAAGGATTCCCGACCAAGTATTGAGTGCATAACTGAACATAATTATTTAAAGGTTGACTTTTTTTGTATTAAAAACACTTTTCTTTTATTGGTCGGATGAAATATGCTAATTTTTTGAGATAGGATTTTTGGGTTTTCATGAGCTGTATGCCAAAATCATCAATATTAAAACAAGAAAAGGCTTGAACTACTTCAGTTGTGTGTAATGAATCTAAAATATATGAAAGTCTAATGTTTATCAGTACATTACAGAAAATAATGAACTTTATCACAATATGCTAATTTTTTGAGAAGGACCTGTATATTGCGGCTTACTAGTCCTTCAATGTTTCTGCATTGGTTTTCTTTTTCAGGCTTTATTTCATTTTCAATTGGTGATCCTGCCAGTAACACACTTCCTATACTAGGGAGATGACATTCCATTACTGAACTGTATCTATGGAGAAGCAGCATTGTTAACCTAAGATGAGACTAAAGAACAACCCCAGCCAATAAGAAGTATTTTGTAGTCCATAGCGATAACTGGAAACGATGATAACTGATAATAGTCAGCAAAGAAAATTATCAGCTAACAAGATTTTAAGGATTTTTTTTTTGCATTTATCAGTGGTAACCAAACACTTTCAATGGTATGTGCAGTATAACAGATTAAAAGGGACCAAACAGGACAAGTTCACTTTTAGTGTTTGCATACATTCTACACTGTTTCCCCTTACCAGCCTTGGTGAGCATTGGTCAGTATACAAATCCACATATATCTAACATGGCCCATTATGCCTACTTTTATCCTTCAGTCAAAAACACCCCCCATAAAAGCAAACTAATTTGGGTAGCATCATTTTCCATGTGGAATGTATGTTCCTTGCTAAAGAACATTATTTTTTATCAAGTTGTTAGGGGTAAAGTTCCAGGCCTCAGAAATGAGTTCACAAGCATGTTGTCGTCTAAGGGCAATTCTCATTGATTTTTACTCCTCAATAGAAAAGGCTTAAAAAAAACATAGGCATCTATCACAGGGGTACATCGAACAAAAGGATATATGCTGTTTTAGCCACCTGGCTAGCTCACTCTTATGCCGCGTACACACGCATTTTTTCATCGGATATTCCTACTGTGTGTGTGCCCCACCTGACTTTTTCTGTCGGAAATTCAGATGGAATTAGATAGAGAAAAAGTTCAGATGAAAAAAAATTCTATCGGAATTTCCATCCGTCTGGATGCAATTCCGACGGACTAAAAACCACGCATGCTCAGAAACAATTTGACGCATGCTCGGAAGCATAGAAATTATTTTTCTCGGCTCGTCTTAGTGTTTTACGTCACCGCGTTCTTGACGGTCGGATTTTAGTGTGACCGTGTGTATACAAGACAGCTTGAGCAGAATTCCGTCAGAACTCCGTCGGAAAAACCCATCAAAGTTTATTGTGATGGAAATTCCGCTCGTGTGTACAAGGCATTAGTGTTTTCTCACTCCAACGACAGAAGCTTACAGCAACCTGTACAACCTTAATATCATTTCTAGACATGTGCACACTGAAATATTTTGTTTTGGAATTTCGTTTTCATCCAAAAAATACATTTATTTAGTTACTCCCAAAATTAGTTTTTATTTATTTTGTTTCATTAAAAAATGCATTCGTCCGGAAATCCAAATTAATTAAGGTCGAATCTGTCAATTGAAGGCTTATGGTGTCTGTCGAATGTTCTAAGAAGATTTGACGAAGCAGCTAAACTGCACGATGACGCAATTGTACATTTCCGGTTGAATGCTCCACCCACAAGCTATAGTAGAATTCTAATGTTGTATGACTAGTAATAATTATATTTATTAATTATTATTACTAGTCAACCAAAATTAGAATTCTACTATAGCTTATGGGCGGAGCATTTGACCATAAATGTCCGCTCACAGCGATCGTATGTATTTAGCTGCTTCGTCGAATCTTCATGTCTCTATAATGTCAAATCTTTTCTCTCTATGTCGAATAATCTTGGACTAATAGAGTTAGGTTAGGACATTCAACCGCAGGATCGATAGACACAGCTCGCTATTGTCACCATCATGTCAAATCTTCATTTCTCTATAATGTCGAATCTTTTCTCTCTATGTCGAATAATCTTGGACTAATAGAGTTAGGCTAGGCACATTCAACCGCAGGTTGGATAGACACAGATCGCTATTGTCACCATCATGTTGAATCTTCATGTCTCTATAATGTCGAATCTTTTCTCTCTATGTTGAATAATCTTGGACTAATAGAGTTAAGCCCTGTACACACGATAGGTTTTACTGATGAAAACAGTCCGATGGACTTTTTTCATCGGACAAACCTATCGTGTATGGGCCCCATCGGTCTTTTTTCCATCGGTGTCTAAAAATAGAAAATGTTTTAAATTTATCCGATGGTTAAAAAAACGATAGCAAATTACTATCGTCTGTGGGGAACTCCATCGGATAAAAAACCCACGCATGCTCAGAATCAAGTCGACGCATGCTCAGAAGCATTGAACTTAATTTTTCTCGGCTCATCGGAGTGTTTTACGTCACCGCATTTGGAACGGTCGGTTTTTTGACTGATGGTGTGTAGGCAAGACTGATGAAAGTCAGCTTCATCGGTTTTCCGATGGAAAAATCCATCGGTTAAAAAAACATAGGAAATCCGATCGTGTGTACAGGGCTTTAGGCTAGGCACATTCAACCGCAGGTTCGATAGACACAGATCGCTATTGTCACCATCATGTCGAATCTTCTATCTATATCAAACTGTTGTCGCAATGAAACGAAAATAAAGCATTTTTTATGTCGGATCTTTCGGATTTCGGATTCTGCACGTTCATTATCGTTGGTTAAAACGAACGCGAAAATCCCTGAAATTTGGATGAAAATGCATTCGGACGAAAACGAATGCACATGTCTAATCATTTCCTCTCTTAGGTGCCGGACAATATGTCCCTCTGGCAAATCATAAACTGCCACGGCCAAGGGTGCACACATGGTGCAATTGTCAGTTGGCTTGAGGTTCGTTGTGCCTTTGAATGATTTCACACACATCATTTTTTGAAGGCTTTCTTTTTTCACAGACTGGAGGTCAAACATAGAGCACTTTTTGGTGTGTACTCAAGGAATACAAATAAACCTGCCAATTTAAAGGGGTCTTAGGGCAAGTTACTTATTTGTTGAAGCTGGCATTTAGGTTCGAAAAACTACATTGTAGTTATAAATTCTCAAATTTTTGGTTTCACTTTATGCTTTAGTTGCATTCACATGTTCTTTTTAATCTGATCAGCCAGTAAGTGTAAAGCCTGGTTCAAAAGTGTCTTTCCTATTAATTTAGTAGTGTAAAATAATGCAGCAAATCTAGCTAAGTTACATTCAATTATTAGAATATATAAAAGTATTAAGTAAGAGTATAACCATATCATAGTTAAGCCCACTGTATCTGTTACATTATTTCAGAGTTATGTAATTGACTTTCATCTCTCATTGTGCTCTATTCGGATGAAAATCTGAACCTTATAAGCAATAATCACAGCTATGAATGCAGCTAATGGGTGGAATTGCATTTCTTCACAGCTAATGGAAATTGGAATAATATATTAAAACTCATCTTCCATCTCCTGTAATTATTTTTCAAGTTCGGATTTTTAATGAAATCGTCCCTAAAATGTCTCCCCTCAGTTCTTGCCATTGGTTAAACATTAATTACTACGGTTTGCTCTGCCACAGCTGTAACTGTTCGAGTATTAAAAAAGGCAGAGGGTTCATATTTAAAAAGTATTCTTAATTAATTTTAGTCTCTGCCCTCCAGTGAAGCTTCTTGTGCTTCCTATAAATAAAATTGACCTAAACTGATAAGTTCTAGAGCTGTCAGCTGATTTATAAACATTTATTTGAGTAAATGCAGAACATTTCTAAGTTAAAATAGAACTCCTAACAAAGGTTAAAACTCAGAACGCTCTCCCTTTCCAACTCATTAACTCCAGCTCTCTTTCCCTGTCTTTCTAAAAGGTACTAGCTAGTGCATTTTCAAGACAGAATACAGTAAAACCTTAAATTGCGAGCATAATTCGTTCCGGAAGCATGCTTGTAATCCAAAGCACTTGTATATCAAAGGCAAATTTTCCCATAAGAAATAATGGAAACTCAAATGATTAATTCCACAACCATTTATTCATAAATCCTTCAGTTTATAGTCCATATAAAATGATTACAGCAATGTGATAAGTTGTGTAACCATAAAATGTCCATCCACAAATGGAAGCCACAACAGCAGGAGCTACAGAGTATAAAAGAGAAGAGAGGCGCCTATAAGTGTAGCAATATGGTTACATTTAATGAAGGTACAACATTTAGCAACTCACATGGTTAATGATTAAAAGAGGCACATCTAAGTATGCAGGCATCTGGGGTAAAGCTGTCCACATAGACCATTCTCCTCACCGCCGGCTCTCACCGCTATCAGTGTGCAATCATGACCGGGAAGACTACCCTGCAGTAGAGCGGTCTGAAAGCGAGGCTTGAACCACTCGTGGAAGGTGGCGGTGAGGAGAGTGGTCTATGTGGACAGCTTTACCCTGGCTGCCTGCATACTTAGATGTGTCTGTTTTAATCATCAACCATGTGAGTTTCTAAATGTTGTACCTTTATTCAATGTAACCATATTGCTACACTTAGAGGGCCCTCTCTTCTTTTTTATACTCAGTTGTGACATGACGCTACTCTTATATCAAGACATTGCTTGTATATCAAGTCAAAATTTCTTAAAAAATGTTGCTTGTCTTGCAAAACGCTCTCAAGCCAAGTTACTCTCAAACCAAGGTTTTACTATACCTTACTTGGTGGGCCTTTCTGAAACCTATTTATTTTCATTACTAGGAAACTGACTTATTTGACTTCACCACTAATCCCAGCCTACCCAAATTGCTCTGTCCAATAAAAGAAGCATTCTCTTTATGTCCAAAGTAAGGAAAGTCAATCTGCTAGTAACAAAGAGAAACTCGTTTGGGAGAGAAACATCAAAGAGATTTTTCCTAGAGCTTTTGTAACTCACTTTGTCACCTTCAAAGAGGTAGCAGCCTAGGAAAAAGGTCCACTTTCATTATACCTTCATTATTTATCAGCTCCTTTGAAGGAGGATGCACGCCATTGTATGTCCATCAGTAGGGATGAGCTTCGAGTTCGAGTCAAACTCATGTTCGGCTCGAACATTGCTTGTTCGCCCGTTTGCTGAACAGCGAACAATTTGGGGTGTTCGTGGCAAATTCGAAAAGCCGCAGAACACCCTGTAAAAGTCTATGGGAGAAATCTAAAGTGCTAATTTTAAAGGCTTATATGCAAGTTATTGTCATAAAAAGTGTTTGGGGACCCGGGTCCTGCCCCAGGGGACATGATTTTTCGGGAGCAGTGATTTTAATAATGCTTAAAGTGAAACAATAAAAGTAAAATATTCCGGGGGGGCGTGGCCTGACGCGAACAGGGACGGACGTGCTTTGGAGGAGCTCCGGGTCTCCAGGAATCCATCCGTCGCCATCCGGACCGCTAAAACCCCTATTCGGGTCCTAAACACTCACCGGCCTGCTCACCTTGCCCCACTGCAGTGTCCTAGACCGTTGTTCCGGTGTGAATCGGTCGGGAGACGCCCGAGATCCGACGCCTTCAGCGCCTATAGTAGCCGCCATCTTCTCGGCCTAAATCCTCCCGGAGGATCCGGACCCCAGCTGTCTTAGAGGTAAGGGACCACCATCCGTCCCTACCCGCCACCCATCCTCTTGCCTTGAGACTACCTGGAGGCAGAGCCGGATCCCGGAAACATCTGTGGGGGCCGTTACTCCACGCGGCCTAGTGAGGCCTTGAATCCCCAGCCTCTCCTGCGGCTGTACCCCCGCGAGCGCGTAGTGCGGCCGGCTCGATCCGAATCTGAGGGCCGGGATCTCCACTCGGCACCCGCCCGGACCCCCATCCTGGGCCCTGTCTTCAGCTGAGGGAGCCTTCTGGACTGCTCCCGTCCACGAGGGCCCCGCCGCCATCTTGAGGCCTGCGGGGGCTCTGAATCCCCAGCGCAAGCTATAATTCTCAGTTTAGACGCACAAAAAGCGTTTGATCGCCTGAATTGGTCATTTTTGTTCGCTACACTTTCAAGATTTGGTTTCTCGGGTCCATTTATACAAGCATTAAAGGCACTATACTCTACTCCTACGTCTCAGGTACAGTTGGCCTCCCACGCCTCGGCGTCATTCCCCCTTAGCAACGGTACTAGGCAAGGTTGCCCACTATCGCCCCTGCTCTTTATTTTAAGCCTTGAGCCCTTGGCAGCAGCCATACGCGTCCACCCGGACATTAGGAGAGTGACGTTGAGGCGTCTGGAATACAAATTATCTCTTTTTGCAGATGATGTGCTGCTGACAATTACCCACCCACACATTTCTCTCCCCTCTCTCCATTCAACCTTACAAACCTTTGGCCATATCTCCGGATTCAAAATTAACCCGACTAAAACCGAAGCTTTGCCCATTAATATTCCGGCTGACCTTCTTCTAACCCTGCAAACCAACTTCAAGTATAGATGGTGCATGCAGTCCCTTCAGTATCTCGGTGTACGTCTATCCCGATCGTACTCCACTCTCTACCAAGAAAATTTCCCCCCCCCTCTTCTCAGACATCAACAAGCTACTTAAAAAATGGACAACACTCCCTGTCTCTCTCATTGGTAGAATCAACGTTTTGAAGATGTCTATTCTCCCCAAGCTGCTGTATATTTTCGAAACACTCCCTGTAGCAATCCCATTGACCCAACTTAAATTACTTCATAGGAACTTTCTGAATTTTATATGGAATAACAAGTCCCACAGGATTGCCAGTTCGGTTCTCCTGGCCCCCCGCTCACGTGGGGGGCTGGGGGCACCGGATGTAATCAAATATTATTATGCTACTCACCTCAGAGTCATTTCCTCGTGGACATCTCGCTATGCATCAAACAGATGGTCAGAAATCGAGATAAATATTACTTCCCCTGCACATCCATGTAGTCTACTTTGGCCCTCTTCAGATAAATTTACATCTCAAATACGGAAGATCTGCCTGAGCCCTATGATATTCACACTCTCAATCTGGAAACGCTGCTCAAGTAAATATGCTCTATCTTCCCAATGCCCCCCACTGATAAACATTTTATTTAACCCAGAAATTCCCGACAGCTTATCCTATGACTCCATGATGCCGTGGACCCAGGCAGGCATATTTCAATTGCGACATCTGGTGCATCCAGTAACACGCACTTTACTCCCTTTTTCGGAACTGCAAGCCAAACATAACTTACCGAACACACTACTCTTTTCTTACTTGCAGGTAAAACATTATTTTGTATCTAGATCACCCCAATTGACCCTGGTGGTTCCTACAGAATTTGAAAAGCTATGCTCGTATGGCCCACATGAACCTCAACAAATTTCTTGCATCTACAAGATCCTCCAGAGCACTGATCCCATTTCTGAACAGACCCACTCATATATGAGGAAATGGGCCCAGGTCCTTCATAGTCCTATCTCTATAGCTCAGTGGGGGGCGATATGGGATGCTACCTCTAAAGTCTCCAGATGTGTGGCCCAGAGGGAAACGGCATACAAAATCTTAATGTTTTGGTACAGGACCCCTGAATTTCTAGCAACTCATAAACTAGCTCCATTTAGTCACTGTTGGAGGTGTGGCTCCTCTGTGGGCTCGCACTTCCACATATTTTGGGAATGCCCTGTTTTGGTCCCCTTTTGGACCAATGTTCATGCCTTGCTGGAAAAGATATTGGAGATCCAGATCCCTTTCCAACCCATACACCTGCTATTAGGCTTACCTCTTCGGAATACCACCAAAACTATTAACAAACTACTGACATTCATCTTACTAGCAGCTAAACGAGTGATCCCGCAACATTGGCGTTCCACTGTTCCGCCTACCTTTGCGCAATTCCTTTCTGCGGTCACTGATATTCGTAAAATGGAACATATCACGGCAATCATAGAGGATGCACTACCAAAATTTGAGGTCATTTGGGAAAAATGGGATACATCGGAATATAATAATTCGGAATACTAGACCCTCACACCGAGATAAGGAAATGGTCTTTCTGGGATCACACTGTATGTTCAGGAAATTTTAGCTCCAGTTCCCATCACTGATTGCCTTCGTGTTAACATGATACCTTGATATGCTATTAAATACCACATTACCTCCCCTTTACGTGACCCTTACACTGTCTAATGGTTCACTCGAACGACTTGTTTTCTACCCTTGTTATATAACTTTATGTCTGCACATGCAAGTTGTACAATGTTCATATTTGCTGATTGTGATATATGCTTGTAATGCCTCATAAAAATGTACATAAATAAACAATAAAAAAAAAAAAAAAGTAAAATATTCCTTTAAATTTCGTACCTAGGGGGTGTGTATAATATGCCTGTAAAGCAGCGTGTGTTTCCCGTGTTTAGAACTGTCCCTGCACAAAGTGTCATTTCTGAAGGAAAAAAAGTAATTTAAAACTGCTTGTGGCTTTAATGTAATGTCTGGACCCGGTAATATGGATGAAAATCATTGAGAAAAATTGCATGTTTACCCCCCCCCCAGCCCATTACCAGCCCCTTTGGGTCTTGTATGGATATTAAGGGGAATCCCGCACCCAAATTAAAAAAAGGAAAGGCTTGGGGCCCCCAGGCCCTATATACTCTGAACAGCAGTATACAGGCTAAGCAAACAAGACAGGGACTGTAGGTTTGTTGTTACGTAGAATCTGTTTGTAATTTTGAACTGGTACAGTAGGAGCCGCCGATTTTGTGTCAATCTCGCCTCTTCTGCCGGCGAGATTGACACCCTACGAGTCCCGTCGCGAGAGCCAGCACCGAGCTGTCTCGTCATCGGGAAAGGAAAAATTTAGTTTTTCCTTTCGCAATGAGCGACACGCATTGCTGACATTGAGGCCGGTAGACGGAGATCCGACGTGGATTCCCGCCAATACCAGGCACAGTGTTTGGTATGAATTATGAGCGTGAACTCCACGCCAATTTTTAAATAAAAAACCAGCATGGGTTCCCCCTCCAGGAGCATACCAGGCCCTTCGGTCTGGTATGGATTTGAAGAGGAATATCCTAAGCCCAAAAATCGGCGTGGGGGGTCCCCCTCAAAATCCAAACCAGACCTTTATCCGAGCATGCAACCTGGCAGGCCGCAGGAAAAGAGGGGGGACGAGATAGCGCCCCCCTCCCTCCTGAACCGTACCAGGCCGCATTCCCTCAACATGGGGGGTTTGGTGCTCTGGGGCAGGGGGGCGACCCGCGGCCCCCCCACCCCAAAGCACCCTGTCCCCATGTTGATGGGGACAAGAGCCTCTTCCGGACAACCCTGGCCGTTGGTTGTCTGGGTCTGCGGGCGGGGGCTGATCGGAGTCCGGGAGCCCCCTTTAATAAGGGGGCCCCCAGATGCCGGCCCCACACCCTATGTGAATGAGTATGGGGTACATCGTACCCCTACCCATTCACCTGGTGGAAAAAAAATGTCAATAAAAGAACACACACAGCTTTTTAAAGTAATTTATTACACAGCTCCGGGGGTCTTCTTCCGACTCCGGGGGTCTCTTTCGACTTCGGGGGTCTCCGGTGTCGTCTCCGCGCTCTCCGGTTCTTCTCTCGCTCTCCGTTTTTTCTTCCTTTTGCCGGGCTTCCAGCTCTTTTGCTAGCGGAGAGGCCTGGTCTTCCCCGTCGTCTCGTCCGGCTCTCCGTTGTCCTTCTGCCGGCCCCTCCACTATCTTCTTCCAGCTCTTTTGCTAGTGGAGGGGCCCGGTCTTCCCGTCGCCGTCGGCGTCTTCTTGCCTCTTCCCTCTTCTCCTCCTCGATGTTCACTCGTCGCTTCCTCCCGCTGTAATGCTGGCTGTTCGGTCCGCAACGATTTATATAGGCTTCTCATGACGTCACAGTCACAGTCACATGCTCCGGTTGGCCCCGGAGAATGTGACTGTGACGTCATGGGAGCATGTGACTGTGACGTCATGAGAGGCCTATATAAATCGTTGCGGACAGAACAGCCAGCATTACAGCGGGAGGAAGCGACGAGTGAACATCAAAGAGGGAAGAAGACGCAGACGGCGACGGGAAGACCGTGCCCCTCCACTAGCAAAAGAGCTGGAAGAAGATAGTGGAGGGGCTGGCAGAAGGACAACAGAGAGCCGGACGAGACGACGGGGAAGACCAGGCCTCTCCGCTAGCAAAAGAGCTGGAAGAAGATAGCGGAGGCCCGGCAGAAGGAAGAAAGAACCGGAGAGCGAGAGAAGAACCGGAGAGCGCGGAGACGACACCGGAGACCCCCGAAGTCGAAAGAGACCCCCAGAGTTGGAAGAAGACCCCCGGAGCTATGTAATAAATTACTTTAAAAAGCTGTGTGTGCTCTTTTATTGACATTTTGTTTCCACCAGGTGAATGGGTAGGGGTACGATGTACCCCATACTCATTCACATAGGGTGGGGGGCCGGCATCTGGGGGCCCCCTTATTAAAGGGGGCTCCCGGATTCCGATCAGCCCCCGCCCGCAGACCCCGAAAACCAATGGCCAGGGTTGTCGGGAAGAGGCCCTTGTCCCCATCAACATGGGGACAGGGTGCTTTGGGGTGGGGGGGCCACAGGTCGCCGCCCTGCCCCAGAGCACCAAACCCCCATGTTGAGGGCATGCGGCCTGGTACGGTTCAGGAGGGAGGGGGGCCGCTCTCTCGTCCCCCCTCTTTTCCTGCGGCCTGCCAGGTTGCATGCTCGGATAAGGGTCTGGTTTGGATTTTGAGGGGGACCCCACGCCGTTTTTTTGGCTTAGGGGATTCCTCTTCAAATCCATACCAGACCGAAGGGCCTGGTATGCTCCTGGGAGGGGGAACCCATGCCGGTTTTTTATTTAAAAATTGGCTTGGAGTTTCAGCTCAGGATTCATACCAAACACAGTGTCTGGTATTGGCGGGAATCCACGTCGGATCCCGTTCAATACAGTGCCGCGTCTCCTTCTCGCTATTGCAGCGAGCGCGAGATGTCGCCACCCTGTCGCCGAGATGTCGGCACCCTGTCGCCGAGAATCTCCGCGATGGGATTGCGATGAATATACAATGTCGGCGGCACCTACTGTACATTTTTAAAGTGTAGCTCCAGCCAAAAAAATCAGATTTAAGCTTCTTGGAAAACATAGGGAAGGGTTATCACCCCTGTAACATTTTTTTTGCTGTCTGTGCACCTGTTCAGAACATTTCACCTCACTTTCCGTCCCAATGACAAATGTTTTTAGAAAATTTGGGGTTTTTATTGAAACGAGGATTGGTGATAAAGCATCAGTGGAGAGAAGACACCTTTTTCCCATATTAACTCTTACAGGAGAGAATTTCCCTTCCTAGGGGTAGATTTCCTCTCACTTCCTGCTGTCTCATTCCGTTTGCAAGTAGGAGTTGTTTGTAAGTTTGATGTTTGAAAGTAGGGGCCTGCCATATATACTCTGCAGAAATTTCACCCTTAGGTGTTGGTGTTGCCACAACACTGTAAGGCCTCACAGTTACTCTTGGCGGGCGCTGGAACGCCCTGCTGTGAACTATTATATCAAGAATTGTAATTACATGCCATTGTTGAACAGTGGTAGGAAAAATTGGGCCTTTGGTGATGGTGCTGGTGCCACAACACTGTAAGTCCTCACAGTTACTCTTGGTGGGCGCAGGAATGGGTCCAGCTGTGAAATATTAGATCAAGAATTGTAATTACATGCCCCTGTTGAACAGGGGCATAAAAATTGGGCCTTTGGTGGTGGTGGTGTTGCCACAACACTGTAAGCCCTCACAGTTACTCTTGGTAGGCGCAGTAATGGGCCCTGCTGTGAATTATTCGATCAAAAATTGTAATTACATGCCCCTGTTGAACAGGGGCTGAAAAATTGTGCATTAGGCACTGGTGCCACAACACTGCAACATCTCACAGATACTCTAGTTGGAGCGCAGGAATGAGCCCTGCTGCAAAGTATTGCATCAAAAATTGTAATTACACACCCCAGTTAATCAGGGGCTGAAAAATTGGGCCTTAGGCACTGGTGCCACAACACTGCAACCCCTCACAGATACTGTAGTTGGAGCGTAGCAATGAGCCCTGCTGCAAAGTATTGCATCAAAAATTGTAATTACATGCCCCTGTTAAACAGGGGCAGAAAAATTGGTCCTTAGGCACTGGTGCTGGTGCCACAACACTGCAACCCCTCACAGATACTGTAGTTGGAGCGCAGGAATGAGCCCTGCTGCAATGTATTGCATTAAAAATTTTAATTACACGCCCCTGTTTAACAGGGGCTGAAAAATTGGGCCTTAGCCACTGGTGGCGGTGCCCAGAAACAAAAATGTTCTTACATGCTATCAGCATGATCATTGAGGAGGAAGAGGATAGTCACTCAGCATAACAGGATAGTCACTCTGCATCAGCATAGGCAGTCCTGAAGGGATCTGACATTTCAAAGAAAATTATTCTGTTACATCAGCATCAGGTGCTTGGTAGCCGGTGGTGATCCAAAACTGATTAATTTTTATGTGTTTCCCGTGTTTAGAACTGTCCCTGCACAAAGTGTAATTTCTGAAGGAAAAAAAGACATTTAAAAGCACTCGCGGCTATAATGAATTGTCGGCTCCCGGCAATACAGAGAACAGTCATTGAAAGTCATTGATAAAAAAAAAAATGTGCGGGGGTCCCCCCAAATTCATTTACCAGGCCCTTCAGGTCTGGTATGGATATTAAGGGGAACCCTGCGTCAAATGTAAAAAAAAATGGCTTGGAGTTCCCCCCAAAAATCCATACCAGACCCTTGATCCGAGCACGCAACCTGGAAGGCTGCAGGAAAAGAGGGGGAGACGAGAGAGCGCCCCCCCTCCTTAACCGTACCAGGCCACATGCCCTCAACATGGGGAGGATGCTTTGGGGTCTGGACCCCAAAGCGCCATGTCCCCATGTTGATGATGACAAGGGCCTCATTCCCACAACCCTTGCCCGGTGGTTGTGGGGGGTCTGCGGGCGGGGGGGCTTATCGGAATCTGGAAGCCCCCTTTAACAAAGGGGACCCCCAGATTCCACCCCCTCTTTGTGAATTAACGGGTACATTTTACCCCTACCATTTCACAAAGAAAGTGTAATTTTTTTTTTAAAAACACACAGACACAGTTGGGAAAGTCCTTTATTAAAAATAAAAAAATAAAGAACCCATTCCAGCTATGTAATCCAGTCTGTCCAGCGTTGTTCTCTATGTCCCGCGGTTATCCGATGTCCAGCGCTGCAGTCTCCTCCAGTCTCCACTCCACACGAAATCCCCATGACGTACGAGGGGGCGGGGTCACCCGTCACATCCTAAGGTAAGCCCCAGCTTTCCCCGCTTTGTAGGGGAATAGCCAATGACGTAGGCGGGGTCCTGCCTACGTCATTGGCTATTCCCCGGCAACCGGGGAAAGCTGTAGCTTACCCTATGATGTGACGGGTGACCCCACCCCCTCGTACGTCATGGGGGTTTCGTGTAGAGTGGAGACTGGAGGAGACTGCAGCGCTGGACATCGGATCACCGCGGGACATAGAGAACAACGCTGGACAGACTGGATTACATCGCTGGAATGGGTTTTTTATTTTATATTTTTTTATTTTTAATAAAGGACTTTCCCAATGGTGTCTGTGTGTTTTTTTACAATTTTTTACACTTTCTTTGTGAAATGGTAGGGGTAAAATGTACCCGTTAATTCACAAAGAGGGGGTGGAATCTGGGGGTCCCCTTTGTTAAAGGGGTCTTCCAGATTCCGATAAGCCCCCTGCCCGCAGACCCCCACAACCACCGGGCAAGGGTTGTGGGGATGAGGCCCTTGTCCCCATCAACATGGGGACATGGTGCTTTGAGGGGGTCACATCCTCCCCATGTTGAGGGCATGTGGCCTGGTACGGTTCAGGGGGTGCTCTCTCACCCCCCTCTTTTCCTGCGGCCTTCCAGGTTGCGTGCTCGGATCAAGGGTCTGGTATGGATCTTTGGGGGGAACTCCACACCATTTTTTTTTATTTGGCGTGGAGTTCCCCTTAAAATCCATACCAGACCTGAAGGGTCTGGTATGGATATTTGGGGGAAACCACACGTCATTTTTTTTTTATTTGACGCAGGGTTCCCCTTAATATCCATACCAGACCTGAAGGGCCTTGTAATTGAATTTGGAGGGACCCCCACGCATTTTTTTTTTTTTTTACAATGACTTTTCTCTGTATTGCCGGGAGCCGACGACAATTCATTATAGCATTTTATTGTTTCACTTTAAGCATTATTAAAATCACTGCTCCCGAAAAAACGGCCGTTTTTAAAACTTTTTTTTGCATTGATACATGTCCCTTGGGGCAGGACCCGGGTCCCCAAACACATTTTATGACAATAACTTGCATATAAGCCTTTAAAATGAGCACTTTAGATTTTTCATGTTCGAGTCCCATAGACTTTAACGGTGTTCGCAAATGTATTGCCTGTTCGCAAGTTCTGGTGCAAACCGAACTGGGGGGTGTTCGGCTCATCCCTATCCATCAGAACACATCTGTCTAACATAGGTAATGGCCAAATTGTTCTGTCTGCTGTTAGGCATTTTCACTTTTATAAACAACCCCTTTTAATGCAGCACAGCTACACTCAAAACTATAAGTGTTCTGTATATAATTACAGAGGAATGTGTGCCAACTGCAGTGGGGCAGTGCTATTTATTAGTATTGCCCTCATTAACCCCTTCTGGACCGCCCCACACAGAAATACTGTGGCAGGACGGCCTTCCTGTGTGAAATTACATACTTGTACCTAATTTTGTGCACTGGGTCTGGGGCGTGCAATCAGCGGGTCCAGCAGACCCGATGTCTTCCGGCACCCCACGTTCGTTCTCAGGAAAGGCAGAACGGCAGTCTGCCTATGTAAACAAGTAGGGATGGGCCCGGTGCTCGATTCGAACCCATGTTCGAATCGAGCATCGGGCGTTCGCTCGCTCGTCGAGCCCAGAACTATTTGGGCCGTTCGCATCACATTCGTGTGATGCGAGCGGCCCCGCAATGCATTGCGGCCGGCGCGGCCGGCGCAGTGCATTGCTGGCTGATGATTGGCCAAGCATGCACTGTGACCCCGCATGCTTGGCCAATCACAGCGCCCGAAACTCGGAGAGCAATAATTGGCTACAGGCAGGACGCCTGTAGCCAATTACAGCTCAGGGGCTTTAGTACACGCCCCACCATTTAAAAGGCCGCCACGCCATCGGCCCCGGTCACATGAGTTCCGGCTTTAGGAGAGATTAGTCTGCTGATTCTGTCTTTGCTTGATACTGAAAGATTTGCTCTTCTTTGCTAAACCATTGGCTATTTCTTTGCTAAACCATTGCTACCTAAGTCATTGATCGTTCATTGCTGCTGATTGCACAGTTAGTGTGTTATTAGCTGCTGCTGGGGATTAGTCTGGTGCGTGCTTACTGTTAGTACAGTATTGCAGTAGTACCAACCGCAGTGCTGTTAGCACAGCATTGCACCCCAACAGCACCCATAGGACTTCTAGTGTGTTAGTGGCAGCAAACAGAGCTCCTATATTTTCTTCTCAGCAGCACCCATAGGACTTCTAGTGTGTTAGTGGCAGCAAACAGAGCTCCTATATTTTCTTCTCAGCAGCACCCATAGGACTTCTAGTGTGTTAGTGGCAGCAAACAGAGCTCCTATATTTTCTTCTCAGCAGCACCCATAGGACTTCTAGTGTGTTAGTGGCAGCAAACAGAGCTCCTATATTTTCTTCTCAGCAGCACCCATAGGACTTCTAGTGTGTTAGTGGCAGCAAACAGAGCTCCTATATTTTCTTCTCAGCAGCACCCATAGGACTTCTAGTGTGTTAGTGGCAGCAAACAGAGCTCCTATATTTTCTTCTCAGCAGCACCCATAGGACTTCTAGTGTGTTAGTGGCATCACACAGAGCTCCTATATTTTCTTCTCAGCAGCACCCATAGGACTTCTAGTGTGTTAGTGGCAGCAAACAGAGCTCCTATATTTTCTTCTCAGCAGCACCCATAGGACTTCTAGTGTGTTAGTGGCAGCAAACAGAGCTCCTATATTTTCTTCTCAGCAGCACCCATAGGACTTCTAGTGTGTTAGTGGCAGCAAACAGAGCTCCTATATTTTCTTCTCAGCAGCACCCATAGGACTTCTAGTGTGTTAGTGGCAGCAAACAGAGCTCCTATATTTTCTTCTCAGCAGCACCCATAGGACTTCTAGTGTGTTAGTGGCAGCAAACAGAGCTCCTATATTTTCTTCTCAGCAGCACCCATAGGACTTCTAGTGTGTTAGTGGCATCACACAGAGCTCCTATATTTTCTTCTCAGCAGCACCCATAGGACTTCTAGTGTGTTAGTGGCAGCAAACAGAGCTCCTATATTTTCTTCTCAGCAGCACCCATAGGACTTCTAGTGTGTTAGTGGCAGCAAACAGAGCTCCTATATTTTCTTCTCAGCAGCACCCATAGGACTTCTAGTGTGTTAGTGGCATCACACAGAGCTCCTATATTTTCTTCTCAGCAGCACCCATAGGACTTCTAGTGTGTTAGTGGCAGCAAACAGAGCTCCTATATTTTCTTCTCAGCAGCACCCATAGGACTTCTAGTGTGTTAGTGGCAGCAAACAGAGCTCCTATATTTTCTTCTCAGCAGCACCCATAGGACTTCTAGTGTGTTAGTGGCATCACACAGAGCTCCTATATTTTCTTCTCAGCAGCACCCATAGGACTTCTAGTGTGTTAGTGGCATCACACAGAGCTCCTATATTTTCTTCTCAGCAGCACCCATAGGACTTCTAGTGTGTTAGTGGCAGCAAACAGAGCTCCTATATTTTCTTCTCAGCAGCACCCATAGGACTTCTAATGTGTTAGTGGCATCACACAGAGTTCCTATATTTTCATCTCAGCAGCACCCATAGGACTTCTAGTGTGTTAGTGGCATCACACAGAGCTCCTATATTTTCTTCTCAGCAGCACCCATAGGACTTCTAGTGTGTTAGTGGCATCACACAGAGCTCCTATATTTTCTTCTCAGCAGCACCCATAGGACTTCTAGTGTGTTAGTGGCAGCAAACAGAGCTCCTATATTTTCTTCTCAGCAGCACCCATAGGACTTCTAGTGTGTTAGTGGCAGCAAACAGAGCTCCTATATTTTCTTCTCAGCAGCACCCATAGGACTTCTAGTGTGTTAGTGGCATCACACAGAGCTCCTATATTTTCTTCTCAGCAGCACCCATAGGACTTCTAGTGTGTTAGTGGCAGCAAACAGAGCTCCTATATTTTCTTCTCAGCAGCACCCATAGGACTTCTAGTGTGTTAGTGGCATCACACAGAGCTCCTATATTTTCTTCTCAGCAGCACCCATAGGACTTCTAGTGTGTTAGTGGCAGCAAACAGAGCTCCTATATTTTCTTCTCAGCAGCACCCATGGGACTTCTAGTGTGTTAGTGGCAGCAAACAGAGTTCCTATATTTTCATCTCAGCAGCACCCATAGGACTTCTAGTGTGTTAGTGGCATCACACAGAGCTCCTATATTTTCTTCTCAGCAGCACCCATAGGACTTCTAGTGTGTTAGTGGCAGCAAACAGAGCTCCTATATTTTCTTCTCAGCAGCACCCATAGGACTTCTAGTGTGTTAGTGGCAGCAAACAGAGCTCCTATATTTTCTTCTCAGCAGCACCCATAGGACTTCTAGTGTGTTAGTGGCAGCAAACAGAGCTCCTATATTTTCTTCTCAGCAGCACCCATAGGACTTCTAGTGTGTTAGTGGCAGCAAACAGAGCTCCTATATTTTCTTCTCAGCAGCACCCATAGGACTTCTAGTGTGTTAGTGGCAGCAAACAGAGCTCCTATATTTTCTTCTCAGCAGCACCCATAGGACTTCTAGTGTGTTAGTGGCATCACACAGAGCTCCTATATTTTCTTCTCAGCAGCACCCATAGGACTTCTAGTGTGTTAGTGGCAGCAAACAGAGCTCCTATATTTTCTTCTCAGCAGCACCCATAGGACTTCTAGTGTGTTAGTGGCATCACACAGAGCTCCTATATTTTCTTCTCAGCAGCACCCATAGGACTTCTAGTGTGTTAGTGGCAGCAAACAGAGCTCCTATATTTTCTTCTCAGCAGCACCCATAGGACTTCTAATGTGTTAGTGGCATCACACAGAGTTCCTATATTTTCATCTCAGCAGCACCCATAGGACTTCTAGTGTGTTAGTGGCATCACACAGAGCTCCTATATTTTCTTCTCAGCAGCACCCATAGGACTTCTAGTGTGTTAGTGGCATCACACAGAGCTCCTATATTTTCTTCTCAGCAGCACCCATAGGACTTCTAGTGTGTTAGTGGCAGCAAACAGAGCTCCTATATTTTCTTCTCAGCAGCACCCATAGGACTTCTAGTGTGTTAGTGGCAGCAAACAGAGCTCCTATATTTTCTTCTCAGCAGCACCCATAGGACTTCTAGTGTGTTAGTGGCATCACACAGAGCTCCTATATTTTCTTCTCAGCAGCACCCATAGGACTTGTAGTGTGTTAGTGGCAGCAAACAGAGCTCCTATATTTTCTTGTCAGCAGCACACATAGTACCTATAGTGTGTTAGTGTCAGCACCCATAGGACCTACAGTGTGTTGTGAGCACACATAGGAGTTCTATTTTTTATACTATATACACTACCGACTACAATGGCTGGAAGACCGCCAAGGAGAGGCAGAGCGTGCCGAGGCAAGAACACAGGGCAGGCAGGCTCTGTTTCTAGAGACAACAGTGCTGGCCGTGGACGTGGTCGTGCATCGTCATCAGCACGTGGCCATGGGACACGCTTGTCTTTGTTTTCGGCAGCTGGACATGTGGAGCCGCATCATGCCGAAGGCTTGGTAGAATGGATGACCAAGCCCTCCTCATCCTCCTCATCCTCTCTCACCCAGGCTCAGGGTACTGGCAGAGCAGCTGCCAACGCGTACTCAATGGCATCATCAGCCACCCCTTCCCTAGACCCACCATGTCCTCCTGAGGAGTCCCCCGAACTGTTTGAGCACAGTGTTGGGTACATGCTCCAGGAGGATGCCCAACGATTCGAAGGCTCGGATGATGATACCCAGCTTGAGGAAGTCAGTAGTGTGCGCGCAGAGAGAGGGGATGCTGAAGGACAGCAATCTGGCAGTAGTGTTCCACCAGCTGCAGCTTACTGCCAGGTTTGCTCTAGTGGTGAAGAGGGAGGGGATGATGAGGTCACTGACTCCACGTGGGTGCCTGAAGGGAGAGAGGAGGAGGAGGAGGAGGATGCAGCGTCACATGTCCAACGAGGCAGGATGCCCCCTGGAGGCCAGCTAGAGGCCAGCACAGCAACTGTACCACACCGCAGAGCTCCGCCTGTGCAGGGCATGGCCTCTGCACGTTATCACAAAAGTTCTTTGGTGTGGGCCTTTTTTGAGACGAGTGCATCAGATCGCACCACTGCTATTTGCAATATTTGTCTCAAGCGTATCTCGCGTGGCCAAAACATCAGCCGCTTGGGCACCACAAGCATGAGCAGACATATGTCGACCTGCCATGCAGCTCGTTGGCAAGCACACATAAAAGACCCACACCAAAGAACAAAGCGGACCTCTCCTTGCTCCTCATCAGCTGGGATCTCCATCCCCACTATATCTTCAGTCCTCTCTGAAAGCTGCTCTGAGAGGACTGAAGGTGTAGAATTAGGTGTGTCACAACCAAGTACTTGCAGTACACCGACGTCCGATTGTAGCAGGCAAATTTCCCTGCCCCAGCTGCTGGACCGTCGAAAGAAGTATACTCCCAGCCATCCACATGCCCAGCGGTTGAATGCTAGCTTGGCTAAATTGCTAGCACTTCAACTGCTGCCTTTTCAGTTGATAGACTCGGCCCCCTTCCGTGAGTTTGTTCAATGTGCGGTTCCTCAGTGGCAGGTTCCCAAACGCCACTTTTTCTCACGGAAGGCGATTCCGTCTCTCTACTGGCATGTGGAAGGCAATGTCCATGCCTCGCTGGACAGGGCGGTCAGCGGTAAGGTGCATATTACCGCTGACTCATGGTCCAGCAGGCATGGACAGGGACGTTATCTTTCTTTCACGGCCCATTGGGTCACTCTATTGGCAGCTGGGAGGGATGCAGGACAAGGTGCAGTAGTGTTGGAGGTTGTTCCGCCACCACGCCTCCAAAATGCTACTACTGGTTGTGACACACCTCTCTCCTCCACCCCCTCCTCTTCTTCCTCCATGTCCTCTTCGAGTGCTCTGTCCTCGGAACCAGCGGTGCTCCGTAGGCGTACAAGGGGCTACGCGAGTACGCAGGCAAAAAGATGCCATGCCGTGCTTGCGCTGGTGTGTTTGGGGGACAGGAGCCACACTGGGCCAGAGGTTCTGGCAGCTCTGCAGGGGCAGGCCGAGAGGTGGTTGACGCCACGCCAGCTTAAGCCAGGAATGGTCGTTTCTGATAATGGCACCAACCTCCTCTCCGCCCTGCGACAGGGGCAGCTCACCCATGTGCCCTGTATGGCTCACGTCCTCAACCTGGTGGTGCAGCGGTTCTTGGGCAGGTTCCCAGGCTTACAGGATGTTCTGAGGCAGGCCAGGAAAGTCTGTGTGCATTTCCGCCGATCTTATAATGCCAGTGCTCGGCTGACTGAGCTGCAAAAGGAGCTGAACCTGCCCAAGAACCGCCTAATATGTGACATGCCCACCAGGTGGAACTCAACGTTGGCCATGCTGCAGCGACTGCACACGCAGCAGAGGGCCATCAATGAGTACCTTTGCGACTACGGCACCAGGACAGGGTCAGGGGAGCTTGGCTTTTTTTCCCCACGCCAGTGGAGCATGATCAGGGATGCATGCACTGTCCTCTCACCATTTGAGGAGGCCACGAGGATGGTGAGCAGTGACAGTGCATGCATCAGTGACACTGTACCTCTTGTCCACCTGTTGGAGCATACGCTGCGTGGGATAATGGACAGGGCACTTGAGGCAGAACAGAGGCAGGAAGAGGAGGACTTCCTTGTCTCTCAAGGCCCCCTTTATCCAGACAATGTTCCTTCTGTCCCACCCATCACACAGGAAGAGGAGGAGGAGGAGGAGGAGGAGGAGGATTGTGTGAGCATGGAGGTGGAGCCTGGCACTCAGCATCAGCAGCAGCAGTCTTTTAGGGATGATGTACAGTCCCAACAAACCAGTGGACTTGTACGTGGCTGGGAGGAGGTGGCTGGCGATCATGTCATCCTCAGTGACCCAGAAGACTCCGGACCGAATGCCTCAGCTAACCTACGCTGCATGGCCTCCCTGATCCTGCAAAGCCTGCGGAAGGATCCTCGTGTTCTTCGGATCAAGGAGAGTGACCATTACTGGCTGGCCACTCTCCTTGATCCACGGTACAAGGGTAAGGTTGCGGACCTTATCTTGCCGTCGCAGAGGGAGCAGAGGATGAGACATCTCAGGGAGGCCTTGCAGAAAGGTCTGTGCAACGCGTTCCCAGAAACTGGGAGGTTACAAACTCCTGGTCCTGGACGACGAGTTGCTGAGGCTTCGGTCAGTAGCAGAAGGAGCGGTGGGGAAGGTGGACGTCTGACCGATGCGTTCAGACAATTTTTTAGTCCGCAGCCCTTAGGTATGATCGGTTCCAGCAACCATCGCCAGCGTCTGATATACATGGTGCAGGAATACCTAGGGGCAAGGTCAGACTTGGACACCTTTCCCACCGAAAATCCTCTGGCTTACTGGGTCCCGAGGATGGATCACTGGCCAGAGCTTGCACAGTATGCAATTGAGCTACTGGCCTGTCCTGCATCCAGCGTTCTTTCCGAACGCACATTCAGTGCTGCTGGAGGATTTGTCACCGATCATAGGGTGCGCCTGTCCACCGACTCGGTTGATCGACTGACCTTCATAAAAATGAATCAGTCTTGGATCACCACCAGCTACCAGACACCTGAAGCGGATATAACGGAATAATTTATAATGTCACATCCCTTCAAGACTGCCTATGCTGATGCTGAGTGACTGTCCTGTTATGTTCACTGACTATCCTCTTCCTCCTCCTCAATGATCCATGCCACCACACCAGTGCCTAAGGCACAATTTTTCAGCCCCTGTATAACAGGGGCGTGTAATTACAATTTTTTAAAAAGATGCTTCGCAACAGGTGTGACTGCTGTGCTCAGAGTACAGTATCTGTGAGGGGTTGCAGTGTTGTGGCACCAGCACCAGTGCCTAAGGCACAATTTTTCAGCCCCTGTTGGGGCGTGTAATTAAAATTTTTAGGCAATGCTTTGCAACAGGTCTCATTGCTGTGCTCAGAGTACAGTATCTGTGAGGGGTTGCAGTGTTGTGGCACCAGCACCAGTGCCTAAGGCACAATTTTTCAGCCCCTGTATAACAGGGGCGTGTAATTACAATTTTTTAAAAAGATGCTTCGCAACAGGTGTGACTGCTGTGCTCAGAGTACAGTATCTGTGAGGGGTTGCAGTGTTGTGGCACCAGCACCAGTGCCTAAGGCACAATTTTTCAGCCCCTGTTGGGGCGTGTAATTACAATTTTTAGGCAATGCTTTGCAACAGGTCTCATTGCTGTGCTCAGAGTACAGTATCTGTGAGGGGTTGCAGTGTTGTGGCACCAGCACCAGTGCCTAAGGCACAATTTTTCAGCCCCTGTATAACAGGGGCGTGTAATTACAATTTTTTAAAAAGATGCTTCGCAACAGGTGTGACTGCTGTGCTCAGAGTACAGTATCTGTGAGGGGTTGCAGTGTTGTGGCACCAGCACCAGTGCCTAAGGCACAATTTTTCAGCCCCTGTTGGGGCGTGTAATTACAATTTTTAGGCAATGCTTTGCAACAGGTCTCATTGCTGTGCTCAGAGTACAGTATCTGTGAGGGGTTGCAGTGTTGTGGCACCAGCACCAGTGCCTAAGGCACAATTTTTCAGCCCCTGTATAACAGGGGCGTGTAATTACAATTTTTTAAAAAGATGCTTCGCAACAGGTGTGACTGCTGTGCTCCAAGTACAGTATCTGTGAGGGGTTGCAGTGTTGTGGCACCAGCACCAATGCCTAAGGCACAATTTTTCAGCCCCTGTTTAACAGGGGCGTGTAATTACAAATCTTGATCTAATAGTTCACAGCAGGGCCCATTCCTGCGCCCACCAAGAGTAACTATGAGGGCCTACAGTCTTGTGGCAACACCGTCCACCACCACCACCACCACCAAAGGCCCAATTTTTCTGCCCTGTTCAACAGGTGCATGCAATTACAAATCTTGATCTAATAACTCACAGCAGGGCCCATTCCTGCACCCACCAAGAGTAACTGTGAGGGCTTACAGTCTTGTGGCAACACCGTCCACCACCACCACCACCACCACCAAAGGCCCAATTTTTCTGCCCGGTTCAACAGGTGCATGCAAGTACAAATCTTGATCTATTAACTCACAGCAGGGCCCATTCCTGTGCCCACCAGTCTTGTGGCTACACCAACATCTAATAGGGCAAATTTCTGCAGAGTATATACGGCAGGCCCCTACTTTCAAACATCCAACTTACAAACGACTCCTACTTGCAAACGGCAAGAGAAAACAGGAAGTGAGAGGAAATCTACCCCTAGGAAGGAAAATTCTATCCTGTTAGATTTAATTTGGGAAAAAGGTATCTCCTCTCTACTGATGCTTTATCACCAATCCTTGTTTCAATTAAAACCCCACTTTTCCAAAAACATTTGTCATTGGGACGGAAAGTGAGGTGACATGTTCTGAACAGATGTGCAAAGACAGCAAATGTTACAGGGGTGATAACCCCTTCCTATGTTCTCCAAAAAGCTTAAAAATTGATTTTTTTGGGATGTAGCTAAACTTCATAATGTACCTGTTCAGATTCTACTTAAGAACAAACCTACAGTCCATGTCTTGTTTGCACCACCTATATACTGCTGTTCAGAGTATATAGGGTTGTAGGTATAGGGTTTTATTTTGGGTGCGGGGTCCCCCTTAGTATCCATACAAGACCCAAAGGGGCTGGGGGGGGGGGGGGTGATGGGGTAGCCATGCCATTTTTCTCAAGGATTTTCAGCCATATGGCGGCCAGGACAAGACATGACATTAAAGCCGCAAGTGGTTTTAAATGGCTTCTTTTTTTCCTTTACAAATGTCATTTTGTGCAAGGACAGTTCTAAACACGGGAAACACATGCCACTTCACAGGCATACTTTAGACACCCCCCAGGTACCATATTTAAAGGAAAATTTCACTTTTTTTTTTTTCACTTTATGCATCATTAAAATGACTGCTCCCGAAAAAACTTTAGTTTTTAAAATTTATTTTTGCATTGATATATGTCCCCTGGGGCAGGACCCGGGTCCCCAAACCTGTTTTATGACATTAACATGCATATTGGCCGTTGTAATTAGCAATTTTGATTTCGAACGTTCGCGTCCATTATAACGAATAGGGTTCGAAAATTCGCGCGAACTTTCGGTCCGTTCGAAGGTTCTGGTGCGAACCGAATCCGGGGGTGTTCGGCTCATCCCTATAAACAAGTCAGGCCGCCATTCTGTGAGAGGAGAAGATGGAGATCTTGTGTTTCTGCTAAGCATCCCCCACACAGTTAGAAAGCACTCCCTAGGAGCACATTAAACCTTTGATCGCCACTGATGTTAACCTCTTCCCTGCCAGTGTCACTAGTACAGTGACAGTGCATTTTTTTAGCACTGATCACTGTATTGGTGTCACTGGTCCCCAAAAAGTGTCACTTAAGCCTCATACACACGGTCGGACTTCAAACCAACTTTTCCATGTATTTTTGTTTGACGGGCGTTGGCCGTGAACTTGGTATGCATACACACGACTGGACTTTTTCAGCAAACTTTCCCAAAATCATGTGTTTTTTCTGCACTTTTCTGCTCTTTACCGCCACCCTTTGGTCAATTTCTGCTATTGTTGGTGGATTTTAACATTGGTTCTGAGCATGCGTATTTGTACTTCGGACTAAAGTCCGATGGATTTCTGTACACGCGGTAGGACTTTGCACCGTAGGACTTTTGTTGCCGAAAAGTTTGTCCGTTTGCAGAGCGAACTTTTGTCCGATGAAAACCGAAAAAGTTTGTCCGATGGAGCTACACACGGTCTGATTTTTTTGAAAACCTGGAAATTTAGAAGTTTGTTGTCAAAAAGTCAGACCGTGTGTATGGGGCTTTAGTATCAGATTTGTCTGCCGCAGTCCCAGTAAAAATAACAAATTGCCACCATTACGAATAAAAAGAATTTAAAAAAAAATTACATAAATATATCCCATAGTTTGTAGACGCTATTACTTTTGTGCAAACCTTTTAATATATGCTTTGTGGGATTTTGTTTTACCCCAAAAAAATTGCAGAATACATATAGTCCTAAATTGATGAATACATTAGTTTTGGTACATTTTTTTATTGGGAATGTTTTATAGCATAAAGTAAAAAAAATAAATAAAAATACCACCAAAAGAAAGCTCTATTTGTGGGGAAAAAAGGGACATCAATTTTATTTGTGTACAGCGTCGCACGACCGCGCAATTGTCAGTTAAAATAACGCAGTGCTATATTGTGACAAATGGCCTGGTAATGAAGGGGGGTAAACCTTCTGGGGCTGAAGAGGTTAAAGATGGCCATGGAGGTAACCCAATCCAATCCAATCCAATTGGGCAGCTGCTCCCTCGATGACACATATGGAGGATTCAAATGAAAAAAAGCTCCTCACAGCCTTCATTCCCTCTGTACAGCCCCCCATCTACAGAGGGGAGGATCAACTGCACTTACCTACACGTGGAGAAACTGTTAACCACACAATATAAAGTGGAGTGTTTATTACAGACACAAAGAGACATTTTTTTATGATATATGCTTTTTATTATAATATTGGAATATCGTATTGTGCTATTATTCATTGGTGTATATGTATAAGCATTATTGAACATGAGTGTTGCAGCACTGTCTTTTCACATACCGGTATATAGATTTTCACTTTTATAGTTGAAAAATATCAACAGGTTTCATTTATTTTGCAATATCTCCTGCATTCTTGGTTGAAATTTCAGATAAGCTTTCCATGGGGAAAGACTGAGGAAAGCAGGGATATTTGAGATCAATATCTGAAAACCCTGTGCTTTCTGTCTCCTTACTGAAGTGCTGGTAGCCTCATATTACATAGATTGGTTTTAGGTAGCTGCTGTTTTGGAAATGAATGTTAAGCAGATTTCCAGCATGCTCCCTCCACCTGGCCCCTAGTAATAAAGTGAAACTAGTTTTAGAAAGGGGGCTTTATAACAAACAGCACAACTGCATGGAAAATGCTATAATACACTGATCTTTTTATCTCAGGATACTGGGAAAACAATTTGTCTCTTCAAAAAGGGGTTTATGCGCATATAATTTAAGTTTTCCTAACTGG
This sequence comes from Rana muscosa, assembly GCA_029206835.1. Taxonomy (NCBI): domain Eukaryota; kingdom Metazoa; phylum Chordata; class Amphibia; order Anura; family Ranidae; genus Rana; species Rana muscosa. The sequence goes on from CM055124.1 coordinate 180,596,804, forward strand.
ATTTAGTGAAAATTGCATTTTGTCTCCTTTTTAATTCAAATGAAAAAAATGTAACAACACATGATTTCCATGTTATTTTTGGTTTTGTTTGATCAAGGGGTTAACTGTGTGTTCCCTCAGTGTGTTCTAACTGTGTGGGGCTGGGAGTGACTTAGTAGGAACAAACTTTATGTTTCCTCTTCCCTGACAGCACAGGAATTTGTGTGTTTACACACACAAATCCCCGTGCTGGCGCTCGTGCACGCGATCACATTTTTTTTTGCTTGATGTTATTTGAAGAGATCAGTGTTTAATCTCACAGTGAATTTTGCTTCTCCTAAATTAGTGGAGGAAGATTATATTGAAAAGTGAATTAATGTATTCCTTATCACACCTTGTCATAAAGCAGAGGGGTAGTAAGCATGGGTGTCCGCTGAACTTTTTTCAGGGGGGGGCAATACATTGCAATACAAAAAGATGTACACAGTGGTGTCGTGGCACAGGCACTGCTGTTACCTGTAGTTCTTCAGCGATAGGGCAGGCTCTGGCAGCGTATTTAGTCTCTTGTCTCGGGCACTGCATGCCACGCACCTGTGGGAGGAGCCAGCGCCGGCCGGTTCGGCATAGGCACATTTACACAGGCTGAGGCAGCAGCCAATCATGGAACAGCTGCGTCAGGGTCACGGTGATGTAAAGCAGAGGCGGGCCGGGGGTGAGGAGGGAGAGCAGCCCCAGCCCCCAGGCCAGCAGCAGTCTGCAGACTTAGAAAAAAAAGTCCACGGCTGCCGCGGAGGCGGCCGCGGCGGCCATTGCAACACAGGGGGCAAGTGTGTGTCTTCACTCTGACTTCCAGGGGGGGGCAATTGCCCCCCCTTGCCCTATGGAGCGGACGCCCATGGTAGTAAGTTATTTTGTGGTTAGTATTTCAATTTTCCTCTTACAATTAGTTCTCATGTTTGGCTGTGACCACATCAAAAGATGATCAAAAGGTGATCTGTTCTGATCATATACCATGCAGAGTGGCTTACAAGATGCCACTGTGTTGTCACTGTGCTTTTTTTTTCTTAACATGCTCATGTACTAACTAATATATGTTGTTTTTCTGCATTTCACAGTGTCATATGCAGTTCTTGGCACCCATTTGCCCTTTTCTATCATACTTAAGCCAATATTTAATTATTGCAATGATGTGCTCTTTTATTTTTCTCTGCACTCATGGCATTTGTTTATTGATTGGGTACTCATGAATATACTTCCCATGGTTTAGCAATTACTAGTGATAATGTTTCATACTTTTGTCACATTAATTAATTTAGAAGTCTTTTTGGACATATCCACAATAAAACAATAATTTTAAATCACATTTTAGATGTTAATTGTATTATTTTTACTGCTTGTAGATACACAGCTTAATGTTAATATTCTTATCAGTATTTCAAATATCTTAACAATTATTAACAATTTTTAGGACAGAATTCCATGTATTCCCCAGAGCAAAAACATTAACTTTGAATCCCAAGTGAATGTACTTAAACAAAAGCTTAGCTGTTTTGCTTAAAACAGATTGTTCACAGAGCTCAATAGCCAAGCTCAAATATATAAACACAGCTAAATGAGTCAGAGCAGTCACTCCTTTCCCCTATATTTCCTCTTTCTCTCTTCACGGCCTAATAAAGGCTGATAAAGAGGCACTATGAGAACTAGGAGCTACTACTGTGCTCTCTCTTCAGACGAAAATATATACAATGAAGATGTTGCTATATCTCACACATTTTAAGCTATTATGAAGTTAGTAAGGTACATTCAGACTTTGAGTTTTTAGGTTAAATTGGTTTCAAGATCATAAAAATTTGGGATTACAATAAAAATGTAATTGTAATAATAGCATTGCAGTAAGGAATAGTACTGAACCCAGTTACAATGGGATTCAATTAATATATTGTTACTGGTAAGCATTTCCTGTGTTGGCAATTTGACATACTGTATATTATAGGCAAGTTTTAATCATCAAGCAAATGTGCGGAAAGAAAATAGTCAAGCTTTTATACCCACATAACTATGTCTTTTAGGAGGCTTCCATTTCTGGTTTCAGCTAATGTACTTTGTAACACAGTGAATTAGCATATATAAATGTTCACCAAATATTTCTAGACTGCTATGGATAACACATACATTCAGTGGTAATGCTCTTCAAAGCAGTTATACATTATTTTACATAAAGCAAACAAATGCTTTTATTAATTTAACAAAACTGAGGAATGTTAGGTTAGTCTACAGTGCAATAATAAACTTTACCAACCGATCTCTTTGTGCTCTAAATTAGTTTGAGTTCCCTTCCTCGTGGGTAGGGATGGATAAAGGGACATATTCATGGATGGATGGATGGATGGATAGATTGGTTGATTGCAGATATAGGGTTGGAGAGAAAAATGGCTATATGATTGAAAGAGAGGTATAAAGGATAAATAAAGGAAGAAGGGAATACAATGGCAGTCGATAATGTTTGTTTTGCATAATAATTACCTGGAGTATTTCAAAATAATGCCTGCTTCCTCTACTTCAGCCCCAATATTCATTGGGTAAAATATACAACATATGCAGCATAAGAAAATATGAGTCAAAAGGGAAGCCAGTGATTCTCAAATAAATATTATGATGCATGCCCACATTAATACAAGGGTACTTCAAAATGTGCACATAAATACATGTTGTTCTAAAACCACCATATTCAGTATTATTTAAATAAAATGAACAAACAATCATAAATATAATGTGACCCCACAATGTGCTTCAGTGTAAATTTGTAGAGAAAGTTAAAAATAATCCTATATCTCTTGTCAACTTATGACACACTCACTCTCCATGTGTGACCTCTACTGACCCCCCTTTGGGTGTTCTATCACCCTAATTTGACCCTCACCACAAGGGTCAAAATATGATTGTGTCTCTTTAAATCCAAGGCCAAAACAGAGGTAGTGTCCCGTTCCAGGTGTGGGGCCATGGTGCTGAGTGGGGTCCCCTTGTGGCTGAGTGCAGTGCATCCCTGAGAGTTGTACAGGGAATGCAGTGCCCAAAGAAGCACGGTTTGCCGATTCCTGAAGTTTGATGAGCTGATCACCAGAGAGTAGCTGGAACAGGCAGAATGTGCTGTAAGGCAGATGAGCTTGGGTGGTGCCAGATGTATGTGGCAGTGGAGCAAACTGGGAACAGAATCAGGAGCCAGGCCAGGGGTCATACATGACAGATCAGTTAGAGATGGGTTCAGATAGCAGAACTGGAACAAGCCGGGATCATACACGGTGAGATTGGTACAAGCAGAGTCATGAGCCTAGCCGGGGTCAAACACGATGGAGTAGACAGGAGCAGAGTCAGGGTGCATGCCAAGGGTCAAGCCAGGAGATCAGAAAAAGCGGGTCACAACAAGCCGGGTAGGTAACGGGAGGTTCAAGTGTCGGGATTAGGGTTGAGCGGACCCGAACTGTAAAGTTCGGGTCCGTACCGAACTTTTGGGTTTTGGGGTCCCGGACCCGAACCCGAACAATTGACTGTATGTTCGGGTTCGGGTCCGGTGTTTGGCAATATGCATTAGAACTGTCCCTGCACAAAGTGTCATTTCTGAAGGAAAAAAAGTAATTTAAAACTCACTCGCGGCTATTAATGAATTGTCGGCTCCCGGCAATACATAGAAAAGTCATTGATAAAAAATAAAAATAAAGCGTGGGGGTTCCCCCAAATTCAATTACCAGGCCCTTCAGGTCTGAAATGGATATTAAGGGGAACTCCACCCCAATTTTTTTTTTTAAATGGCGTGGAGTACCCCCAAAAATCCAGACCAGACCCTGGCAGGCCGCAGGAAAAGAGGGGAGGCAGAGAGCGCCCCTCCCCCTCCTGAACCGTACCAGGCCACATGCCCTCAACATGGGGAGGATGGGGACAAGGGCCTCATCCCCACAACCCTTGCCCGGTGGTTGTGTGGGTCTGCGGGCGGGGGGCTTATCGGAATCTGGAAGACCCCTTTAACAAAGGGGACCCCCAGATCCCGCCCCCCTATGTGAAATGGTAATGGGGTACATTGTACCCCTACCATTTCACAAAGAAAGTGTAAAAAATGTTAAAAATGACAATAGCCGGTTTTTGACCATTCCTTTAATAATGTCTTCTCCTTTCTTCCATCTTCTTCCATCTTCTTCTCCCATCTTCTTCTTTTCCCCATTCGGGTTTCTTCCTCTTCATCTTCATCTTCCTTCTTCCTTCGGTGTTCTCGTCCGCATCTTGCTCCGGCTTCTTGTTCCCCATCTTCTTTCTTCGGCCGCTCCGTTTGAATTGGAGGTTCCTGCTGTGTGACGCTTCAGTTCTTCAGTTCCCCTCTTGGTTCGCTGGCACCCGGTGACCCCGCCCCCTCTGACGCACATGGATTTCACGGGGACTTTCCCCGTGGTGTCAGAGGGGGACGGGACCCAGAGGAGAACTGAAGAACTGAAGCGTCACAAAGCGGGAACCTCCAATTCAAACGGAGCGGCCGAAGAAAGAAGATGGGGAAGAAGAAGCCGGAGCAAGATGCGGACCAGAACACTGAAGGAAGAAGGAAGATGAAGATGAAGAAACCCGAATGGAGAAAAGAAGAAGATGGAAGAAAAAGATGGAAGAAGATGGAAGAAAGGAGAAGACATTAATAAAGGAATTGTCAAAAACCGGCTATTGTCATTTTTTACATTTTTGACACTTTCTTTGTGAAATGGTAGGGGTACATTTGTACCCCATTATCAATTCACATAGGGGGGGCGGGATCTGGGGGTCCCCTTTGTTAAAGGGGTCTTCCAGATTCCGATAAGCCCCCCGCCCACAGACCCCCACAACCATCGGCAAGGGTTGTGGGGATGAGGCCCTTGTCCCCATCAACATGGGGACATCCTCCCCATGTTGAGGGCATGTGGCCTGGTACGGTTCAGGAGGGAGGGGGGCCGCTCTCTCGTCCCCCCCTCTTTTCCTGCAGCCTGCCAGGTTGTGTGCTCGGATAAAGGGTGTGGTCTGGATTTTTGGGGTTACTCCACGCCATTTTTTTAAAAATTTGGGGTGGAGTTCCCCTTAAAATCCATACCAGATCTAAAGGGCCTGGTATGGATATTTGGGGGAACCGCACGCATTTTTTTTTTATTTGCGGCAGAGTTCCCCTTACTATCCATAGCAGACCTGAAGGGCCCGGTAATTGAATTTGGGGGGACCCCCACGTTTCTTTTTTTTTATCAATGACTTTTCTATGTATTGCCGGGAGCCGACAATTCATTATAGCCGCGAGTGAGTTTTAAATTACTTTTTTTCCTTCAGAAATTACACTTTGTGCAGGGACAGTTCTAAACACTCATAGAAAAGTCATTGATAAAAAAAAAAAAAAAGCGTGGGGGTCTCCCCAAATTCAATTACCAGGCCCTTCAGGTCTGGAATGGATATTAAGGGGAACCCTTCCACAAATGTAAAAAAATAATAATTAATAGCCGCGAGTTCCTTCAGAAATGACACTTTGTGCAGGGACAGTTCTAAGCAGTGCTTAGAACTGTCCCTGCACAAAGTGTCATTTCTGATGGAAAAAAAGTAATTTAAAACTCACTCGCGGCTATTAATGAATTGTCGGCTCCCGGCAATACATAAAAAAGTCATTGATAAAAAAAAAACACAAATTGAAAAAAAAAAATGCGTGCGGTTCCCCTAAATATCCATACCAGGCCCTTCAGATCTGGTATAGATTTTAAGGGGAACTCCACCCCAAATTAAAAAAAAAATGGCATGGAGTCCCCCCAAAAATCCAGACCAGACAATTTATCAAAAGAACGCAACCTGGCAGGCCGCAGGAAAAGAGGGGGGGACGAGAGAGCGGCCCCCTCCCTCCTGAACCGTACCAGGCCACATGCCCTCAACATGGGGAGGATGTCCCTATGTTGATGGGGACAAGGGCCTCCTCCCCACAACCCTTGCCCGGTGGTTGTGGGGGTCTGCGGGCAGGGTGCTTATCAGAATCTGGAAGACCCCTTTAACAAAGGGGACCCCGGGATCCTGCCTCCCCCATGTGAAATGGTAATGGGGTACAAATGTACCCCTACCGTCCCCCCCCTCTTTTCCTGCAGCTTGCCAGGTTGCATGCTCGGATAAAGGGTCTGGTCTGGATTTTTGGGGGTACTCCACGCCATTTTTTTTTTAATTTGGGGTGGAGTTCCCCTTAAAATCCAGACCAGACCCTTTATCCAAGCACGCAACCTGGCAGGCAGCAGGAAAATAGGGGGGGGACGAGAGAGCGGCCCCCCTCCCTTCTGAACCGTACCAGGCCACATGCCCTCAACATGGGGAGGATGTCCCTATGTTGATGGGGACAAGGGCCTCCTCCCCACAACCCTTGCCCGGTGGTTGTGGGGGTCTGCGGGCAGGGGGCTTATCAGAATCTGGAAGACCCCTTTAACAAAGGGGACCCCCAGATCCTGCCCCCTATGTGAAATGGTAATGGGGTACAAATGTACCCCTACCGTCCCCCCCTCTTTTCCTGCGGCTTGCCAGGTTGCGTGCTCGGATAAAGGGTCTGGTCTGGATTTTTGAGGGTACTCCACGCCATTTTTTTTTTAATTTGGGGTGGAGTTCCCCTTAAAATCCATACCAGATCTGAAGAGCCTGGTATGGATATTTGGGGGAACCGCACGCATTTTTTTTTTAATTTGTGGCAGAGTTCCCCTTAATATCCATTCCAGACCTGAAGGGCCTGGTATTTGAATTCGGGGGAACCCCCACACTTTTTTTTATTTTTTATAAATGACCTTTCTATGTATTGCCGGGAGGCGACAATTCATTAATAGCCGCGAGTGAATTTTAAATGACTTTTTTTCCTTCAGAAATGACACATTGTGCAGGGACAGTTCTAAGCATGGGAAACAGCGCTAATAGTCCTCAGAAGTTCTGGTCCCCATTGACTTCAATGGGGTTCGGGTTCGGGGTAAAGTTCGGTCCCGAACCCGAACTTTTTTCCGAAGTTCGGCCAAACCCGTCGAACCCGAACATCCAGGTGTCCGCTCAACTCTAGTCAGGATATACAGAAGCACAGGGAAATATGGGCCAGGTGACGAAAATCCAGCAACATCATGCACACAGCAGCAGGTTTAAATAGGCCGGTGGGTGGCAGCATCTGTCGCAATGCTTGCTCACGCCATCACGGAAGTTTGCTGTATGCGCCAAGGATGGGTATTGGCAACATTGCCAGTTCTTCTGCGGCCATTTCCCTTACAGGTAGGTAAATTAAGCCAGCATTAGACACCCCACTACAAGGACTTCTCAACATGAATCTCTTTTTACCAGGTTTAAAACAGCAGGTAGATAACAAGGCTCAACCTCTCTCATATACATCGGCCAAAATAAGTCAAAGAAAGTGCATAGTACTCTCCATTTGATATTTAATAATTAAAATCAAGTAAAAAATACACTCACAGATTGTTTGAAGATAGGCGCTTGAATCACAGAAATGGCATGATTGCGTGTGTGATTGTGTATGTCTTGCTATGGACTACTGCCAGCTGGCAGGTGCATCTTCCAGCCTTACAACACTAGGCTCGCTCTGGTATTGCAGGGATTGCTCAATGAGTTTCATCAGTACTGACATCATCAGGGGCACAGAGTATTACGGCCAAGAAAGAGATATTTTCTCCTGCCAGAGAGATCCTCCAGAGGGACACAGCTTTAACCCTTCACATAGGGATAGCCACAATCAAACTAGTGTGAAAGCTTTATTAAAACCATCAGTCATGGTCATAATATTGCAGATAAAGTCAGAGCAAGTGCACAATGACAACAATGTAACGTGAACAACTATGAAGATAATCGCAATTTAAATCAATATCTACATCAAGGCAAAATATCCAAAGTGTTCCACTTGTGTATCCACCACGTTTCTCTCTTAACCACTTCAGCCTGGAAGCTTTTACCCCATTCCTGACCAGAGCACTTTTTACAATTTGGCACTGCGTTGTTTTAACTGGTAATTGTGCCATCATGCAATGCTGTTCCCAAACTAAATTTGCGTCCTTTTTTCCCCACAAATAGAGCTTTCTTTTGGTGGTATTTTATCACCTCTGCGGTTTTTACTTTTTGCGCTATAAACAAAAAACAGCGACAATTTTGAAAAAAAAAATATATTTTTTACTTTGTGCTATAATAAATATCTCCAAAAATGTTTTTATAAAACAAATTTCTTCATCAATTTAGGAGTGTAGGCCAATATCTATTCTTCTACATATTCTTGGGAAAAAAATCACAATAAGCGTATATTGATTGGTTTGCGCAAAAGTTATAGTGTCTTCAAACTATGGGAAAGTTTTATGGCATTTTTATGGAATTTTTTAATTATTTTTTTATTTATTACTAGTAATGTCAGCAATCTGTGATTTTTATCGGGATTGCAACATTGCAGCAGACAGATCGGACAATTTTGACACATTTTTGGGACCATTGACATTTATACAACGATTGGTGCTATAAAATGCACTGAATACTGTGTAAATGTCACTGGTAGAGAAGGGGTTAACACTAGGGGGTGATCAAGGGGTTAAATGTGTGTGCCCCTCAGTGTGTTCTGACTGTATGGGGATAGGACTGAGTAAGAGAGGAGACATATCATTGTTCCTATTTACTAGGGACAAATGACATGTCTCCTCTCCCCTGACAGCACAGGGATTTGTGTGTTTACACACACAAATCCCCATGCTGGCGCTCGTGCACGCACATCGGGTCCCCCGCCGTGCAGCAGCACGCGCGTGCCCTCTGGCGGCTCTTAAAGGGCCGACATACACATACGGAATTTTGCTCACCCTTGTCACTTTGCCGACGTATATAGGCATGAGCCGGTTGGCAAGTGGTTAAAAAGGGCGGTTTTGAAGTTGCCCCTGCTGCCAATGTTTGGACACTTTTTCTTAGCCCCAAAATATCAAGCCACTTGGGTCTTTATTTTTATTTATTTTTTTATATAAAAATGTTTAGACAAATTATGACCTTTGAATCCTCCTTTAATTTTGTAAATGTGTTCTGTGATTTGGACTGCTTGTTTCCTTAAGGTCCTCTCAATATATTGGAGTCCACAAGGACACTATTTTCCTGCAACCTCTCATACAGACCACAAATTCATACTTAAAGAATACAAAATATATTTTAAATATTCTGAACTATATTGCTGTAGACCAACATTGTTTTCTGATGACAGCTGGCATTAGTTCTTTGTATACCATTATTGACCACCTAGAAGGTCTAGCTGCAGTGAAATGGCTGCTAGAAACCTCTGATGAGTTAATGTCTGCACTAAAAAGTCTTTACTTTAGAAGCTTTAAGATTTGGTTTGGAGCACAACTTTGTTTTGGGTTTGGAGCCAAGTTTTACAGGCAAGTAACCAAAGTTACTATGGGGCTAAATTTGCTCCAGTGTTGCCAACTTGTTTATGGCTAACTGGAAGACAGATACCATCCTTAACTATAAACCATAACAATTGGTACTTTATAAACACTTTATAGATGATGTCATCGTGATCTGGATGAGTGAAGAAGCAGAATTGGTGGAGTTTTTGACTCAGTTAAATAACATTGACAAAAATACTGTATTAACCACTTCCCTACTGTGCACGAAAACCCCCTTCCTGCCCAAGCCATTTTTCAGCTTTCAGCGCTGTCACACTTTGAATGACAATTGCGCGGTTGTGCGACGTGTCTCCCAAACAAAATTTGTGTTCTTTTTTTCCCACAAATAGAGCTTTCTTTTGGTGGTATTTGATCACCTCTGCGGTTTTTATTTTTTGCGCTATAAACAAAAGAAGAGTGTCCAGTTTGGAAAAAAAAACACTATTTTTTACTTTTTGCTATAATAAATACCCATTTTTTTTTCAAATAAAATTTTCCTCAGTTTAGGCCGATACGTATTCTTCTACATATTTTTGGTAAAAAAAAATCGCAATAAGCGCGTATTGATTGGTTTGCGCAAAAGTTATAGCGTCTACAAAATAGGGGATAGATTTATAGCTTTTTTATATTTTTTTATTAGTAATGGCGGCGATCTGCGATTTTTATTGTGACTGCGATATTGCGGCGGACACATCGGACACTTTTGACACATTTTTGGGACCATGCACATTTATACAGCGATCCCTGCTATAAAAATGCATTGATTACTGTATAAATGTGATTGGCAGGGAAGGGGTAAACCACTAGGGGGCGGGAAGGGGTTAAATATGTTCCCTCAATGTGTTCTAACTGTGGGGGAGGTGACTGACTGGGGGAGGTGACCGATGGTTGTCCCTATGTACAAGGGACACACCATCGGTCCCCTCTCCCTCACAGGACGTGGATCTCTGTGTTTACACACAGAGATCCACTTTCCTGCTCGTTTCCCGGGCAATCGTGGGTGCCCGGCGGCAATCGCGGCAGCCGGGCACGCGCATCGGGGCCTTGGGAACGCGGCGGGCGCGCGCGCCCCCCCTAGCTCGTTTTAAAGGGAGGACGTCATATGACGTCCTCCCAGAACGAGAGTGTCCTCCGCCCGCCGTCCATGGACAGTGGGCGGGGGACAAGTAGTTAAATTACCAGATTCAGAGTACGTCTATCAGTTTCCTTGATTTGATTTATTTGTCAAAAATGACCATCTGGGAACAAGATCATATTTTAAAGACACAGACAGGAATAATTGTATACCTTTGCCCAGTTGTCGTTTTCCACTTTGGCTACACAGCATTCCCAGAGGGCAATTTATGATAATGAAATTTAATAAAGTTTGAGGTTGTAGATTTCTTCAATTGGTCAGAAATATTGAAGAGAAGTTTTATTCAAAAGGATTGTTGCTGAGAAACGTTTAACCACTTAAGACCCGGATCATTATGCAGCTTAAAGAGGAAGTAAACCCTCCATACATTTTTGAGATAAATATACCCCTGCAAGAGAAAGGCATAATGAGCTAGTATGCATAGCATACTAGTTCATTATGTGGCACTTACCTGAAATCGAAGCCCCCAAAGTCCTCCTCGTTCCCCTCCGCCGCCGCCATCTTGCCTCGATGTCCTGTTACTGATGTCAGTGTATCGCCGCTCCGGCGGTGTGATTGGCCAGAGCAGCGATGCCGTCACACGCATGCGCGCTCGGGCCGGCAAGATCCCATTCAGAAAACCAGCAAGGATGCCAGCCCGCTAGTGCGCATGCACGTGACATCATTGGCGCAGTTTTTATAGTAAATATCTCCTTAACCGTGTAGGTTAAGGAGATATTTGATGCACCTACAGGTAAGCCTTAATCTAGGCTTACCTGTAGGTGCATGTTGTCAAAGTGGGTTTCCAACCACTTTAAAGACCTGGCCACTTTTTGCGATTTGGCACTGCATCGATTTAACTGACAATTTCGCGGTCGTGCGACATGGCTCCCAAACAAAATTGGCGTCCTTTTTTTCCCACAAATAGAGCTTTCTTTTGGTGGTATTTGATCACCTCTGCAATTTTAATTTTTTGCGCCATAAACAAAAATAGAGCGACAATTTTGAAAAAAATGCAATATTTTTTACATTTTGCTATAATAAATATCCCCAAAAAATATATAAAAAAACTTTTTTTTTCCTCAGTTTAGGCCGATACGTATTCTTCTACATATTTTTGGTAAAAAAAATCGCAACAAGCGTTTATTGATTGGTTTGCACAATATTTATAGCGTCTACCAAATAGGGGATAGTTTTATTGCATTTTTATTAATATTTTTTTTTTCTAGTAATGGCGGCGATCAGCGATTTTTATCGTGACTGTGACATTATGGCAGACACATCGGACACTTTTGACACTATTTTGGGACCATTGTCATTTTTACAGCGAACAGTGCTATAAAAATGCACTGATTTCTGTAAAAATGGCAGTGAAGGGGTTAACAAGGAGGGGGCGCTGGAGGGGTTAAGTGTGCCCTGATGTGTGTTTCTTACTGTGGGGGGCGTGGCTTAGCATGTGACATCACTGATCGTCGTTCCCTGTGACAGGGAACAGACGATCAGTGACAGGCTCGCTAGGAAGCACGGGGAGAGGTTTGTTTACACGTACCTCTCCCCGTTCTTCCTCTCTGTGACCCGATCGCGGGGACAGTCACGGAGAAGAGGACCGGGTCACGAGCGCGCCCCCGGCGACGCGCTCGCAACCCATGGCTGGGATCTTAACCACTTCCCTACCCAACCATAGTCAAATGACATCCACAGATGGGATCTCCCATCCTGGGTGGACGTAATATGACGTCCTGGCTTTGTAGGGGGATATCTGAATGATGCCTGCAGCTAGAGGCATCATTCAGATATCCTTTTGAAGTGCCGGCGATTGATTGTTCTTATAGGTGGCGGGAGGGGACATCCCCCCCTCCCGCCGCCATCCGGTGCTTCTCCGGGCTCTCCCGTGCGATCGGGGACCAGGAGCGAATCTTCCAGCGCTGTTGGTGGGTCACGTGACGAGCATAGAGATGACTGATGACCAGATGGTCACCAGTCATCTCTATGATCGTCGGAGGCCCGGGAGCGATGTGATGACGTCACGCCCGGGTCCTCAAATGTAAACAAAGCCGCCATTGCGGCTGTAAGTATGAGATCAGTGAAAAAAAAATCACTGATCTCATGCTTTCCAGCCTGGAGGAGAAATGTGGGGTCTTTTTGACCCCGTATCTCTCAATAAAGAGGACCTGTCACACACATTCCTATTACAAGGGATGTTTACATTCCTTGTAATAGGAATAAAAGTGATCAAAAAAAAAGTTAAATAATTGTAAAAAAATAAAAAAATAAGTAAAAAAATATATATATATATATTAAAACGCCCACGTAAGTCGCTCACATATGTAAACGCCGTTCAAACCACATATGTGAGGTATCGCCGCATAGGTTAGAGCGCGTGCTACAATTCTAGTACTAGACCTCCTCTCTAATTCTAACCTGGTAACCTGTAAAAAAAATTAAAGCGTCGCCTATGGAGATTTTTAAGTACCGAAGTTTGGCGGAATTCCATGAGTGTGCGCAATTTTAAAGCGTGACATGTTAGGTATCTATTTACTCGGCGTAACATCATCTTTCATCTTTTCCTAAAAAAATTGTGCTAACTTTACTGTTTTGTTATTTTTTAATTCATAAAACCATTTTTTTTTTTTTAAAAAGGCGTTTGAAAAATGATTGCGCAAATATCGTGCAAGAAAAAAAGTTGCAATGACCGTCATTTTATTCCCTAGGGTGTCTGCTAAAAAAACATATATAATGTTTGGGGGTTCTGAGTAATTTTCTAGCAAAAGAATGATGATTTGTACATGTAGGAGAGAAGTGCTAGAATAGGCCCGGTATTGAAGTGATACAAAAAGCCCTGTATGAAAGTGGTTAAAGGGGATGTACCTGTATGCCCTTGTGCCCAGCTGTGCCATTCTGCCGACGTACATCATCGTGCGGTGGTCCTTAAGGGGTTAATAAAGAAATAGAAAAGGTATATAACATGTATAGGTAAGAGATCTTACTGAGCAAGAAGAATAGTAATAAAACTGTGAAAAAGGATGATATCACCCTTATTTTAGATTTTATCATCCAGTGCAGACAAGTTGAGAAGACCATAAAAAGACACTGCGGTATGCAAAAAAAAAAAAATTGTCATTTGGGTGGCTTATTGCTGGATAAACCTCATATTGCATATAGAAAGGCCCCACTCAAGTAGCAATTCATTAGCTAGGAGCACTATGGACCCTTCTTTTGAGAAGTTGAACTTTTAACCCCACCTTTTTGGATAAAAAGAGTTTTTACAGTCATTGTTATGTTTCCAAACTAGCTACTGTATCTCAATTCATAAAAGAAAAAAAAAAAGTTTTAATTTCTGCAGCAATTACAAGAAGGCTCAACCAGTGTCCTTTTGGAATTCAATATATCGGGAGAACCATAACAAAAAAGTAACTTTAAAATTGTGGGGCATTGAAAGTGTCCAAACATTGGAGGGAGGGGGCACACTTTAAAAGGGCCCCCTCTAGGAGAGACAGTTTGGTTCCCCATGGCCTGAATGTCGATATTGAATTAAATTGCTACATTAGTGATGGTTGATGGAATAACACAGCTTTCTTGTAATTTTATAAGTAGTTTTCCATATATACCGGTATGTTTTTTTAGGCATTTCAGACATTTTTATGTAGAGATTTTCATATTTATATTGTTTATGCATATATATATTTTATGCATTTTAAGAAAGTTTTCCTAGTATTAACCCCTTATTTAGTGTATATAGTTTTCCTAGTATTAACCCCTTATTTAGTGTATATACAGTATATGTATAGTATATACACTGTATATATACAGTGGAACCTCGGATTACAAGCATAATCCGTTCCAGGAGAATGCTCGTAATCTAAAGTAGAAGAAGTTATCTGGACTGCCGCACTCTGGTTAAACGCTTTATTAATGAAGAAAATTAAAATGCCAAAAAAATCCAAAAAGAAATAAATAAACAATCCATCCAAAGGCAATCAAGGGTGAAGGGACATGCAGGGTGACAGCTAACGCGTTTCACATCAGGGTGTGATGCTTACTCATAGCTGTGAGTAAGCATCACACCCTGATGTGAAACGCGTTAGCTGTCACCCTGCATGTCCCTTCACCCTTGATTGCCTTTGGATGGATTGTTTATTTATTTCTTTTTGGATTTTTTTGGCATTTTAATTTTCTTCATTAATAAAGCGTTTAACCAGAGTGCGGCAGTCCAGATAACTTCTTCTCCTCAAGCATTAGAGCATAGCCAGCACCTGGAAGTGGAGCAGGGCGGGAGCTAATTGAAGGAACCTGGAACCTTCGAGCGGTACACATTTCCTTTCCGTAATCTAAAGTACTTGCATATTAAAGCGAGTTTCCCCATTGAAGTCAATGGAAACAAAAATTATTTGTTCCGCATTGACTTCAATGGGATGCAATACCACATGCGGCCAGAGGCAGGGGGGCACCGGAGAGCCTCGGAAACGTCAGAAAAGGCCCGATGACACTTCGGCTGCCCTCGGCAAACCTCAAAAAGACTTCCTACCCAAGATTTGCCAAGGTCAGCCATGCTGTCCTCGGGCCTTTCCGTGTATTTCCGAACGGCGCCGATCTCTGTGATCGGCGACGTTCGGCTCTGCTCGGCTCCGGCGCCCCCACCTCAGGCCAAAAGCGGTACTGCACACCGCTTTGGCCTGAATCATGCTCGTTTTGCGAGACAACACTCACAAACCGAGTCACGTTTTTTTAAAATACAGTGCTCGTATTGCGAAACGCTCTTTAACCGCGTTACTCACAATCCGAGGTTCCACTGTATGTGTATATATATATATATATATATATATATATATATATATATATATGTTAGGGCTGTTACTGATTAAAATTTTCGTGTTCGATCAATCATTTTTTGTTTTTTTATCGATTAATCGGCTAATTTCAATTAATTATAACACATCATGCAAGCAGAAAAACAGTCGGTTAGCACGGACCAAAGACTTCCTTCACGTCTCCTTATTACTCAGCAAGGGCACCGGATCATAAGTATAAAGAAAAGATCTAAGTGCTCACTGTATAACATTAAAAATGTATTAATGTGTTTAACATGAACTACTCACATAAAAACGATAGAATACAGCATATATCATATGTCCGTATCTCTTCCAAGGACAGCAGCGGGTGACGTCATACGCAGCTCCTCCCCCGTACGCGTTATGTTCCTTAGAACTTCCTCAGCGGGGCGGAGCTACGGCGTCACCCGACAGACTACTTATAGAGAACCATCGCCATAGCTACAGCTGAAGCCCGACACAGTGAGGCACTCCTGAGACGTCACACGTCAACCTACTGCAACACGCTGCTGTCGTAGCAACAGCAGACGCCACGCTGGACGGCACAAATCCACAGCTTTTCAGCCAATAGGACAAAATATACACTGTCCAGGCTGTCCGGTGACGTCACGGACATAGACGTCACCGGACTCCTCCCCCCTTCCCTTCGTTAGCAGATGGAGGCACTTGGGGAAGGGGGGGGATTCCGGTGACGTCGATGTCCGTGACATCACCGGATCTCCGACGGAACTCCCTGAAGACCCAGAAGCCGGCGGAGAGGTGAGTACCGATCAAAAGAATTTTGATCGATCAAAAAAATTTAAGATTAATTGAGGAATTAATCTTTAATTTCCACAGCCCTAATATATATATATATATATATATATATATATATATATATATATATATATATATAATTATATGCATAGTATTCTGAAAGGCAAGGAGAGATTTGATAAATGGTATAAAATAACTGCACCCTTTACTCCCCAACAAGGACTTGGGGAGCAGGGGTGCCAGTTAGGAAGAAGGGGGAGTCCTCAAATCTACAATGTGATAATGTACATATTACTTTAGGACATTCTTAATGGTGCTATATAGTCCCTCACTGCATTTATACTATTATATTATTTTATACCATTTATCAAAAACCCTTTGCCCTGCAGTATACAGATTGGTTCCCTTCCCTAACATCTGAGACCACTTTTCATGGCAATCTGATGAGATATATTCCAACTTCTTGGTACCATTTCTCCCATGACTTGTGATTGTAGGCCTTAATGCCTTGTTGTTTTTATTAAATAATCTATTATTCTACAGTAGGTATGATCAAATGTATATTAATCCCAAAATGTGCCCTTCATGTGGCTATCTCCTCTCCTGTTGTTTTTGAAAACTTTTTAAAACAAACATTTTTATAATTTCAGGCCTCGTACACACGACCGAGAATCTCGTCAAGAAAAAACACGTCGTTTTTCATGACGAGATTCTTGGACAAGAAAACTTGTCCCGGCCGAGTGTACAGACGCTCCATTCAAAGAACCTGCGGTTCTTTGAATGGAGGGAACGCGGTGACGTCATCGACTACGACGAGCGTGCACTCGTCACATTCGATGCCGTCGCCGCCATCTTGCTACACCCTACCTATGCCTAGAAAGCTACCGCGCATGCGTCAAAGTCATTTCGAGCATGCACGGGTTTCCACGGCGAAAGGTAAGTGTACACACACACACTTTTCTCATCGAGAAACATGCTGACAAGAATCTCGACGAGAAAATAGAGAGCAGGTTCTCTATTTTTCTCGTCGAGATTCTTGTCGGTTTTCTTGACGAGAAACCTGATAGCCGCGTACATACGACCGAGTTACTCGGCAAGAAAGCTCTGCCAGCAAGTTTCTTGCTGGTTCTTGCCGAGAAACTCGGTCGTGTGTACGAGGCTTCAGAGATTCATTGGTATTGCTTGTGTAGCGGCACTCACCCCTCTCACCCCTTCTTCTTCTCGGCTTGTTGTCTGGTCTAGAGGGATTAGGGAGGAGGGGTGCGGTACATTACGGTCCATGTCCTCTCATGTGTAGAGGTGAAAGCCAACACCTGTTTACCTTCGGGTCGTGTGCATAACCCAGAGCCAAGTCCATTCTATAGATGACCCCCCTTTGCTCCCAGTAACTGAAGTTCCACACCACTGAAAAGGTCCAACTCTTATTTATTCTCTGACAGCAATAAATCATCCTTTAACAGCAGACAGGTTGTGACCCAAAGAACAGTTCAGTACAAGTGGGGAATAGGTCAAGGCACAATCCTCAAATAGAACTAACCATTGTAGTGTCACCAATGGTTATAGCGCACAGCCGCTGCCACCGACCGTGTAGAACAGGAACAGAATTACCATTATCAAAGGTACTGGGCCCCGGGCCTCCTCAGTACTACCTCACCCCAGGCTGAAGGTGCCTGAGATGGACTCCATCTCCTGCTCCGGCCAGGTCAAGGGCACCTGGGCCCGGAACTCCGGAACACCGGCACCCAGGCTGAAGGGGCCTGGGCGCGGCTGTGACCTCCGACTCTGAACCTCGTGTTGAGGGCGTCTCTCCCCGTTATTTCCTCTCCTGACAGGCACAGCAGGTTCCCCGCCCCACCGTACGGCTGACGAAACAGGACAAAAAGGGAACAGCACTGCAGAAAATGGTCCCAAATTCCCTAACAATCGGTGCATCTGGGTCAGACTACCACCCAGATGCTCCCCCTAAATTTAAATACCCGCTACACTTGTCTTCCCGATGAAGCAGGCTTATGACCCATGAAATGCATGGAAGAATTAGCAAGCAACCCATCACCCAATTTCTATGATGGCTCAGGGGGGTAACACTATGTAACTATTGTAGGAGATGATAATAATAGTTGTTGCGATAGGTTACTATCTGTACTATATGTTTTTGTGATATTTTTTTTTTAAATAGATTTTTATTGAAAGGTAAAAATCAAACAGATTATAACAGCAACAGTATTACATTTCTACATATCGATGGTTGTGGCAAAAGCAGTAACCAGAAAAATAGCAGAGAGAGTGTAGCATGCGACCTAGATGCATAGGTGGGTCCCTAAAAAGGGATAGCAACATGTAGGAGGTGACAATTCTAAAAAAGTAACATACCTATACAAAGGGGGATAACTGGATGGATCTGTAACAAAGGGTCTCTAGGGTTGCTGGGAAGAGACAAACAAACAAAAACAAAATCCCATAAAAAAGGGGGGGTAGGGATGAGGGGGAAGGGGGGAGATATGGTGAGCACCAAGTTCTTGTTATGGAGATGGAGAGGAGGTAGACAGCAGAGTAGTAATGGAGGT
Source organism: Rana muscosa (assembly GCA_029206835.1). NCBI lineage: Eukaryota > Metazoa > Chordata > Amphibia > Anura > Ranidae > Rana > Rana muscosa. The sequence continues at coordinate 180,615,459 of CM055124.1, forward strand.
ACAAGGGGTGGCTCTCTCCTTCATTGTGTTGTCAGGAGGGAATGAGGGTGATAGTCAAGAGTTGTTCTTGACGGATGCTCTGTGTTCTGTTGAAATTTGAGATCCATCTGTGGTGGGTCCATCAGAGGGAGAGAGCAGTATCACTGGAGGTGTTTGGAGAGACCGTAGTATGAGAATGAAAACTGTTCGAGATTCGCCAGATCAGCCAGAGTCAGGCCTCGTACACACGGCCGAGATTCTCGTTGAAAAAAACATGTTGTTTTTTTTGACGAGATTCTTGGACAAGAAACTTGTCCCGGCCGAGTGTACACACGCTCGTTTCAAAGAACCCGCGGTTCTTTGAAAGGAGTGTACGCGGTGACGTCATCGACTACGTCGAGCATGCGCTCGTCACATTCGATGCCGTCGCCGCCATCTTGGTATACCCTACGTATGCCTAGGAAGCTACCGCGCATGCGTCGAATTCATTTCGAACATGCGCGGGCTTCCGGGCGGACAGGTAAGTGTACACACACTCACTTTTCTCCTCGAGAAACATGCCGAGGAGAATCTCGACGAGAAAATAGAGAGCAGGTTCTCTATTTTCTCGTCGAGGTTTCTTGTCGGTTTTCTCGACGAGAAACCCGATAGCAGCGTACACACGACCGATTTACTCGGCAAGACCTCTCTGCCAGCAAGTTTCTTGGTGGTTCTTGCCGAGAAAATCGGTCGTGTGTACGAGGCCTAAGCGTAGAGACCATATAAGCTTGCCATCTGTGGTAGAAACGTGTTTTGGCAGTAGCGTGCGAGAAGTTTGTGTTGAATCGGTCCTTGAAAAGTAGCAGCAGGAGGTCTTTTTGACTTGTGAGATTTTAGGGGGAATGTTGGATATCCAATTTTTCAAAATGGATCTCCTGGCGAGTAGGAGACATATCAAAGACCAGTCCTTATAAGGAGGGGTGGCATTGGGGGACCAAGACAGCAAATGAGGGTCCCAGTGGCCGAAGATGAGGAGCAAGGGGTCTTTGGGTAGTTTCAGCAGGGTCACTTCGAAGATGTAAGAAAGGACTTGATCCCAGAAGATGGAGATGTAGGGGCACGACCAGAAGCGGTGTGTCAGGGAGGGCTTGGGTGATGACAGAGGGGGCAGGTAGGGACGGTTTGCTCTTGTTTGGTGGAGAAGAAGGGTATATGGGCCCGATGTACAATTTTCAGTTGAGTTTCCCTCCAAGTTTCATTGGGGATCAATTTATGAATGATATTGAGACCCTGTAAGATTTTGTCCACCAGTTCTGTGTCTGGAAAGTCCTTGGCCCAGTTGGCCATTGATGAAGATGCTAGGGAAGGGGTGGTTTTCAATAGAAGAGGTTGGTATATATCTGATATTTTGTATGAACCCTCTGATAGAAGTACTTCAGTGATAGATTGTTTGAACCTTTTGTTATCGTCTCTGCATGCCTTTTTCAGAAAGCTGACGCATTGCCCATAGTGGAAGGCGTGAGATTGAGGAAGTGAGAATGGATTTGAATTTAATAGGGCGACCAGACTCTAAGTCACATAGTGATGAGAATTTCGTGAGGCCTTTCCGATGCCAGATGTCATATGGTTGGTGTTCCAGACCTGGAAGGAAACTTGGGTCTCCTTGAATTGGAAGGTGGCTGAATATGAAGGGTTGAGAGATTGAGGCTTTTTCTGACTTCTCTCCATGCAATGGCCGTGTCTCGTAGTAGGAGATTATGTTGAAGCAGCGGTAGGATTTCCACTTGCAGTGGAGGAGGGCAACTAAGGAGTATGGGTGCGCCATTGCGGTTTGGAAGGCATAATTGGAGTAGCGGGATGCTTGGGCTACCCAGTCCAGACCTGTCCTCAATAAGCAAGCTAAATTATAGGTTATAACATTCGGGAGGCTGATACCCCTTTCGCGTCTGGGAAGATATCGTTTCGGGAGGGCTATGCGCTGTCGCTTGTTTCGCCAAAGGAATTTAGATATGGCTTTATTGAGAATTGTTGTATGTTTATGGTGTAGTAGTAGCAGGATGGTTTGGAGTATGTAGAGTAAAAGGGCAAAGCTAACCATTTTTACCAGATGACATCTTCCCAGGAGTGAAAGAGGCAGATCTATCCACTTATCAAGTTCTTGGGATATTTTTGTGAGCAAAGGGGGATAGTTGAGATGGTAAAGAGAGGAAGGCAGTTTTCCTATTTTGATTCCTATGTAGGTGATGTGGGATTTTTCTACTGTGAAGATCGAATGGTGGATCCAGGAAGGAGTGGAAGGTGTGCCTATGGGGAGGATTTCACCCTTGTTATAATTTATGCAAAGGCCTGAACACAGTCTGAATTAATAGAATATGGATTTGATTGTGGGCATGTCTGAGTATGGGTTCACAGAGAATATAAGAACGTTGTCAGCGAAGAGGGAAGTACGTAGTTCGTGATTACCGATGTTGATACCATGCAGTGGGGCCGTTTGGGATAGAAACTTAGACAGGGGTTCTAACGCGATATTAAAGAGGAGCGGGGATAGGGGGCAGCCCTGCCTCGTTCCTTTATGTAGGCGGAATTCATCCGATAGGAGACCTGCTGCCACCAGCCTAGCCGTTGGTGCAGTGTACATGGTTTTTATAAGGTGGGCAAAGGATTCGGTGAAACCCCTTTTGGACACTAATGTTATCGAAGGCTTTCTCCGCATCTAGGGTAATGATTTCAAAATCACCCCTCGGGTTGCTTTTGGCGTGTTTCAGGGCCAGAATCACATTCCTGATGTTCAGTGTGGCAGTTCTGCCTTTTACGAATCCCGATTGGGTGGTGTGTATCAGGGAGGGGATGATGGAGGCTAATCTAGTGGCAACAATTTTTGAGAGGATCTTGACATCAAGGTTTAGAAGTGGGATAGGTCTGTATGATCCTGGTTCTTGGGGGACTTTGCTCTTTTTAGATAATAATTTGATGATGGCTTGGTTCCCCGTAGGTATGCAAGAGCCACCGGACCATATGTGCTGATAGACCTTATGGAGGGTGGGTTCCAAGAGTGTTTTTAGGGATTTGTAGAATTCACCCGTGAAGCTATCGGGGCAAGGGGCTTTAGAAGGGGCTAGGTTCTGGATGGCAGTTGATATCTTAGGGAGGGAAATGGGCACATTTAGGTCTTCTAATTGTGAGGGAGTGACTTTGGTGAGGGTTATCTTCTTGAGGAAGGAGAGTGCTGTCGGGTTATCTATGGGGTCGGCAGCGTACAAGGAGGATTAGTAGTGAAGCATAGCTGCGTTAATGTCTTGCTGTGAGGTTTTAATATTGCCTGAAGTGTCTCAGAGGGAGGTGATGTAGGTCGGACGTTGGGGGCCCTTACAAAGTCTGTATAGAAGTTTTCCTGCCTTGTTGCCAAATTTATGGAGAGTGGCGTCCATATAGGCCTTTTTAGTTAATTCAAGGGTGTCTGCACATGTATGAAAGGCCTGCTTGGCTACCTGCCATGCCTTCCTATTGTCAGAAGAGTCAGCCGTGTATAGGGAGCGTTGAGCTTGGTGTAGTCGGGAGCTAGCCAGTTTGTAATTTGTCAGTGTGTTTCTTTTGAAAGAGGCCGCATAGGAAATGATCCGACCTCTAAGGAAAGCCTTACCGGCTTCCCAAAAGAGGTTAGGGTTATCTAGATGTGGAGCATTGGCCCAGGATTATTTAGACCATGTATTTTCCATGTACTTTATGAAGTCGGAGTTATTATGGAGGTAGGAGGGAAAGCGCCACAGTTTGGGGTTTGAGTGAAGGTCAGGAATGTCGAGCGTTGCCGACACAGCAGTGTGATCCGAGATAGCGATGTTATGGATGTCGTCATCAGAAATCATTGGGGCAATGTTGTCCGAGCAAAAAAGGTAGTCGATTCTAGTAAAGACATTGTGGGGGTTAGAGTAAAAGGTGAACTCTCTGTCAGCTGGGTGTCGGAGATGCCAAATGTCATGGAGATGGAGGGAATCCATTGTGGAGGCAAGCAGAGTCAGATCTCTGGTGTCAGGTAGAAAACAGGGGCGTCTGGGAGAGGATCTGTCGTCTAATGGGTGAAAAGTAATATTCCCTGCCGATGATATGTGGGAGGTGTGGGTCACAAAGGAGCCAGGTAGATAACTCACTGAAGAATTATTTAGGGGGGTTATTGGGAGCGAAAACGTTTGAGATTATTAGGTCTTTAGCCCCTATCTGAATATGCGTCGAAAGGAGTCGTCCTTGGGAATCTGAAGTAACAGATATAACCATGCAGGGAAGATTTTTATGTATGAGCAGTAGGACCCCTGCTTTGCGACCATTTGATTCGGAGCCGAGGACTGTACCCAACCAGAGCTTTTTCATACGGGGGAAATCGGATACGGAGAGGTGGGTTTCCTGTAGCAGGGCAATGTTGGTCTTAAGCCTTTTAAGGTGGCGGAGGATTTTCATTCTATTATTGGGGGAACAAAGCCCTTTAACATTTCAGGAGATTATTTTCATGTTGGGGGGGCCATCAATAAGAACTGGTCCGGTGTTGTATGAATAGTTCGGAGTGTTATATGGAGATGATCCGTAGGAGCAGGTGAGGTTAAAGAGTTGTCTACGTTATATGAAAGTGGTGCCTTAGTGTCAGGTGCTGCAGGTGTACCATGGTGTGAAAGGAAGAATATAAAGGGAGGGTGCAGAGGGAGGGGGGCCAAATGTAAAAGCAAAACAACATATCAGATAAACTTTACTTTTTTCCGCATGGAGTCACTGTAAAGTCCAGCTCCCATTACAAGACCCGAATGCTGCAGTATTGAAGAAAACCCATGCATTAAGAGGTGGTTGATACTGCCTATTCGATTTGTTTATGGGGAGAAGAAACAGCTCTATGCAGGGAGGCCAGAGGAGGTACATTGGTGCTAGGAGCAGACAAAACAGGTATTAACACAAAAAAAATGAAGAAAAAGAAAGGGCTTTCCTACCACAAAGTATAGGCCAGGTCGCTGAAGTTGGAAGGAGGATTGAGTGATAAGACTTGCAACGTAGGTGGATCTGCAAGGCTGGCCTAGGTGCATTTATAACCGAGGCAATGGTAGCAAAACAGGAGCCGGCTTAGCTGAGCGTGAAACGGCGTTGGTCCGGGCCTGAGGACCTGAGTCTTTTCGGAGAGTCTTTGCGTGGGCTCCTTTGGTCGAGTCCTCGGTTGATTGGAGCAGTTCTGGATGAGGGACAAAAGTGTTGGCCAGAGCGAAGAGAACGTAGAAAGGCCTCCGCTTCAGATGGGTCTTTGAAGGAGAGCTGGTCCCCATTGGGTGCCTTGAGCCGAAGGGTAGCTGGGAAGGCCAGGGTGAATTTATTTTGTTGCTGGTGGAGCTCTGTGCAGATTTGCTGAAAGACCTTCCTTTTTTTGGATACCTCTACGGAGGTCTTCTCCACAAACCGGTCCATGGTGTGACCGGGTATGCTTGGGGGAGGCTGCCGGTGTGAGGAGCGGGGTATGCCGGTTTTATAGGCCGTTTTTGGAGTCGAGCTGTGGGAGCTGATGTGGAGGGCAGCTACTCCATGCGGTGCCGCAACCGGAAGTGTTTTTGTGATTTTAATATCACATGTATTTTAACATTACATACAAATAAAACCTGACATTTTATATACTTTTTTGGTAGTTTCTGCAAAGGAAAACAGGTGAGGTTAAAATCATTTTCTATTATACAGTATATATAAAATGTATTGTAAATACATCAAGTGAGTCTAAGAAGCAGCATACATTTTTGTAAGAACAAAAATTTCTTTCAAATGTGTTTGCAACTAGGGATAAGCTTAGTGTTCAGTCTGAATAGATGTCCACACATGAGCAGGACAGCTGTCAATGGTTGCTAGGGAAGCAATGGATGCTTACAGCTGCTGCGTCCTCACAACCACTGACATCACCCTGTCCATTCGCTTGGTCAGGATTCCCCCCCATGTAATCAAATAGGCAGGAGATGGAGCAGGTTACACCATTGCCTAAATATTGCCATATGGCCATATTTGGAAATCATGTCATCACTATACTGGCTTTTAATATTTGTTCAGGAAGCAGCGGCTGTTTGCACCCACCCCATCCTTACCACTCACTGACATCACCTGGCCCATTCACTTACATGGTCAGGAATCCAAATCAGATAGAGGAGGAGTAAAGCCTTACTTCTTTGCCTAAATATGACCACAATTAATATTCATGACATCATAAATATAGCAAAAATGTCACCACTATCCCGAACCCCCACCCAGCTTTGGTAGCTAGTGTTACCCCTGGGGATTGGTTTTCTGCGTCAGGTCTTCCTTCTTTTTTTTTGATGGGTCAGAGGCAGCAGGCATCATGATAACTTGTTAAAGGTTTGGGTATTTTTATTTATACTTTAAGTTACATTTTTGTTTTTGAATGAGTAGGGGTGTTATGTACCCTCAATTATGTGTACCAGACCCAAAAGGTGTGGTATGAGTTTTCTGCAAGACTTGATGCAATTTTTTTTTACATGAGGTACCCCCTTAAAACCCATGCCAAATTCAAAGTGTCTGTATGCATTGGGGGGGGGGCATTTAAAAAAAAAAAGACAGTTTAATTGCTGGCAAAGGAAGCTGCAATGCCGGTGTTCTGACGAGAAATGCCCCCTGTCGAATAATGCGCTCGCGGTACTGCGCATGCGCAGCGCTTGCGCAGTGCGGAGCCACCAAAAGCCTCCGAACATCTGAATTTATGATCAGCTTTAGACGGCGCCTGCGCACAATAGCCAACATTGTGCCACACGCTCCCGATGCTCGTGCAAGGGGTGGATTTGTTCATGACGGGCGCGTGTGAGGGGCGGATGCCTACAGAAGGGGGCGTATTTTGTTATACGAATATGTAATGTTGCATATGGCTGGTGGACTCTGTATGTAGTGAATAAAGACTATTGCTGATTTTTGGACTGTATGTGATATGTGTTACAATAAATACTTTTTTTCTGGATAATAAAAAAACACAATTACAGCGGAACGAGGGACTGTGAGGTACCAAGTAACTGGGCTGCCAAAATCACTTTTATCAGAGTGGCTGAGTCTAAATCAGAAAATGCACTTATTGTGGCTGCAGTATAATTAAAAAAATATATAAAATTAGGAAATACATTTTCGTCAATAAAGTTGTGACAGTAATTAGGAAATTCTGGGTGAGAGGGCTAGATATTATTAATGAGCAAAATACATATTCAATGGCTGGCAAAGATCTGGTAAGTGGGACCTTTACTTGATGCCATATGCTGTGACCTACCTCCTGACCCACCCTCTCTGCTGCAGCTACTAAATTAAAGTGTTACTAAACCCAGGACCCTGCATCCACTATACCTGGTTTCCCACAGTAAACCATGAACATGGAAATGCAGTTATTTTCGTAAATATAAACTGTTAAATACTTTTTCTCATCAGTGGCATATAGCAGTCCTGTGGCGTCTATCAGTGTCTGATTAAAGCTCCAATGAGGCTGCAGGACCCCAACCCTCTGTCTGGACAGTGCTGATTGGCCCTGTGCTGACAACATGCACACTTACGCCAAAATTGAGAATGTGCAGAGTGACTCTAAAGGCTCTGTATTATCAGGGGACAGATTATGTACAGTAGAAGAAGGGGAGGATCAGAAGAGAAGACAAGATCAAACAGCCTTTTTATACAATGCAGAGGATTAACCCCTTAGGTTCCACAGGGAGTATAACAAGCATGCTTTATTGTAGGGGTGCAACAGATCAAAAAACTCACGGATCGGAACGATCCTCGGATCAGAGCCACGGATCGGATCATTTTCGGATCGGCAAAAAAAAAAAAAAAGAAGAAAAAAAGAAAATAATGTTACACCCACCGGAATTTTCGATTTCACAGTTATTTTTAACACAAAACAGAGCTTATGAGCTTAAATACAGTATTTGTAAATCCAACGGACTGTTTACATGTTAAATTTTTAAAAGCAGCAGCAAACCTGCTGACCTTACATGGTTGCTAATGTGACAGAACACCTCTGATTTTCACATTTAACTAAATGTTAAATGTGAAAATCAGAGGTGTTCCGTCACATTAGCAATCATGTAAGGTTTGCTGCTGCTTTTAAAATTTAAAATGTAAACAGTCCGATGGATTTCCAAATAATGTATTTAAGCTGATAAGCTCCGTTTTGTGTTGAAATCGAAAACTCTGTTGGGTGTAACAAGATGTCCGCTTGGCCCCTTCTCTATCATTACTGTGCAGGAGTGTGGGGTGGAGCAAGATGGCGGCGAAACGTCATTACAGCGGCCGCCGCCGGGTGTACCAAGATGATAGCCGCTCCGGAGCTAGGCCGAAGCCGCGGCCTTTCCTACGGTTGAGGCTCTGGAGCGCTCCGCGGATCGCGTGGTGATCCGATCCGAACAGGGTGACCCGTTCGGATCACGGATCACCACCGATCCATTACACCCCTACTTTATTGCATATACAGATTGATTTTACTGTTGTGGGTTTAGCAACACTTTAAGTCACACCTGTTTGCAGATTACAGAAGCATAGGCACCACATAAAAAACCTTATGCCATGCTTCCAACAGTCAGAAGTCCCTTTCACTAAGTCTCTAGGGCATATGCATTACTTAATTTTGGGATAAAAACTAAAACTATGTTTATCTCACACAATCTCTTTTTAATAATGCTCACTGGGAATTACTTACAATGAGATCTCATGCCTCTTTCTGAAGCATCACAGTTTATTTTACCAGGGAGGGCCTACATGCTCATTATCTCTGGTTTGACATAACACCAGGTTGACTATCTTTCTATTGCTATATCTTCTATTCTATTTACAGCATAGTAAAACACTTTTAGTGGCAGTGAGGCTAATAGTAATTTTAATAAAATATCATCAAACTGTCAAGATAATATCTGCAATTTTGTTCTTTTGTTCTTCTTTTCTTCTTCTCTCTTTACATTTCTATGGCTATTTATTGTGAAGTGATTCAGCTATTAAATCATGCAAGTAAAACATCATCAATAAATCTCTTGTGGCACATTTCTTTGCTTTCCTAGGTTCTAGATGTCACACACCTTTAATTAGTAGTAAAACTATTCTCACTTTGCTGTCAGGTGCCACTGGAAAATGATGATGTGTAGACAATCAGACATTTGCAGGACTGGCTGATAAACATAAATGTTCCTTGCCTGCCAATCACTATAGACATAGAGCTGGAAATCTGACTTGGAGAATAAATGGTTAAACTTTGAACTTTTTTTTTTAGCTTTATCACTCTGCTACATGCACTAATAGTTACCCTACTCACACTGAATGTAATCAGGATCTAAAAGTGACACTAAACAATAACCTTATTTCCCAAAAATATTCCATACACATACACAACTTAATGGCCCTGTAATCTATTTTAAAACAGTACAAAAAAGAGAAGGGGTATATAGTACCTGAGAGTTGGCCATTAACACATTGGCGGCTGGTGCTCAAAATTTTTGGAGGGGCGCAAACAAACTGAAAAATGTAACTCTAAATAGCCATTTATCAGGTGATTATGTATTATTACTGCTAGATAAAACGGTTCCCATCATATACAGCCTCACTGTGCCCATCGTATACAGCCTCACTGTGCCCATCAATTGCAGCCTCGCTGTGCCCATCACAGCAGGCCAATCACATCCACATTTTAAGTAAAATAAAATAAAACCACTTAACATAATGTGTCCTCTTCAGAGTCCCCTTTTACATCAGATGTCCCAATCAGAGTCCCCCTTTACTGCAGGTGTCCCCATAAACATCCCCCTTTACATTAGGTGTCCCCATCAGAGTCCCCCTATACCACAGGTGTCCTCATCAGAGTCCCCCTTTTCAGCAGGTGCCCCCCTTTACATCAGGTGTCCCAATCAGAGTCCCTCTTTATAACAGGTGTCCCCATCAGCTTCCCCCTTTACATCACACATCCCCATCAGAGTCCCTCTTTACATCAGGTGTCCTCACCAGAGTCCCCCTATACATCAGGTGTCCTCATCAGAGTCCCCCTATACATCAGGCATCCCCATCAGAGTCCCCCTTTACATCAGGCATCCCCATCATCAAAGTCCACCTTCACATCAGGCATCCTCATTATCAGAGTCCCCCTTTACATTAGGCATCTCCACCATCATAGTCCCCCTTTACATCAGGCATCCCCATCAGAGTCCCCCTTTCCATAAGGCAACCCCATCATCATAGTCCTCCTTTACATCAGGCATCCCCCTCAAAGTCCTCCTTTACATCAGACATCCCCATCATCAGAGTCCCCCTTTACATCAGGCATTATCCCCATCAGAGTCCCACTTCACATCAGGCATACCCATCAGAGTCCCACTTCACATCAGGCATCCCCATCATCAGAGTCCTCCTTTACATCAGGCATCCCCACAGCACAGCGTCCTGCACACACTTAAAGGGCCATTCGGTTTTTATTTTTTTTATGTTGAGTAGCTATGAGGGGGGCGACGCCCCTGCACCTCCTATTAAAGGGCCGCCACTGATTGGCATACAACGCATACTAAGGATAAATTCATAAATTAAAGGACTGTAGCTATTTCTCAAAAACAGAGTGAATGTATGATATTTGTAACGTTGGGGGTTATTTTAGCTTAGTGTAGAGCCTACCAGTGAGGGGAGTCCACGCTAGATATGCCGGTTAAGGGATTGTTGGCTCACTTTTATTAAAGAAAGAAAATGTCCATCCAGAATTCCCACGCAGGGGTTTCAACTTCACAGCAGTAATGCTGCTCAGGCTTTGGCCTCAGTCCTCTTGACCCTTTAACAGTGTCCCTGGTGGGTACACACACTGTGCCTCTGCTTGCACTCTCTTTTCTAGCTTCCTTGCTGCTACAGGCTTGGGCCCTCTGTCTGCTCTGACAGACTGTACCATGCCGACAGGCACACTTCTCCCTTGCACGCCTAGACTTCTTGGGAGGGTGGAGCCCAGAACCCTGGTCCTGACTCTGCTATTAGCCCAGGACCCACCTGCGCAATCAACAAGCCAGACTCCTGGCTGTTCCCAAAACCCGATCCCAGGATTGGAGATTCCATCCCACCCAGATTGCTATGAAATCTCCAGGCTCCAGGTCCCGATTAGATTTTACCAACCACAGAGGAAACTGATAAAACAGTTTCCTCCAAATTAAATAATCCTCTTTGAGCCTCTCAACCTGCCTATTTGAGAATCCTGGGCGACAATCACTAGGACGGACCAGGAACCATACTGTCACATATCGCATAATACCCTTCAAACAGAGAATGAGAGGGAAGTTGGCTTGTAGTAAATAACAACATTTCCAATCGATGGTATAATACCTGTAAATAGCAGAAAAAAGTAAACCCGGTGCTCAAGGCACGGTATAACCCCTCAGGATTTGAATAGGCAGAACAGGTATGTGGGTAAAAATAGTAGACTTTATTACATATAAATAAACATCATATAAAATGGAAATAGATTACATTGTAAAACACAACAATATACATAAGACCCAAATGCACACATCTGTATGTAAAACAAGCTGCCCTGAAGGGTTAATGGGGTAGAAGACACTTGACATGTTTCGGACCTGAAATAGCCCTTCTTCAGAGGTTTTTTATTTCACCTGGGTCATGGGAATTCTATATTGTAGATATATAGGGGGTAATTTACTATAGCGCCGCAGCGCTAATTAGCGCAAATTGCCGTGAATTCGCGCAAATCGCGGCAATTTGCACTAATTAGCGCTAAAACGGTATTCACTATAGCGCTGGAGAAAAAATACTTACCAAAATCGAATTTACTATAGCTCCCAGAATCCAAATAGCGCCCAAATCCTTACTCTACTAAAAGCTGGAGAATTGCACATGGAAATAATGTTTAGAGCATGACATAATTGCCTAAATGGTACTGAAATATGCAGTATATTATTTAAAGATAATCTGTTTTTAAACTGTGTGAAAAAGTGATTTCTACACTGAAATATCTTTAAAAGTCTGAGAAGTAAAAAAATGACCGTTTTTGGACAACTATTTGCAAGCTAAACTGAGCATGCCCAGAGCTAATATAACTCAGATTTTAACTCAAGTGACTTTTTTCACAAGAGTTATAGTAAATACCGAAATGAGAGCTAATTAAAGAGCATGTTTTGGAAGTGAAAATCTGAGCTATTTTAGTCCAATGCAAGTTTTAGGCCTCATGCCCACGGGCGTTTTTTCAGCCGCGTTTTTGAGCGTTTTTTACAGCTTAAAAACGCCTGTCCATGTTAGTCTATAGCTTCATGCCCACCTAGGCGTTTTTGAGCTGTAAAGAGCATAGGCGTTTGTAAGCTATAAAAAAAAACCCAGGACCAGTGCGTTCCTCAGCGTCAGAATTAGGCAGAAAAAAACGCGAGCGTCAAAAAACGCGCAAAAACGCGCACTAACGCGCACTAACGCGCACTAATGCGCGGTCGCGTTTTTAGCTCCGACGTTTTTTTTTTTTTTTTTTTTTTTTTAAATATTTACAATAACATGGACAGGCGTTTTTAAGCTGCAAAAAACGCAGCTGTAAAAACGCCAGTGGGCATGAGGCCTCAAAAACGCCTGTCCATGTTATTGTAAATATTTAAAAAAAAAACAAAAAAAAAACGTCGGAGCTAAAAACGCGACCGCGCGTTAGTGCGCGTTTTTGCGCGTTTTTTGACCCTCGCGTTTTTTTCTGCCTAATTCTGACACTGAGGAACGCACTGGTCCTGTTTTTTTTTACAGCTTACAAACGCCTATGCTCTTTACAGCTCAAAAACGCCTAGGTGGGCATGAAGCTATAGACTAACATGGACAGGCGTTTTTAAGCTGTAAAAAACGCTCAGAAATAAAAATGTAATTCCCCAAAATTTGAGGGTAATATCACTATTCTAAACTCACCCCCAAAAAAACATCAAATATCACAGAATAAATCAAGAAGAATAACTCTTGAGTAATGTAATTCCATCACCTGTATGCCCAAAGAAATGCAGTATTTATGTGTATTTACGTGTAGGAGGATTCCACATGTGGCAGCTCCATGGCTTAGAGGTTAGAACTTTTGCTTAGCATCCCTGAGTGTCTGGGTTCAAATCCCAAACATGCTGTTTCATGTAGAGAAGTTGTCTCATATCCCAGGTCCTAAAAATATGTCAAAATCTTGTATTTATGTGTAGGAGGGTTCCACCACCACTGTAAATCTTGCCAGATACAAAATTTAGCCCAAAGTATTGGGACGCCTGCCTTTACACACACATGAACTTTAATGGCAGCCCAGTCTTAGTCCGTAGGGTTAACATTTGATTTGGCCCACCCTTTGCAACTAGAACAGCTTCTGGGAAGGCTGGGAAGGCTGTCCACAAGGTTTAGTGTGTCTATAGGAATGTTTGATCATTCTTCCAGAAGTGCATTTGTGAGGCCAGGCACTGATGTTGGATGAGAAGGCCTGGCTCGCAGTCTCTGCTCTAATTCATCCCAAAGGGAGTTCTATCGGGTTGAGGTCAGGACTCTGTGCAGGCCAGTCAAGTTTCTCCACCCCAAACTCACTCATCCATGTCTTTATGGACCTTGCTTTGTGCACTGGTGTGCAGTCATGTTGAAACAGGAAGGGGCCACCCCCAAACTGTTCCCACAAAGTTGGGAATATGACATTGTCCAAAATGTCTCAGTATGCTGATGCCTTAAGAGTTCCCTTCACTGGAACTAAGGGGCCAAGCCCAACCCCTGAAAAACAACCCTACACCATAATCCCCCTCCATCAAATGATTTGGACCAGTGCACAAAGCAAGGTCCATAAAGACATAGATGAGTGAGTTCGGGGTGGAGGAACTTGACTGGCCTGGACAGAGTCCTGACCTCAACCCGATAGAACACCTTGGGGATGAATTAGAGCGGAGACTGCAGGCCAGGCCTTCTCGTCCAACATCAGTGCCTGACCTCACAAATGCACTTGGAAGAATGGTCAAACATTCCCATAGACACACTCCTAAACCTTGTGGACAGCCTTCCCAGAAGCCTTCCCAGAAGACTTGAAGCTGTTATAGCTGCAAAGGGTGGGCCAACTCAATATTGAACCCTACGGACTAAGAATGGGATGCGATTACAGTTCATGTGCGTTTAAAGGCAGGCGTCCCAATACTTAGGCCAATATATTGTATATTGCTTGGAGACACGGAACTTGGCTATGGACTTAGGGCTGGTTCACACCACAGAGATGCAGAGAACATGTGTGAGGCTGCCTGGTGGCTAAGTGGGCAGCAATTCTGTCTAGCAACACTGGGGTTGTTGGTTCAATTCCCCAACATGCTAATGCTTGTGTTGAAGACATGCTGGTATTTTATTTGTCTCCTGTCAAAATAGTCTCTAATGTAAGAAAGTTTATTTTGGACTTTAGATTGGAAGCTCATTGGAGCCAGGGACTGATGTTAATGTGTGTTAGCACTAATCATACCCAGGGGCTTGGACATTTAAAATTGTATGGTTTACACTGCACGGGTACATATGCTTAGAAAACTGTTGCTTTGTTTATGTGCATGCAAATGGACTTGGATCTTTGGCCTGTAGTTGGAGATTTGATGCACATAGCCAAGGGCTAACACAGTTGTAAATAGTATTATTTGTTCCTGCCCATCAGGTGAAATAACTTTAGACATACACGAAGGGACAGATTGAAAGATACTGGTGGGCGTGTACTTCTATTGGGCGTGTACTTCTATTGGGCGTGTACTTCTATTGGGCGTGTGTCAGTTTGCTAACAATACAACCTCTCTTATATAAAGGCCTGCAGTATGGGGGATCGTTTGGTCTGAGAAGGCCAGGTTTTTTGCTGTGATTTGTGGGGGGAGAAGGAATGATATTGTGCAGATTGACAACCCCCCCCCCCCCCAACTAGTGTTATTTGCTGAAATTCTTGTGCATTTTTTTCAATCAAAAATTGTGTGTGTATTGTTCCTGTCTGACCATGCAAAATCGTTTGGAAGCATCTGCTGACCTTCTACTCTTGGATCTCATTGCTTAATCATGTACACAGAAATACAGCTTCCAGCAGAACATGGTCACCAATGTATGTATGTATATGTGGATTGTGGGGTGGGGGTGGGTGTTTTGAACATGTGTCTTTTTTATTATGTTGGAATGCTTTGTAAGTATAATGACTTGAGTATGTTTCTATATTCTTGCAGATAAAAATGTGATGTGTTGCCCGTTATACACTAAAAGTTAAGCTGTGTGCACTCTAAGGTTTTGACAAATTTTAGATTGTAAGCTCCTATGAGCAGGGCCCTTAAAATCCAATTGCTAAATGTAGCACCATGTATCCTGTCCAAATTTTTTTGAAGCTAGTAAATGAATGTACCTAATTTTGTTTCTGCTAGCAAAATAAAAGTACGTTATTGAGCTTTGGTGTGTGTGCGCTTTTTTTTGCTTTTTTTGGCAAAGTGCAAAATCCTTAATATTTTATTTCTATATGAATTTGTGCACCAAAAAATGAATCTCTTTGCCCTTGTTCACATTGATGCTACTTTGAAATCGCGCTACTTCACTTAAGCTAGCGCGATTTTAGGTACTACTTGATAGACATCTGTGTGGCTTCATACACAAATGTCTATTGAAGTCGCACCTGAAATCGGCAAAAGTAGTGCAGGAACTACTTTTGGAAATCGGTGCGGTGCCACAAAATTGGGGTTGCATCGATTGGAACAGTGCCATTGCCACCAATAGTCATGCGATTTGATTTCTGAAAGTGCATGACAAATCACCCCAATGTAAACCTAGGCTTCAGCACACCTGCAAGTGAATGATAAAGGTGGAATCTTTATAACAGCTGTGGAGAATTGCAGGTAATGAATTCAGCTGGAGGATAGACAGTGTTGTATGTGTCAGCTCTGGTTCACATTGGTGCGATTTGACATGTCAGATCGGTGGCAATTGCGCTGTTCTAATTGGGGTGATTTGTATTGATATAAGTGCAGAAACCTGCACAGATGTCTCTGATGTCCCCCCCCCCCTCCTGCAGTCGGGACTGACATGCGGGAATGAAAATCGTATGAGTTCAGCTGAACGATTTCCTCCCGCTGTCAGTGTGAAGCTGGGCTCAAACCGGGCCTTTTGCCTTTGTAATTCACCTGCTGCTATGGCAGAGACACCATTCCTTTTCAAACTCCCTTATATTTACCTTCAAATATCATATGTAGAAATACAGATTTGCATATCTGCAAATAATCAAAAATAATAAATTCTAAGTGTGATTGAGATCAAATTTTAGCAGCTGCAATCAACAGAGCGTGGTTTCACCTCCTGACCCGGAAATGAGTCATTGTAATCACCCGGAAGTTCCTGTGCTGGTCAGGATCTCCATCTAGGTGGACATGGCAAGCTCCCTCTTTTTAGCATAGAGGAAGTGCTGCTGATTTGCCGGGTAAGTGTAGGATATGTACTTGTGTTTACTCAAGGTGGGGGTGTATTTGGTGTGGGTGGGCTTCATTGATTTGTTTGGTATCACTACACATTTGCTTCTGGACCATGTGCACACATCACTACTTCCTGCATTTGTTCTGCTGATGTAAATCAGTAAGGACTATGCAAGTATAAATGAGAGCTCCTTTCTATTAAAATATATATGACTTGATTCACAGTTGGGCGACTTTTCATGATTCTCAATGATAACCATTCATATCTGTGCTACTTTAAGTCAGACCAACTTCAAAGTAGTCCCTGTACTACTTTGGTGTGACTTTCAGGCTCGGTTTCCACTAGTGCGACTTGTCATGCAGCTCGGGACTGCAAAGTCGCATGACATGTCATACCCTATGATTTCCAATGAGTATGGTTCATATCTGTGCGACATCAAGTCGCAGCGACTTCAAAGTAGTCCCTGCACTACTTTGGACCCACTTTGATACAACTTGAGGTCCATAGACCTCAAGAATATACAGGCATTGCTCCAAGTCGCATCAAAATCGTGGCAAAATCATGCGAATTTAGGGTTGCAATAGTGGAAACAGAGCCTCATGTGACTTGAGGTACATAGGGTGCAATATTACACAGGCATTCCCAGAAGTTGGGGCCAAGTTGCAGCGACAAAGTCGCAGCAAATTAGGGTGACTTTCAGGTCGCAGCAGTGTGAAAGAGATTCAAGGATATCTTTGAATTTGGCCCTATTGTCACTTGTGCATCCTGAAAGTGGGGAAAATTCATCCCTGCACTACCTTGGTTTGACTTTGATGCGATTTGAGGTCTATACACCACAAGATAACACAGACATTGCTTCAAGTCATGGCAAAGCTGTGCAATTTTAGGGTTGCACAAGTGCAAATGGGGCTTTATTCAAAGGTGTTATTTAATCTCATTAGGTTACTTTCACACTTATGTGACTTTTCATGCAGCTTTGGACCTCAGAGTCACATTAAAAGTCCCCCCCCCCCATGAGTTCCATTCATATCTATGCAACTTCACCCATGTTCACATAGCTCTGAATTGACATGTCAAATTGCAGGCCAAATCGGCGCCTATTGACGGCAATAGAACTGTCCGAATTGGTGCCACGCCACACAGATTCCCAAAAGTATTTCCTACACTACTTTGGGCGACTTCAGGAGGCGATTTCTTACCTCCCAACTTTTTGAGATGGGTATAAGGGACAACTATTAGCAAAAGTATGTAGGCATAGGACACACCTCCTAAAACACCTTCTTAAAGGAGAATTATTAATATATATATATATATTAGTTAAACCCCCAAGTGCTTTTTTGTTAACAATAATTTAATATCCCTTTAGATTGGCTTTGAGGATTTACAAACAAAGCAATTTAGAAATTAGATGAAAGGTTTAGCGCTGGGAAACACTTTTTGAAAGATAAAAATTGCATTTTATATCAAACTATACAGATCAGAACAAAATGAGGGACAAATGAGGAGGAAAGAGGGACAGAGGGACTTTGGTCCAAATCAGGGACAGTTGAGACCTATGTGATTTCACTAGACATCTGTGCAGGAAAGTGCACTGATGTCTCTGAAATCGCTCACAAAGTCGGGCTGAGGCCCCTTTCACACTTGAGCGACTCTTCCTGAGACTTTGGTCATCAGAGTTGCATGACAAGTCATACCCCATGATTTTCAATGTGTACCATTTATATCTGTGAAACTTCAAGTCACACCGACTTCAAAGTAGTCCCTGTACTACTTTGGTCCGACTTCGATACGAGTTGACAGGCATTCCCTGGGATCGCAGAAAAAATGCAGACGGAAGTTTGCGCGCCTTTCCCTGCGACTCCTGCGTCCATAGACCTCAAGATTACACAGGCATTGCTTAAAGTCGCATCAAAATCACACAACTTTCAGGTCGCACAAGTGTGAAAGGGGCCTAAGTCACTGTGCTGAGTACTATTATACCTAGAATATAAAGTAGTCCCACCATCAAACACTCAGCAGCATATGCTGAAAAGAGGCGAATGCCTATTAGCCAGTGCCACATCAGCATGGTTGTTACAATAATATTAAAGTGGTTGTAAACCCACTTAGACAACTTGCATCTACAGGTAAGCCTAGATTAAGGCTTACCTGTAGGTGCAAGAAATATCTCCTTAATCTACACACACTAGTAGATGTTTGTGCTATGCCCAATAGGCTAGTGGTCAGCACTTCTACCTTGAAAAACTCAGGCTTTGAAGCACTCATGAGTTCAAATCCCACAGAGAGATACTAAAAGATTGTATTGGTGAAAAAAGGCAAATGCCTATTAGCCAATTAGCCAAAGCAGCATATGCTGAAAATAGGTGAATGCCAATTAGCCAATGCACTTTTATTCAATAATATTATGGTGTGAACTTCCAAACATCACACACTAGCTAACGGGCAGTCTACATTTCTTTGTTTGTTTATTTTAATTTGCTTGTGCAAATAATAAACATAGCTGTTGGATGGTAGGTTGGCTGGTATTTGAACTTGTAACATGAGAGCTGTATAGACATGGGAGCAGACCACTAAGCCATTGTGCTAAGTACAAGACCTGCATAATAGTGTAGTATGATTAAAGAATGAACATAAATAATTACCGCTTTATAGCCACCTAAATGAAAAAATAAAAACATGAAAAAAGCAACATACAACAAATAGGTAACGTAAATGTTTAATACAATGTAATTTTACATAATAGCAGACATTACTATGTAATAATCCTTCATAACTGCATTTTTTTGCAAAAGAAGGAAAAAAACTAGGAATACTAATTGCAATATACATCAATAGATAGAGCACATCTCATATAAAAATGTTTCTTTCACATACATGGATCATGGTTACAGTGCAGTGCTATATAAAAATGTAGTTGAAATTGGCATTTGCGCGTACGCGGATTAGCACTGATTTCACATTTACTAACACTTGTTTGCTGCTAATAGCGCTCTTTTTCATTCGCAAATTCGCGCATGGAATTTTTAATTGTCCAAAATTGGAGCTATTTTTTGCGATGTGCTCAGTACTTCCTGGAGTTATAGTAAATCAGCCCCAAAGTGTATATTAGTAACATGGTAATAAATAGACTTGTGCACAACGGAAAAATTTGTTTAGTTTCGGTTCGTTTCTTTTCGGTCCTGTTGATTCGTAATCGTTCGTAATTTTGCTAGACGGGATTTTTCGTGTTCGGACTAATTAGTATTTTTGCAAGCGACATTTTTCGTTGAATCGGAATGATTCGTATTAATGTAAGCCTTATTTTTCATTGATTTATAATTCGTACTTTCGGTAGAGTACATTGTTTTTCGTTGATTCTGGACACAATTCCTACTTTCGTAACTTTTTTTGGGTTCGTTGATTCGTAATTTTCCGTGTCTCTCTCACAACGACGCTGCCTATAATGCCTAATGTGCTTCGAATGGATTTGTACTTTTCTAAATACAAAGCGGTTATTTGTAACGATTCAAAATCTCGTATTTTACTTTAGTTTTTTACATGCGGCTATAGCCTCCGCCCCTGTACACCATTTTGAGAGGGAGTTCAGCACGGTGAGGGAGGAGCAGAGTGTTATTGTGCTTCGAATGGATTCGTACATTCGTAACTTTTTTCATAACGAATTATGCCGAAGACATTCGGACATTTGCTATTTGCGATATAATTTATTTCGGATTCGGTTTTATTCATAATTGCTTTATTTGGAAATTTGAATGCTTCCGAATGTCCGAAAGTTGCTAAATTCGGACGAATTTCGATTCGTTACGAAACAAATTGCACAAGCCTAGTAATAAATATACAGGTATATAAAAAAAATTGTACGTCTTGTCACATATGGTTACCAATGATACTAAAGCTGTACTTACAAAATACAAAAGCAATTGGTACAATCAGCCAGAGATATGATGGTCAATGGTCTCACAAATAGAACAGTGCAGCCAAATGGACCCAAGGATAGAACAGGGGAGAGGAGGCTTGAGATGAAAACAGCAAATGCCTCAACTAAAAGGACCCCTTGGAATATGAGCAGCTGCTCCTGCTAGATATTGACCAGCAGCAAGGTGTATGTGTGTTTATGTACGAAAATAGCATTTAAATGCTCATCTGTGTGTAGCAATGTGTTACTTTGGCACGTAGCTCACGGACTACAGTTTGTGCCTATAAGAACGTAGCTCTTTTCATTATCTGTTGCCCCATATTGCTGCAAGTTGTTGGGTTCAGCCATGGTAGGACAATGCATGACCGATCATGTGGTGCAGAGAGACACAGACTCTATTGTTACGGGTCAGGAATGGACTACAAGGCCCACGCCACTTGCTGGGAAGGAGCGTAGCGCCATGCACTGCCTGGGAGGACCTTTTAAAAGGAGAGGCGGGCTTGTGTTCTGTCTCTTGGGACGCCATCTTGCTAGCGGCAAGAGGCCTGCAGCGAGGGTGCTTAGGCTGGAAAAGCCTGGGCCAAAAATGACGGAGGCCGGACCGCCTGTCGGAGGAATCCCATCTACATCCCTGCTGATTGGACCAGAGAGGGGGACAACTGGGTACTCCGGAGCATCCAGAGCCACCTATCCACCAACACCTTGTGGCTGGCTAAGTGGAGGACCGGGGACAACCACTCGTTCGGAGGCCACGAACCAACAGGGCCCTGTTGTAGGATCCCAGCGAGACAAGGCCTTACGTGGTGAGAGGGCACCCGCCCACAAATATAACTAACTGTGTTACAGGAAGGTGACTTCCACAACTTTACTTGTTTGTTTAGGCTTGCGGGTATCTGCAGCACTGCAAGCTGGGTCACATTGCATCCAGGATTAAGCTAGTGCTTTGATAAGGACCAGTATTCATCTGTTCCTTCTCATCATATACTTTAACCACTTAACGACCGCCCACTGTAAATATACGTCAGCAGAATGGCACCGACAGGCAGAATCACGTATATGTACGTGATTGCCTTTGTATAGTTGGGGGGTTCGATCGGACCCCCCTTCTTTACAGTGAGCGGTCGTTTTACCTTCGGGAGCGATCCGGCATGAGGGGACGGCCGTTCGATTCCGGCCACCCCCTCTCGATCGCTCCCGGCGAATGAGAGAGCTTCCCCTGCCTGCCAGGAAGGAGGAAGTGATGTCATCTCTCCTGGGGCGCCCACATATACCGAGCGCCGTACAGGAGAAGATGCAGGTTAGTACACAAAACAGCACACTGACACCAGGACACATAGGCACATAAATTGCCCCCCCAGGCCCCCCCAGACACCCCCAGATCACCCCCCAGCCCCCCCCAGCCCCCAGTCACAGTGTCACTGATTGCAGTGACCATTTATTTAGTGATCACTGCAATCAGTGACATTTGTGACTGTAAAAGTGTCACTACATTTAGTTTTAGGTCCAGTGTAGCCCCCTAACCCCCCCTAATAAAGGTTTAACCCCCTGATCACCCCCCAGATAACCCTTTCACCCCCTATCACCACTGTCACTAAGCAATCATTTTTCTGATCGATGTCTTAGCGTCGGTGATGCTGATCGGTAGCCAGTAATTTTTTTTAGGTTCGCCGCAGGTTTTTATAGCGTCGGGTACCCCCATATATTACCTAATGAAGGTTTAACCCCCTTGATCGCCCCCCAGGTAACCCTTTCACCCCCTATCACCACTGTCACTAAGTTATAATTTTTCTGATCGATGTCTTAGCGTCGGCGATGCTGATCGGTAGCCAGTAATTTTTTTTAGGTTCGCCGCAGGTTTTTATAGCGTCGGGTACCCCCATATATTACCTAATAAAGGTTTAACCCCCTTGATCACCCCCCAGGTAACCCTTTCACCCCCTAGCACCGCCGTGGCTATGCGATCATTTTTCTGATCGATGTCTTAGCGTCGGTGATGCTGATCGTAGCCAGTAATTTTTTTTAGGTTCGCCGCAGGTTTTTATAGCGTCGGGTACCCCCATATATTACCTAATAAAGGTTTAACCCCCTTGATCGCCCCCCCAGGTAACCCTTTCACCCCCTATCACCACTGTCACTAAGCGATAATTTTTCTGATCGATGTCTTAGCGTCGGCGATGCTGATCGGTAGCCAGTAATTTTTTTTAGGTTCGCCGCAGGTTTTTATAGCGTCGGGTACCCCCATATATTACCTAATAAAGGTGTAACCCCCTTGATCACCCCCCAGGTAACCCTTTCACCCCCTAGCACCGCCGTCACTATGCGATCATTTTTCTGATCGATGTCTTAGCGTCGGTGATGCTGATCGGTAGCCAGTAATTTTTTTTAGGTTCGCCGCAGGTTTTTATAGCGTCAGGTACCCCCATATATTATCTAATAAAGGTTTAACCCCCTGATCGCCCCCCAGGTAACCCTTTCACCCCCTATCACCACTGTCGCTAAGCAATCGTTTTTATGATCGTTGTCTTAGTGTCGGTGATGCCAACAGGTAGCCAGTAATTTTTTTTTAGGTTCGCCGTCAGGTTTTTATATAGCGTCAG
The DNA here is from genome assembly GCA_029206835.1 of Rana muscosa. Classification (NCBI taxonomy): domain Eukaryota; kingdom Metazoa; phylum Chordata; class Amphibia; order Anura; family Ranidae; genus Rana; species Rana muscosa. Next base: position 180,638,328 of record CM055124.1, read on the forward strand.
GTACCCCCATATATTACCTAACAAAGGTTTTAACCCCCTAATTGCCCCTAGTTAACCCTTTCACCAGTGATCATCATATAAGTGTTACGGGTGACGCTCATTAGTTAGTTTGCTTTTTATAGTGTCAGGGCACCCGCCGTATATAACCCAATAAAGGTTTAACCCCCTGATCGCCCGGCGGGTGATATCAGTTAGGTTTTAGCGTCAGAGAGGGTCTGTGTCACACCCCAGGCAGCGTCAGGTTAGTGCCAGTAGCGCTAACACCCACACGTGAAGCATACACCCCCCTTAGTGGTATAGTATCTGATCAGCTCAATATCTGATCTGATCAGATCTATACTAGCGTCCCCAGCAGTTTAGGGTTCCCAAAAACGCACTGTTAGTGGGATCAGCCCAGATACCTGCTAGCACCTGCGTTTTGCCCCTCCATCCAGCCCAGGCCACCGAAGTGCAGTATCGATCGATCACTGTCACTTGCAAAACACAACACACATAACTGCAGCGTTCGCAGAGACAGGCCTGATCCCTGCGACTCCAGTGCTGTAGGAGGTAATTTCACCACCACAGTTAAAAAAAAAAAGCATATATGCCGAAGCATTGGGGCAGCAGGAGCGGAGGAGCGATTTTGCTCCTAATGCCGCGTATATACGGTCGAAATTCCGACGGAGGCTTGCCCGTGGAAAAGTCTGACCATGTGTACGCGGCATAACTTTTGCGAGAAGATGCCCCCATGCTTCGGCATATATAAATGGTGCATGTATGCCCATCATTAGAAGTGGGTGGATGAAGGGCGGTATTCTAATGGTGGGCATACCCACCGATCAATCTTTTTTTTTCGTTCAGCCAACAGGCTGCATGAAAAAAAAGATTACAATACATGTCCAACAAGGACCAGCAACGTACTGGTATGTTGCTGGACTTTGAATGTTTATACCAGAATGATGCCTGCGGGTTTAGGTATCATCTTGGTATCATTCTTTTCAGCCAGCGGCCGGCTTTCATGTAAAAGCAATCCTAGTGGCTAATTAGCCTCTGGACTGCTTTTACAAGCAGTGGGAGGGAATGACCCCCCCCCGGATATAAAAAGCGCCATTGGGAAATTGGGAAAGCATTTTATCACACCGATCTTGGTGTGGTCAGATGCTTTGAGGGCAGAGGAAAGATCTAGGGTCCAATAGACCCCAGTTTTTTCAAAAAAGAGTACCTGTCATTACCTATTGCTATCATAGGGGATATTTACATTCCCTGAGATAACAATAAAAGTGATAAAAATAAATAAATATGGAAGCAACAGTTTAAAAATAAAATAAAAAAGCAAAATTAATAATAAAAAAAAAAAAAGCACCCCTGTCCTGCCCTGCTCTTGCCCAATGGCGAACGCAAGCATCGGTCTGGCGTCATATGTAAACAGCAATTGCACCATGCATGTGAGGTATCACCGCGAAGGTCAGATCGAGGGCAATCATTTTAGCAGTAGACCTCCTCTGTAAATCTAACGGGGTAACCTGTAAATGCTTTTAAAGGCTTTTAAAAATGTATGTAGTTTGTCGCCAATGCGCGTTTGTGCGAAATTTTAAAGCATGTCGTGTTTGGTATCTATGTACTCGGCCTAAGATCATCTTTTTTATTTCATCAAACATTTGGGCAATATAGTGTGTTTTAGTGCATTAAAATTAAAAAAGTGTATTTTTTCCCAAAAAAATGCGTTTGAAAAATCGCTGCGCAAATACTGTGTAGAAAAAAAAAATGCAACACCCACCATTTTATTCTGTAGGGCCTTTGCTTTAAAAATATATATAATGTTTGGGGGTTCAACATAATTTTCTTGCAAAAAAAATATGTTTTCATGTAAACAAAAAGTGTCAAAAAGGGCTTTGTCTTCAAGTGGTTAGAAGAGTGGATGTAAGCTTCCTAATGTTGTGTATAAAATGCCAGAACAGTTCAAAACCCCCCCAAATGACCCCATTTTGGAAAGTAGACACCCCAAGCTATATACTGAGAGGCATGTCGAGTCCATGGAATATTTTATATGTTGACACAAGTTGCGGAAAAAATACAATTTTTTTTTATTTTTATTTTTTTTTGCACAAAGTTGTCACTAAATGATATATTGCTCAAACATGCCATGGGCATATGTGGAATTACACCCCAAAATACATTCTGTTGCTTCTCCTGAGTACGGGGATACCACATGTGTGAGACTTTTTGGGAGCCTAGCCACGTACGGGACCCCAAAAACCAAGCACCGCCTTCAGGCTTTCTAAGGGTGTCAATTTTTGATTTCACTTCTCACTGCCTATCAGAGTTTCGGAGGCCATGGAATGCCCAGATGGCACAAAACCCCCCCAAATGACCCCATTTTGGAAAGTAGACACCCCAAGCTATTTGCTGAGAGGTATTGTGAGTATTTTGCAGATCTCGCTTTTTGTCACAAAGTTTTGAAAATTTAAAAAAAAAAGAAAAAAAAAATGTTCTTTCTTCATTTTCAAAAACAAATGAGAGCTGTAAAATACTCACCATGCCTCTCAGCAAACAGCTTGGGGTGTCTACTTTCCAAAATGGGGTCATTTGGGGGGGTTTTGTGCTATTTTGGCATTTTATGGCCTTCAAAACTGTGATAGGTAGTGAGGAGTGAAATCAAAAATTTGCGCCCTTAGAAATCCTGAAGGCGGTGCTTGGTTTCCGGGGTCCCGTACGTGGCTAGGCTCCTAAAAAGTCCCACACATGTGGTATCCCCGTACTCAGGAGAAGCAGCAGAATGTATTTTGGGGTGCAATTCCACATATAACCATGGCATGTGTGAGCAATATATCATTTAGTGACAACTTTTTGTAATTTTTTTTTTTTTGTCATTATTCAATCACTTGGGACAAAAAAAAAAAATATTCAATGGGCTCAACAGGCCTCTCAGCAATTTCATTGGGGTGTCTACTTTCTAAAATGGGGTCATGTGGGGGGGTTTTGTGCTATTTTGGCATTTTATGGCCTTCAAAACTGTGATAGGTAGTGAGGAGTGAAATCAAAAATTTGCGCCCTTAGAAATCCTGAAGGCGGTGCTTGGTTTCCGGGGTCCCGTACGTGGCTAGGCTCCTAAAAAGTCCCACACATGTGGTATCCCCGTACTCAGGAGAAGCAGCAGAATGTATTTTGGGGTGCAATTCCACATATAACCATGGCATGTGTGAGCAATATATCATTTAGTGACAACTTTTTGTAATTTTTTTTTTTTGTCATTATTCAATCACTTGGGACAAAAAAAAATATATTCAATGGGCTCAACATGCCTCTCAGCAATTTCCTTGGGGTGTCTACTTTCTAAAATGGGGTCATTTGGGGGGGTTTTGTACTGCCCTGTCATTTTAGCACCTCAAGAAATGAGATAGGCAGTCATAAATTAAAAGCTGTGTAAATTCCAGAAAATGTACCCTAGTTTGTAAACGCTATAACTTTTGCGCAAACCGATAAATATACGCTTATTGACATTTTTTTTACTAAAGACATGTGGCTGAATACATTTTGGCCTAAATGTATGACTAAAATTGAGTTTATTCGATTTTTCTTATAACAAAAAGTAGAAAATATCATTTTTTTTCAAAATTTTCGATCTTTTTCCGTTTATATCGCAAAAAATAAAAATCGCAGAGGCAATCAAATACCATTAAAAGAAAGCTCTATTTGTGGGAAGAAAAGGACGCAAATTTCGTTTGGGTACAACATTGCATGTCTGCACAATTTACAGTTAAAGCAGCACAGTGCAAAATTCTGAATTCACCTCTGGTCCTTTAGCTACCAAATGGTCCGGGGCTTAAGTGGTTAACTGCTCGATTTTATTCTTTTTCCCATTGGATTACAAATTATTAACGTGCACCAACCAAGGCTAGCGAAGATTACTGTTAACTACAAGGAACTATTACAGGATTCAGCTTGTCCATTTGAACTGGTATAAAAGGACACGTGTGTGGGAATTACCCACTAGAGGGAACCAAAGAGCATTACCTCTTACCATCCTATAATTTGTTGTGCAGTTACTATATTCCCAAGAGCTGGGTGAGACCTGGTGGAGAGGTGCTTCAGGGTTAACGTATTGCACTGGGGGAATCCCTCCGCTGCACACTTACCCAGGTCAGGCCTTAATTTTGCATTGTTCAACCTGATTGTTAATATATATATCTCACTGACTCTCACAGGGCCCTGTGTGAGTCAACTGTTAATGTTTGACTGTGTCTATTTTTTTCTCATTCACCAAGTAAAATACTCACTCTTGGTTAAACTGCATTTGGTGTGGAGTCTTATCTGGTGGTGCCATTGGAAAAGGGACCCATACAAGGTAACAAACTTTAATGCCGCGTACACACGACCATATTTCTCATCGGGAAAATTTCATTTTTTCTCTTTGACGAGAAAAACGAGCGTGTGTGGGCTTTCCATCATTTTTTCCCGACGAGAAAAATGGCAAGAATCACAACGAGAAAAATTAGAACATGCTCTAATTTTTCTCATCGTGATTCACGGCATTTTTTTCCGTGGCAGTTTTCCCATAGGGAAACACTGCCAGGGAGCCTACACATGGTCGTTTTTCCCGACCAAGAGAAAAAATGTCAGGAAAACCGGCCATGTGTAGGGGACCAAGCCGTTCCTTGTTTTTCCTGTCGATTTTCTCAACGGTGTTTTCACCATCAAGAAAATCGATCGTGTGTACATGGCATAACTGTGATTGCATTGTTACATGGTGTCATTGTGGTTCCCAACTGCCAGTGGGTTCCACAATCCGTACATTGTCCAGTTGTGCCAAGGGGAATTGAGCCAAACTTACAGGGGGTTGACAGGCAGAGTACAGGCCCAAAACTAACCAGCAGCTCCTACGGGGGTAGTGCCACATGTGTATATAAGAGAGCACTCAAATGAGCATTTTAATACTCTTTTTGTACATGAACACACATCCCCCTTGCTGCTGGTCAATATCTGGCAGCAGCAACCTGGATTACACAGGTATCTGCTCCCCCCTCCCCCTGAAAGGTGCCAAATTTGACACCGTAGGTGGGGAGGAATCCGAAAAGCGGAAGTTCCATTTTCGGGTGGAGCTCCGCTTTAATAGGAGAGCGGAGTGGACCTAAATGTTTGTGTAAACACAGAAATCTAGCATGTGTACTACAATATATAATTAGGAGCACAAGACTCATCAGTATTGGGCTATTAAAAGTGATGGATGAATAGGAAAAGGAAAGAAGTAGGGAGAAAAAAGAAAGATGAGGTGGGGGGGATAAAGTGCAAACAAAAAGAGGAGAATAGAGGAGAGAATACCTATCCAGAGGTCATCTATCCCATATCTATCCCATATGTCTGCTTTTATTAAGATGGTAATTGAAGATACGAGAGCCAGAGGTTCTGAACGTTTTCAAACGTCACTTTTGTATCTCATAATACACAAATAGTTTTTTCGTTAAGCATAATCCATGATAATTTGCGTTTCAATAAGGGTAGGTCAACAAAAGCACTCCAGGCCCTGGCAATCACTATCTTAGCCTATGAAAATATAAAATGGCATTACCCCTTAAGAAAGTCACGTGACTGATAATGAAGTGCATCGGGTTTGGACTTCTGATGTCATCACACCGGACCAAAAGTGATAGTGCCTAGTCTGTGTAAAGATGTAATATTGGTTTGGGAAGCTCCTTAAGGGGCCAGTGTATTCCCACAAAATGTACTGCACTTTTAGGTGTAATGCCTCGTACACACGATCAGTTTTCCCGACAAGAAAAGTGTGATGTGTGCATTTTGTCAGGAATTCCGACCGTGTGTATGCTCCATCACACTTTTCTGTCAGAATTCCTGCCAAGAAAAGATTGAAAGCAGGTTCCCTATTTTCGTGACAGGAAAAATTCCTATCTGGAATCTCGCTCGTCTGTATGCAAAAAAAAACATGCATGCTCAGAATCAAACTAAGCTGAACTGCTTATTGAACTTAATTTTTCTCGGCTCGTCGTACGTGTTGTACGTCACCGCGTTCTTGACGTTCGGAATTTCAGACAAGATTTGTGTGACTGTGTGTATGCAACACAAGTTTAAGCAGTTTTCCTGCTGAAAAAAAACTGTCGGAAAAACTGATCGTGTGTACGAGGCATAAGTGGTTTTCTTATAATATTTTAATAAATGTGGAAGTTTTTAATGAATGAAGCGCAATGATGGATGGCCTTTCTTGGTTTTATTTGAGTGTGAATGATATTGAAGAACTTAATCTTTTCCTGACTGTCTGATAAAAAGACATGCTGGTAGGTTAATTGGATAATTGGTTAATTGGATCTTGTCCAAATTGGCCCAGTATATATGTGTACGAATGTGTGTCCCAAGCGCATTGAGATCCTATGGGGTAAATGACCACACTAGCCAGGCAAACACTGGCTGAAAAAAGCGCCTTGATGCGATTCAGTTTGCATTTGTAGCGCTATACAAGTCATTCATTCATTCAAAAAAATAAGAATTTGAAGAAAAATCTGAATGGTGAGTTTGGAGACAATAATCCAGAAAGGGTAAGATTCATGGGGAAGGCACATTGGGACCTATTCTCTATATAGGTCAAAAAGTTGAACTTAGTGAATGGTTTGACTAGTGGCGGTGATCACGCGATAATTAAAGTGGAGTTCCGGCCCAAATTTTTTTTTTCCTTAGCGATCCTAGCATTAGTACAACTTACATACAATAACCTACAGACATAGTTCCAGATCTATTTAGTAACAATAGAAAAGACTTACAGAATATTTTCGCCCTGTTGTTGTGGCCGTTTCCATCTTAATTGTGGGCATGTGATGCCCAGTCAATATCTGTTCCTGGTTTTCCTTAGAGAGGTACATGCTGGGTAACCAGCATGCACCTCTCTATCTCGCGCATGCGCTATTAAATGGTGGCTGTATAGCGGATCAGAGTAATGCCCTCAGACATTGGGAAGGAAGTGACCTAGGAGCTCCGCGTTATAGGAAGTGGCAGATTAGGACGACTGCATAGCAACAGGGCGTTTCTGGTAGGTAAAAAAAAAATATATTTTCTAAATGTTTTTTAATAGGTGTCAAGGAGACTGTTAATGTAAATTTTTTTTTTAGGGTGGACCTCCGCTTTAACATATCTTTTTAAAGAAGCAAATGGACACTTGAAATTAATTTACTCACAAGAAGGACTTTATTTAATATTGTTTGTTGGGACGATTATATATGAACAAGCAGAGTGAGTCAAAGCCTTATGCCTCGTACACACGACCGGTTTTCCTGACATGCCAAAACCTGAAGTTTTTCCCGACGTGAATCCTCTCAAGCCTGCTTTGCATACACACGTTCATTAAAAAAAAAGCTCGACCAAAGGGTAGTGGCGTTCAACACGTACGACGGCACTATAAAGGGGACGTTCCATTCAAATGGCGCCACCCTTTGGGCTTACTTTTGCTGATCTCATGTTAGCAAAAGTTTGGTGAGAGACGATTCGCTCTTTTCAGCCTTGTGCTTTTCAGTCCGTTACAGCGTGACAAATGTGCTATCTCCATTACGAACTCTAGTTTTACCAGAACGAGCGCTCCCATCTCATACTTGATTCTGAGCATGTGTGTTTTTCCCCTCGGAAAAGCATGCACATGACCGGTTTTCGACGAGAAAAAGACTGATGGGAAACACGACGGGGAAAAATAGAGCAGGTTCTAAATTTTTGGCGGGCAGTTTTCTCATCGGGAAAACTGCTATGGAGCATACACACGACCGGTTTTCCCGACCAATGTAAAAAATGGCAGTTTTCTCGTCGGGAAAACCGGTCATGTGTACGGGGCATTAGTATTTAAGAGGTTTATATAGATTGGAGGTTGAAGGATTAAAATCACTGCCACTAATCACCAATGCAGAGAAATTAGGTATCAATGGACCACCAATGGAGAAGTATGCGGAAATGTAATTAGTACTGACATTGACACTAGAGTTGGGCCGAACATCCCCCGGTTCGGTTCCTGCCAGAACTCTTGAACATTGCAAAAGTACGGACCCGAACCTCGAACCCCATTGAAGTCTATGGGACCTAAACGTGAGAAGGCTTATTGCCCGCGTACACACGCTCGGAATTTCCAATGGAAAAATTCTGATGGAATTAGATAGAGAACATCTCTTTTTTTCCGATGAAAAAATTTCCATTTGTCTGGATGCAATTCCGGCTGACTAAAAACCACGCATACTCAGAAACAATTTTACGCATGCTCGGAAGCATAGAACTTAATTTTCTCGGCTCGTCGTAGTGTTTTATGTCACCGCGTTCTTGGCGGTCGGATTTTAGTGTGACCGTGTGTATGCAAGACAGCTTGAGCGGAATTTCGTCGGAACTCCGTCGGAAAAACCCTTTGGAGTTTATTCCGGCAGAAATTCCGCTCGTGTGTACAAGGAATTATATGCAAGTTATTGGCCATAAAAAGAGTATGGGATCACAGGTACTGCTCTAGGGTACATGTATCAATGCAAAAAAAATTGTTCGTAAAAATATTTTTTTTAAAGGAGCAGTGTTTTTAATGATGCTTAACCTGCCTGGTGGTATGATTATGTCAGATTTTTGATGCTGAAAGCGGTACCATTATCTTGCATGGAAATTTGGCATTTTATATTGTAGGCCTGTAATTCTTATGCCGCGTACACACAACCATTTTTCTCGTCGGGAAAATTGTAATTTTTTCTCTTTGACGAGAAAAACGCCCGTGTGTGGGCTTTCCAGCATTTTTCCCGATGAGAAAAACGGCAAGAATCACGACGAGAAAAATTAGAACATGCTCTAATTGTTCTCGTCGTGATTCACTGCATTTTTTTCTGCTGCAGTTTTCCCATAGGGAAACACTGCCAGGGAGCCTACACACGGTCATTTTTCTCGACCAAAAGAAAAAATGACATGAAAACCGACCGTGTGTAGGGGACCAAGCCGGTCCTCGTTTTTCATGTCGATTTTCTCTGCGGTGTTTTCACCGTCGAGAAAATCGATCGTGTGTACACGGCATTCGGAATAACACACTTAAATCTGTCCAAACAAGAGTCTAGTAGACATCCCAGGTATGATAAAGTTTGAAACCCAAAATCATAAATTATAATATAATAAATAATTATAACAAATAATAATATAATAATAATAACAATGATTCAATAATGTAATCAAATCAAAAACACTGAAATTTGCTGTCGCTGTCATTACTTTCAGTGTTTGATGACGAATTTCCCCACAAATCGCTATCGCTCAATTCTGCAAGTGATTCTAATTTATTATAGCTGTTTTCTAGCTGGTCTAAAACCACTTTTGATGTAAAGGGACACTTTTTGGTTGCTATAGACATTCTCAAGTTTCCAGGCAGAAAAAACAGTATTTACAATATAAAAGTGCATGCAGGGCACTGGACAAACCACTAGGGACAAAGGGGATATGTAATTATTTTATACAGTACTGTAATCTGTAAGATTACAGTGTACTGTATGTATTGTGTGTTTTAAATTTTTTGAATTTGGCGCCGTGCTCCATCTATTGCAACGCTCGCATGGAACAGAGCTCGTCACTCGGCACTGTGAATCGAGCGAGATGACAGCTCACAGACACAGCGGAGAGACATCGCAGGATCCAGGGGACAAGGTAAGTAACTTTCCCTGGATACTGCGATACGATCCCGAGTCTGGCTCGGGGTTACCGCTTTTGGTAGTAAAAACTCACCCCGAGCCAGACTCGGGAATACCACCAGGGAGAAACAATAAAAATGAAAAATGCCTTTAAATATAGTGTCTCAGGGGTCCCCTTAGTCTGCCTTTAAAGTGGCACATATGTACTGTGTATAGAACCTGCTGCAGCAAAACTGACATATATAAAGAAAAGAAAGGACATATAAATTGCCAGCAATACAATACTATTGCCAGCAATACAAAAACATAAAAAAAATGGCGTGGGGGTCCCCCCCAATCTATACCAGGCCCTTCAGGTCAGGTATGGCTTTAAAGGGAAACCCCATGCCAAAAAGAAAAAAACAGCATGCCCCCCCCCTAAAAAAAAATCCATACCAAACCCTTATTCGAGCATGCAGCCCAGCAGGTCAGGAAAGGGGAACGACAAGCGAGCGCCCCCCCTCCTGAACCATATCAGGTTGCATGCCCTCAACATGGGGGGTGCTTTGGGGCAGGGGATGCCCCCAAAGCACCTTGTCCCCATGGATGGGGACAAGGGCCTCTTCCTGACCACCCTGGGCTGTGGTTGTGGGGGTCTGCGGGCAGGGGTCTTATCAGAATCTGGAAGATTCCCAGATCCATCTATGTGAATGAGTATGAGGTACATAGTATCTCTACCCATTCACCAAAAAAAGTATCAAAAGTAAATAAAAGCAGAAGGCAGTTTTTGACAATTCCTTTATTTAAAAAAAAAACAAAAAACAATGTCCCCCAATGTAGATTCATCGTCAACCACAATGCCAGCCACACCCCGGACCCAAAAAAAGAAAAAATAATTGCTCTGCCACCGAAGGTTTATGCCTGCTCTGCCGTTTGACAGTTCCTAAATAGGTCAGTGAAGTCACAATGGGGCGGTGCCACCAGCTGACATCACAGGTGCCGTGGCCCCTTACCTATTTAAGAAGTTTCAAACGATGGAGCAGGCATTCGGGGGTTAGCCTTCAAAACTTTTTTTTTTTTTTTTCAGGTCAAGTAGTGTGGCGGGCATCGTGATTAATGATAGATCTACATCAGGGGACATTGTTTTTCTATCTTTATTTTTTTTTATGAAGGAATTGTCAAAAACTGCCTCCTGACTTTATGTATTTTTGACACTTTTTTGGTGAATGTGCAAGGGTACAATGTACCCCATTCTCATTCACATGGGGGGTAGGATCTGGGGGCCCCCTTGTCCAGGTTCCAATAAATCCCCTGCCTGCAGACCCCCATTACCACCGTCCATGGTTGTCAGGAAGAGGCCCTTGTCCCCATTGCCCCCCTCCCATTTCCTGTCCTGCCAGGCTACAATGTTTCTTTTTTTTGTAATTTTGGCTTGGGGTATCCCTTAAAATCCATTCCAGACCCAACGGACCTGGTATAGATGGGGGGGGGGCATTTACTATTTTCTATTGCCAGCAATAGGTTTTCTTTTTATTCAACTGTCAGCGCGGATGCCGTTGACAGGTGATGACTCATCCGTTGTTAAGGAGGCAGCGGCCGGCTTCCCGACCAGCTCCTAACAAGCAGCTATTCACTGTGCCATGATTGGTTAAAGCTTTGCCCAGTCCGGGCTTAGAATGCACTGCGCAGTGCACAGTGCATTGTGCGGCGTTCGGCGGGCGAGCATTCCGCTGAACGCCCTGCAAATTTGGGTGTTTGCCAAATGGGCAAACAGGCAATGTTCGGGCCAAACTTTTGCTTGGCTTGAACTGTTCGCCTAACTCTAATTAACGCCAATTTTATTATTGTGTCCACTGACACCAATGCTGCAGATTGTTACTGGGACCACTGATGTCAGGGCCCGGACTGGCGGCTAGTGAGGACACAGGAGGTGGATCCTCTGTGCCAGAGAGGCGAAGGCACGGGTCGCACTGGAGGACCGGTTCTAAGCAGCTACCGGTTTTCACCAGAGCCCGCCGCAAGGCGGGATGGACTTGCTGCGGCGGTAGCAACCAGGTCGTGTCCCCCAGTAGCGGCTCGACTTCTCTGGCAGCTGAGATAGGCACGGTACACTGGGACTAGGCAGAGGCAAGGTCAGACGTAGCGGAAGGTCAGGGCAGGCGGCAATGGTACGTAGTCAGGGGCAACGGCAGAAGGTCAGATACACTGGAAAGGCAAGTACAAAACGCTTTCTCAGGGCACTAAGGCAACAAGATCCGGCAAGGACAGGAAGGGGGAGTGGGTTTTTAAGTGTTTTTGAGTGTGACACAGTAATTGGACCAGGCACCAATCAATGGTGCACTGGCCCTTTAAATTTAAGAAGACCGGCGCGCGCGCGCCCTAGAGAGCAGCGGGACCGCGCACACCGGGACGGAGCAGGAGGAGGAGGCCGGTGAGCAGGATGGGATGCGATTCACGGGCGGACAGGTGCTGCCGCATGGATCGCATCCCCGCCAGCATCAGAGCAGCGCTCACGGTCAGAGGAGCCGACCGGAGCGCTGCAGGGGGACAGACGCCGCGGGCGCTCGGGATGGATGGGACACCCGGAGCGCTCGGCGTTACAGTACCCCCCCTTAGGTCTCCCCCTCTTTTTGGAACCCAAGAATCTTCGGATGAGCTCTTTATCTAAAATGTTGGCCTCAGGTTCCCAGGACCTTTCCTCAGGACCACAGTTCTCCCAATCGACTAAAAAACATTTTTTACCTCGGATGACCTTGGAGGCGAGGATCTCTTTCACCGAGAAGACATCAGAAGAACCAGAGACAGGAGCAGGAGCAGTGACCTTAGGGGAAAATCGGTTAAGAATGAGGGGTTTAAGAAGAGACACATGAAAAGAGTTGGGAATACGAAGAGAAGGAGGAAGGTGGAGCTTGTAAGAAACAGAATTGATTTGGTTTTTGACTTTAAATGGCCCGAGGTAACGAGGGCCCAGCTTGTAGCTAGGTACCCGAAACCGAACATATTTGGAGGAGAGCCACACTTTGTCACCAGGGGCATAGACAGGAGGGATTCTTCTTTTTTTATCTGCATGTCTCTTCATGTGGGCAGAGACCAGTGAGAGCGACTTTTGAGTCTCTTTCCAGATAGAGGCAAAGTCCTGAGTTAATTCATCCACGGCCGGAACTCCAGAAGACGTGGGAATGGGGAGGGGGGGCAATGGGTGATGGCCGTAGACCACAAAGAAAGGCGACTTGGAGGAAGATTCAGAGTTCTTGAAATTGTATGAGAATTCTTCCCAGGGCAATAGGTCGACCCAATCGTCTTGACGGGCGGAGACAAAATGTCGTAGGTAGTCGCCAAGGACCTGGTTAACTCTCTCCACCTGTCCATTGGACTGCGGGTGATAAGCGGAAGAAAGATTCAACTTAATTTTTAGTTGAGTACAGAGAGCTCTCCAAAATTTTGAGATGAATTGAACACCTCTATCCGAGACGATATGTAAGGGCAGCCCATGGAGGCGGAAAATTTGAAGAAAAAAATGCTTCGCCAACTGAGGTGCAGTAGGCAGACCAGGGAGCGGGACAAAATGAGCCATTTTAGAAAAGCAGTCAACGACCACCCAGATGACAGTGTTACTACGAGACAAAGGGAGGTCCGTGATGAAATCCATGGCGATGTGGGACCATGGTTGTTCTGGCACAGGTAGGGGAAGGAGAAGACCTGCAGGCTTCTGGCGAGGAGTCTTGTCACGTGCACAGATAGTGCAGGCCCGTACAAAGTCAGTCACATCTTCCTCCTGGGTAGGCCACCAATAGTGTCTGGCAATCAATTGTATGGATTTTTTGATCCCAGCGTGACCGGCTAGATGGGAGGAATGGCCCCACTTGAGTATCTGAAGCCGAAGGCGTGGAGGAACGAAAGTCTTTCCTGGAGGAATTGGCACGAGAGAAGCGGGAGCAGAGGAAATCAGACACTCAGGGGGTATGATGTGTTGAGGAGGAGTCTCGGTTTCAGAGGTATCGGAGAAACGGGACAAAGCATCAGCCCTGACATTTTTGTCTGCGGGCCGAAAATGGATCTGGAAGTTGAAGCGGGCAAAGAACAATGACCACCTGGCCTGGCGAGGATTTAGGCGCTGAGCGGACTGAAGGTAGGACAAATTTTTATGGTCAGTGTAGATGGAGATAGGGTGAAGGGATCCTTCCAGGAGATGTCTCCACTCTTCTAATGCCAACTTGATGGCCAACAGTTCACGGTGACCTATGGAATAGTTTTTTTTTCCGGAGGGGAGAAAGTTTTAGAGAAAAAAGTACAAGTGACGTTTTTCCCTTTAGCATTTTTTTGAAGAAGCACAGCTCCGGCTCCTACCGAGGAGGCGTCGACTTCAAGGAAGAACGGCTTTAGAAGATCTGGCCGAGACAGGACAGGTGCAGAGGAGAAGGCGGTCTTAAGGCGAGTAAAGGCTTCCTCCGCTTGAGGCGGCCAGGACCTAGGATTCGCGTCTTTTTTGGTCAGTGCCCCTATAGGAGCAACGATGGTGGAGAAGTGGGGTATGAACTGACGATAGTAGTTGGCGAAACCAAGGAAGCGTTGGATAGCACGAAGTCCAGAGGGGCGTGGCCAACCCAAGACTCCGGAGAGTTTGTCAGGGTCCATTTGAAGACCTTGTCCAGAGACCAGATAACCTAGGAAAGGAAGACTGCTGCGCTCAAAAAGGCATTTTTCTAATTTAGCGTAAAGATGAGGCGCTGGAGCACTTGACGGACATGGAGCCGATGTTCCTTAAGGTTGGCAGAGAAGATTAGGATGTTGTCAAGATAGACAACCACACAGGTATACAGTAGGTCCCGGAAGATTTCGTTGACAAAATCTTGAAAGACTGCAGGGGCGTTGCAAAGTCCAAACGGCATGACGAGATATTCAAAGTGACCGTCTCTGGTGTTAAATGTGGTTTTCCATTCATCTCCTTTACGGATTCTGATGAGGTTATAAGCGCCCCTGAGGTCCAATTTAGAAAAAACTTTTGCTCCGCGCAGACGGTCAAAGAGCTCCGAGATGAGAGGCAGAGGGTAGCGGTTTTTAATAGTGATTTTATTGAGACCACGATAGTCTATGCAACGTTGTAGAGATCCGTCCTTCTTGGCCATGAAGAAGAAGCCCACTCCGGCTGGAGAAGATGATTTCCTAATAAAACCTCTCTTGAGGTTCTCCTGAATGTATTCAGTCATGGCCTTGGTTTCAGGAGAGGAGAGAGGGTAAATTCTGCCACGGGGTGGTGTAGTACCTGGGAGCAAGTCAATGGGGCAGTCGTAGGGTCTATGTGGTGGTAAGACCTCCGCCTGTTTTTTGCAAAAGACATCAGAAAAGTCCTGATAGGCCTTTGGAAGGCCAGGCAAAGGAGTAGTGATGGGGACTTGACAGGTCGGTACAGACTTAAGGCAATGCTTGTGACAGGAGTCACCCCAGGATTTGATGTCCCCAGTGGTCCAGTCGAGGGTAGGAGTGTGACGCTGGAGCCAGGGTAGGCCAAGAAGGATGTCAGAAGTACAGTTCGGCAAAACAAAGAATTCAATCTTTTCTTGGTGAAGAACACCAACGGACATGAGCAGGGGTTTGGTGCGGTAACGCACGGTACAATCCACATTCTCTCCATTTACAGAGGAAATGAAGAAGGGTTTGATGAGACGGGTAACAGGAATGTTGAACCTGTTGATGAAAGAGGCTTCAATAAAGTTTCCTGCAGAACCAGAGTCCAGGAAGGCCACTGCAGGGAAGAGGGAGCCAGCAGAAGGAGAAATCCGCACAGGAATAGTCAGACGTGGAGAGGAAGAATTCACACCCAGTAACGCCTCTCCCACGTTCACTAGGTGCGGGCGTTTCCCTGACGCGGAGGACGAATAGGGCAGTCTTTTAGGAAGTGATCAGAGCTCGCACAATAAAGGCATAAGTTCTCGTTCCTACGGCGAGACCTCTCTTGTAGGGTCAGACGAGACCGGTCCACTTGCATGGCCTCCTCGGCGGGAGGCACGGTAACAGGATGCATTGGATTCAGAAAGAGAGGAGCCAGGCGCGGATAACGCCTGGTGCGAACGAGATCTTTCTCCTGGCGAAGCTCTTGGCGTCTTTCGACGTAACGCATATCGATGCGGGTAGCTAAATGGATGAGTTCCGTCAAGGAAGAGGGTATCTCTCGTGCGGCCAGACAATCCTTGATGTGGCCGGATAAACCCTTCTTGAAGGTCGCGCAGAGAGCCTCATTATTCCAAGCTAACTCTGAGGCCAGTGTGCGGAACTGTATGGCATATTCGCCCACAGAAGAGTTTCCTTGGACAAGGTTAAGCAGGGCGGTTTCAGCGGATGAGGCTCGGGCTGGTTCCTCAAAAACGCTGCGAACCTCAGCAAAGAAGGACTGAACGGTGGCTGTAGCAGGGTCGTTGCAGTCCCAGAGTGGCGTAGCCCAGGCCAAGGCCTTTCCAGACAACAGAGAGACCACGAATGCCACTTTAGACCGTTCTGTGGAAAACTGGTCAGACATCATCTCAAGATGCAGGGAACATTGGGACAAGAATCCCCGGCACATCCTAGAATCCCCGTCAAATTTCTCCGGAAGAGACAGGCAAATTCTCAAGGTAGTAGCGGCAGCTCGGAGAGGGGAAGATGCTGGAGGCTGCGGCGGCAGAAGCTGCTGGACCATGGCGGTCAACTGCGACAGCTGCTGTCCTTGTTGGGCGATCTGTTGCGACTGCTGGGCAACCACGGTAATGAGGTTAGCGAGATTTGCCAGCGGTACCTCAGCGGGATCCATGGCCGGATCTACTGTCAGGGCCCGGACTGGCGGCTAGTGAGGACACAGGAGGTGGATCCTCTGTGCCAGAGAGGCGAAGGCACGGGTCGCACTGGAGGACCGGTTCTAAGCAGCTACCGGTTTTCACCAGAGCCCGCCGCAAGGCGGGATGGACTTGCTGCGGCGGTAGCAACCAGGTCGTGTCCCCCAGTAGCGGCTCGACTTCTCTGGCAGCTGAGATAGGCACGGTACACTGGGACTAGGCAGAGGCAAGGTCAGACGTAGCGGAAGGTCAGGGCAGGCGGCAATGGTACGTAGTCAGGGGCAACGGCAGAAGGTCAGATACACTGGAAAGGCAAGTACAAAACGCTTTCTCAGGGCACTAAGGCAACAAGATCCGGCAAGGACAGGAAGGGGGAGTGGGTTTTTAAGTGTTTTTGAGTGTGACACAGTAATTGGACCAGGCACCAATCAATGGTGCACTGGCCCTTTAAATTTAAGAAGACCGGCGCGCGCGCGCCCTAGAGAGCAGCGGTACCGCGGGCACCGGGATGGAGCAAGAGGAGGAGGCCGGTGAGCAGGATGGGATGCGATCCACGGGCGGACAGGTGCCGCCGCATGGATCGCATCCCCGCCAGCATCAGAGCAGCGCTCACGGTCAGAGGAGCCGACTGGAGCGCTGCAGGGGGACAGACGCCGCGGGCGCTCCGGGATGGATGGGACACCCGGAGCGCTCGGCGTTACAACTGACCTCAGTGCTGCGTGTTTTATTGCTGCCACTGACGCCATTAGCACCAATGCTAGTGGTATATTGCTGCCACTGAAACCATGCTGACAATTACTATTACTGCCACTGATACCAATGCTGGAGGTTATTATTGTGTCCCCTGACACCAATGCATAAATATACATCAATGCTGGGTGTTAAAGTTGTTGACACTAATGCTGGGAAGTACTATTAATGTCAGAGATACCACTGATGAGGGATTCCAATGATTGAGCTATATGTTTACGTTTTCTTCAGTATACTCCAAGCCCCTATCCCTATTTTACCTAAATCATAGTGAAAAAAAAGGGGGAAAGGTGCCACAAAACAAGTCATATGCTGGGAACTGAGCAGCGGGTGGAGAAGTACAATGTTGTAAAAGTAGGTGGCCGTAGTTGCAACTTGGCAAGCCAGTTTCTTTATCTGCAGTTAAAACATCTGGCATCTGGCAATACAGTATTAGCTTACAAAAAAGTTACATAGCAAACAAATTATATGGCACTCCAAGGATTTAAATTGTATGTGCATTGAGGTGCATTGTTAGCCATTCCAAAAGATTTGGCTGCCGAACACAACATGCCTCCATGCACAAAATGCACATACATTTTACTATGAATTAGCTCTTAGAATGCAAACCAGCACTCTGAATACATTTTACTATGAATTAGCTCTTATAATGCAAACCAGCACTCTGAATATTCATGTGGTCTCAGACAATATCTTGGGGAGGGTGCACAGTAGGTGCCTGCGGAGTGCATACATAGTTTGGGGCTTAAGGCAGTCCTGTCCTTGCCCAGAATGTGTGGACTGGCAGAGAAGCTTTATGTGTATAGGCTGTGCAGGACCTAGTGACCCCAGAGTGAAAATCTCTGTGGATCGAGGACAGGTATACAAAGAAATTGCAGGAGGAGAAACTTGCATTTTAAAGATAACTGTACTGGAAATACATTTATCCTTTAAAAAGTAAAATCTGTGTTTAGGTATAAATGTAATAAGGATTAACTTTTATTAACAAACACTAGAATGTCAGCGAATAACTCCTTCACCCTCTGTTGAATAGCAGTAAACAATGAAACAGTCTACTGATACCAAACGTTGTCCAAGAATTTTATGAATTATATGAAAAAGTGCTTTAACAGTTATAAATATTTCATAGGGCATCTTCATGCCAAGTCTGCTCACAGCTGCATAAAGTACAGGAAACGCACCTGGAACTGTTGATGAAGGTTTTATAATGCCACAAAATGAAAACAAATATGTTTAACCTTATGCCAGCAAGCAGAATCCCAGGGAGGCTGACATATTCCAAGCCCTATCGGCTACAAGCATTTCTGGCAATATGCATGAAATGTGCTTCACAGCAATTTACATAGAATGAAAAAAAGTCACTTGCAATATAAAAGGGAGAAAAATAGACAAAGAGCGGCTAAAAGCTCGCATTGCCACGACTTGGTGAAATTATTGTTTTATTTAAATGTCTCACTTTGGGGGAAACTTCCTTAGCAGTCAGGAATTCTGCTCCAGCAACACTTTGCCTAAATGTATTTTCCTTCCAGGGGCTGCACTAACACTACAGCAAAACAGCAGATGCAGGTCTATCATCAACCTCATGTGTTTAAAACACAAATAACACTGAGTCGATAAACATATTTATGGCAGATTTTAGTTCCTAATAGTGCAGAAATCACAGGAATCCACCAAGACCACAGGCCTGGTCTGGAACCAATTATTTTTTTTTTTTTAAGTTGTTGTGGGTGGGTGTAGCATGGTGCAGCGGCAATAACACATACACACACACACACACAGTTCAAAAGCAATTAGTAGAACTTTTAATACAGTAAAAGCAAAAATAGGTCACAAAAACAAACAGGTGACCTGTTCCTACACTAACCACATGTAAATGCGTGCCTAACCCAGAGACCAGGACCTTAAATAGACTCTGCCACATCAAAGATGGCCACCACAGTCACATGGGCAGCCAGCATCCAATCAGAAAAATTAAATAAAGAGAGTATGCAGCACTACCTACAGTGTGCTAAATATTGTTAAATGCATACAATCTTTC
Organism: Rana muscosa; assembly: GCA_029206835.1. Taxonomy (NCBI): domain Eukaryota; kingdom Metazoa; phylum Chordata; class Amphibia; order Anura; family Ranidae; genus Rana; species Rana muscosa. The sequence continues at coordinate 180,657,509 of CM055124.1, forward strand.
TTAATCAAATAAAGTGCAAAATATCTAGCAGCTCTCCTCTCCTCTCATAGATCAGAGACCACAACGGGTCTAACAATACTTTGCTAGATGGATCCTTTTTTGGAAGATCACATTTCACTCTCCTCTCCTTAATAATCAAATCAGGAATATGGTATATGGCACAGCAAACACGCACTGAGCTGTGTACAATCTCCTCCTCTCCTCCTCTCCTCAATTCATGGGCCATACAAAACAAATGAGATCTCCATGGTGCAGTATTTCATAAAAACAAGGTTTTAAGAGACATCCAATCAGATCACTGCCCCAGTGACTCAGAAAACCTTAGAGGAACCATGTTCCTCCTGACTTTCCCTCCCTCTGCATTGCTGCTGCAGTTGAGCGCCACCTGCAGTGGAGAGAGCAGACTGCATCTGCATCTGCCTGCACTCCCCCCTCCCTTTGACATATGCTGTCCTCAGCATCACAACATGGTAAGAACAACAACAACAGTGATAAAAGTGGAATTAGAGTATGGTCAAGGCGGAACAAAGAACAAATAGTCAGCATAGTCAGAATATCTTGCAGGAATCTGCCCGCAGTTAGACAGTAAACGGCGCTGGCTGTCTTGATTCTCTGCAGAGTCACTTGAGAAAGGGTCATCTTCAGTTAGTGACTCGGAGGCCACAGGCGGCAAGGGACCATATGCGTAGAAGCCCTATATAAGAGGGGAATTTTCAGTTCACAGATGCACAACTAACCTGAGGACAGACAGTATAAAAGGAGAGCTGGTGGAAAAGAACCATATTATGGGCATTGTAAGTAAGTATTCGGGATCCCTTTGCAGTAAATGGTAGCTTTTTTTTATTTTTATGCAATGTTTGTACAATAGGACCTAGCTAATTATATTTTTCTTTAAAGGTTCTCTTACGATAGCTCAATTTAACATGGAGAGTAGTGGTCTGTGCATTGGACTGCCCCCTGTACAAGGTGGGAAGGTAAGTGGGTTGACATATTAGGAAGCAGTGGTATTTCTTGTGATGATTGTAAGTATAAGTTTGCAAAACAGCCCCAATTTTGTGTTGAAGCATATTTTTTGGACAACATATTATGGGGAGTTTTCTTTACTTTTCTAGGGTGGTATCTCTTATATTCCTGAGGAAGAGACTATTTCAATTAATTTCATAACGCGTTTGGGTGCTTGTTGCTTCAAACAAGCAACTTTGTGAAACATCAAATCTTCTCAACACATGTGTTTTTGGGGAGTACCTCTTAGTATACATATGTTAATGATTTTCAACCATTTATAAGCCAACTGTGGCTGTTTTGTGGTTTTCAACCCTTGTATTCTTTTTAAATTTTGCATTAAAGTTGTAGATTTTAAATGAGATATGTTCTTGTTGGTTTGGTTGCCTTTAAAGTCCCACAGAGTTCAAAAGGAACACATATAGTTTAATCAGGGATGGGGGCAACCAATTTTCCAAAACAGAGTGAACAATATTAACAAGTAGGGATGAGCTTTATGTTCGAGTCGAACATGAGTTCGACTCGAACATTGGCTGTTTGCCCGTTCATCGAAAAA